>CM049313.1:21880007-22480007 GCA_026874595.1 Sipunculus nudus | reverse complement strand
TAACAAGGGTAAAACATAATGCCTCTCACTACCTATCGGAGGTATAACAAGGGTAAAACATAATGCCTCTAACTACCTATCGGAGGTATAACAAGGGTAAAACATAATACCTCTCACTACCTGGCGGAGGTATAACAAGGGTAAAACATAATACCTCTCGCTACCTGTCGGAGGTATAACAAGGGTAAAACATAATACCTCTCGCTACCTGTTGGAGGTATAACAAGGGTAAAACATAATACCTCTCACTACCAGTCTGAGGTATAACAAGGGAAAAACATAATACCTCTCACTACCTGGCGGAGGTATAACAAGGGAAAAACATAATACCTCTCACTACCTGGCGGAGGTATAACAAGGGTAAAACATAATACCTCTCACTACCTGGCGGAGGTATAACAAGGGTAAAACATAATACCTCTCACTACCTGGCGGAGGTATAACAAGGGTAAAACATAATGCCTCTCACTACCTATCGGAGGTATAACAAGGGTAAAACATAATGCCTCTCACTACCTATCGGAGGTATAACAAGGGTAAAACATAATGCCTCTCACTACCTATCGGAGGTATAACAAGGGTAAAACATAATACCTCTCACTAACTATCGGAGGTATAACAAGGGTAAAACATAATGCCTTTCACTACCTATCGGAGGTATAACAAGGGTAAAACATAATGCCTCTCACTACCTATCGGAGGTATAAGAAGGGTAAAACATAATACCTCTCGCTATCTGGCGGAAGTACAACAAGGGTAAAACATAATACCCCTCGCTACCTAGCGGAGGTACAACAAGGGTAAAACATAATACCTCTCACTACCTGTCGGAGGTATAACAAGGGTAAAACATAATACCTCTCGCTACCTAGCGGAGGTATAACAAGGGTAAAACATAATACCTCTCACTACCTGGCGGAGGTATAGCAAGGGTAAAACATAATACCTCTCGATACCTATCGGAGGTATAACAAGGGTAAAACATAATACCTCTCGCTACCTGGCGGAAGTACAACAAGGGTAAAACATAATGCCTCTCACTACCTATCGGAGGTATAAGAAGGGTAAAACATAATACCTCTCACTACCTATCGGAGGTATAACAAGGGTAAAACATAATGCCTCTCACTACCTGGCGGAAGTACAACAAGGGTAAAACATAATACCCCTCGCTACCTAGCGGAGGTACAACAAGGGCAAAACATAATACCTCTCGCTACCTAGCGGAGGTATAACAAGGGTAAAACATAATACCTCTCACTACCTGGCGGAGGTATAGCAAGGGTAAAACATAATACCTCTCGATACCTAGCGGAGGTTTAAGAAGGGTAAAACATAATACCTCTCACTACCTATCGGAGGTATAAGAAGGGTAAAACATAATACCTCTCACTACCTTTCGGAGGTATAACAAGGGTAAAACATAATGCCTCTCACTACCTGGCGGAAGTACAACAAGGGTAAAACATAATACCCCTCGCTACCTAGCGGAGGTACAACAAGGGTAAATCATAATACCCCTCGCTACCTAGCGGAGGTATAACAAGGGTAAAACATAATACCTCTCACTACCTGGCGGAGGTATAGCAAGGGTAAAACATAATACCTCTCGATACCTAGCGGAGGTTTAAGAAGGGTAAAACATAATACCTCTCACTACCTGGCGGAGGTATAACAAGGGTAAAACATAATACCTCTCGCTACCTAGCGGAGGTATAAGAAGGGTAAAACATAATACCTCTCGCTACCTGTCGGAGGTATAAGAAGGGTAAAACATAATACCTCTCACTACCTGGCGGAGGTATAAGAAGGGTAAAACATAATACCTCTCGCTACCTGTCGGAGGTATAAGAAGGGTAAAACATAATACCTCTCGCTACCGTCGGAGGTATAAGAAGGGTAAAACATAATACCTCTCGCTACCTAGCGGAGGTATAACAAGGGTAAAACATAATACCTCTCGCTACCTAGCGGAGGTATAACAAGGGTAAAACATAATAAGTCTCGCTACCTACCTAACCGTTATTTTTAACGGTAGATTTTCTGATGTTAGAGGGCCGAAATGGCGCTACTTCAATTGCAACTGTCACCAATCGGAAGCACCGATGAAGCGAAAGAGAGAGCTTTTTTTCATTTCTAACTGGATGACCGACCAAACGGCGATGTTTCCTAGTTAAGTGTTGGTGTAATCTAATGCATGGCCCTCTGGGCGACCACAGTCATCTGTATTCACTGAAAATACAAGTGTGGTTTTGTTTTGTTTACCTTCTGATTTGATAAAAAAGAATGATCTAGTCCACGTCATCGGGGGGATGTACATGATACCACACTCTTATTTTACTTGAAATGTACACTGTCTGAAAGACCACCTATATAACAAGACCGCTGTGAATAAAGACCACTTCTCTGTCGGTCCCAAGGGTTGTTTTATTTCATAGGTTCCACTGAATAAGAATGTTCCAATCTTCATTTTTCCAAGTATATGACAGTTTTCTAAGGCACTTCCTGAATCAAGTATGCTGTATACTTTTTTATTCCGTGTTACCATAAATATTTATTTAACCATTGGATCTGGTTAGTATGCATATAAGAATGTGTGTCATATATAGTAACTAAGGTGGCCCATTTCTATATAGAAACATTCGCAGTCGATGATATATCATTTGAGTGTATGGCTGTGCCGACATTTCAACTTATATTTCATAAATTATGGTATTCACTGAGAAATAAATAGCGACGTTTCCTCTTGATGTATTTCTTCACTTGTCTACATGCAGGGAGCACACGAACTGTGATGCGATTGTCCATAACTGAGCAGGGTATCAGTCTACATCAACGGAGCAAACGACCTTTCGTAGAAGAAATATTGCAGGGTACCAGTCAATAAGCATATATACACTGATGAATTTACTGGCTATGACTTTGGCAAGGCACTAGGTCGACATGCAAATCCCGTGTTCAACATAATTTGTTAACATATATATGTACATGGTCTTAAGAATGTATAAATAATAATATTGTAGAAAGCCCTAGAACTCATCAGACACCCATCCGCCAGTAGTCGTTTCTACTCAAAACGAACATTTTCCAATAGGAATTGTTGAACGGCCTGAACTACTTGTCTCAACCGTCAAAACCCAAAATCAACATTGGTCACAGTTCAAGGAATCTTCGTCTGTTTACACTGGGTATATGCGCATGATTTGCAAAGATTACTAATTCGATGAAGTCCTGACCATAAAACATCCATTTTCATGTAATTAGCCTTAAAACAATTCTTATCCTACAAATTTTAACGGACTACATAATCCTCTTTACTTCAATTAATACCTACTCCGCTGTTATATTAAGAATTCCCAGAGAATTGTGGGAAAAGGATTTCCTTATACCCACAATCCCTAACTAGCAGAGTCGGACTTTATTAGTGCATTTCTGCGTAGTGTGTCATCAGTCTCATTGTCATGGGAACAGATGCGATCGGCGTGAAAATAGATTTATATATCTTATCCCTGCGCGCCACTGAAACCTGATTATAAATCTTTTTAGAAAGTGACTCCTGTTTTATCGACTCAAATAAGGAAGTATTGTGGAGGATGATTCTCTTTAAAATACAGACATTGACGTAACTGAGAGCGAAACTGAATCAGGAAGAAAGAAGGGTCCAAGCAACAGTGGTTGTGGTTTTGGAAAATTTCCTTTTTCCAGGAATCTTCTGATTAAGTTATTAAAAATAGAGTGTAAGCCGGTTATTTTGTTGGTTGTAGTTGTACGGATGTATGGCTAAATGGTTTAACGTATACAACATAACTTACTTGGTAGATGTTCATTATTTTTTTGCGACAAAATGATTGTTATAATATTTATAACTATAGCGTCTAACCGTTCGCTATTTTGAATCTGAAGACCGGTTTACTTTTATTCCAAATACGACGGATGGTGCTTTTAATATAATGAAGACTGGCTAAACTATAACATGCCTAAAGATAATTTGTAAATTGATAAGCAAAGATATGACAAAAGTTTATTTCAAACCCTTCTTACCACATATTTCATTAATAGATTCAAATTGTTTCAGATTCTCTAGGAACAAAGGAACCCTTTGTAATGTCTGACTCTTTGAGAATAAAAAATTGAAAGATGCGGAATGCCCTAATCCCACTGATTCAGTGTAACAAACTGCTTTCTGTCTTGAACCACAACCGTAGTTGCCGAGAGGTGGCGCTGCGATAGCTTTACGAAAAGTAAGTTGAGATTCGTCTTTGGGAAACACTTTGCATATTTCCCGACAGTTCAAGACAAAAAACGTGCATATCCGAGGTACGACAATTTATTATTATTATTATTATCATTATTTTTATTATCATCAGAAATATCCAACACTTTTCACACACTTAAAGTTTTTTTTAGTGCTTCTTAGTTTAACAATATATCACGCCCATTATTCAATCAAAACAATGTAAATGAATTTCAAAAGATGGTAATGATATATCATTAAATTTATATTAAAGTTAAAATTTAAATACGGATAACAAATAAGTAATAAATGTTATTCGGGAAAAATACACTTATGATGATGTGAATGAAACGTACAAAAAAAATCTTGTACATCCTTTTGAGCATGTGCTTTTCCAGTATAATTATCTAGGAATAGCTATTAATTTTAAGAACTTTACACAATAAAAAACATTATCATGCACTCTGTGGGAGTTACACTAAAGATCTCTATAAGAGCAATTAAGGAAAGTTCAAAAAGTGGATTGTTGGATTTTGCTCTAAAAGACGTGTCCATGTTCAAAGGTTTAGGATGATTATAAGGTAAACTAGATTTAGTTAACTGAATATGGTAATAAGGAAAATGTAATTTAAACAAAATAAAAAGTTCATTTAAATATTAAACCTGTCCGGGACATAAAACATTTATTTACATATGTATCGTAATAAGAATAATAATAAGTGTTATGTTATAAGTGATTGACGGACAACGAGTATAAGAGGCAGGAAACTATATCACTATGAATAATGTTCTATCCTAACCTTGCCAATCTGCATCCACAAGATAATGCACCAATTGTCTTCCAAGTTTGTCGAGTGGACGCACGTTTCTTGAAGGATTAAGCACCTTCACTTGCAGTTTCACCTCCGAGGTTAAAGAATACAGCTGGACATGGTTTAGTTGAATAGATTAAGGCGGTTTACGTAGGAGTCGATGGGATGTTAACCATGTAGGCACGCAGAGTTACGTGCTAACATAAAGATAGCCTATCGAAAATGAAAACAACGCACATGTTTACAAAGCGGCTGTTTATAGTTCAACGAGTTTGTAATGATAAATGCCAACATGAATTTTATAACTGTGTTTTCAACGAAATACTTCCGTCTTACAGTGAATTAATAATCTAACGATACAAAACGTAAAACGTATCGCAATACTCACGATACGACACATATAATTAAAAAGTTTATTAGAGTTTAGATTCAAGAAAAGTCTTCATACCATACCATAATTCGAGGATTTCAGCGTGGTTAAAAAAACGCTATTCCGCTCTATTATTTGCCGATGCATATCCCCTTTTTACTAAAGTTTCTCTGGAAATAGCTTCTCGCCTAGACGCTGTCCTTGGAGTACTGTCGTGTGGCATCCAAGTGCCCTTATCGAACCCTGGCAGGTTCATTGTCCAAGTTCAGCTCATAAGGGCTGCCATTTGTCCAAGTTCAGCTCATAAGGGCTGCCATTTTGCGTACACATTAAAATCCGGATGTCACAGGTCGCATGTCGGAATTATTAGTACACTGCTATATTGAATAATAAAATACCCATTTCAATTAGTTCGAACGTGCAGCCATTACTTAACCAGAAACCGGTCTTCTAATTTCTGATCATTAACATTTAGCCCTGCAGGCGCTACGCAGCTGCAGTACATGGCTGTTATTAAACGCCAGAGGCCACTAGCTAAATGTCGGACTATCTGTGGTACTTTATACATTGTTATGGGGTCATAACTGAAATGATACCGACCCCGGGTCCCCCGGTGTGAAATTCTTAGCCTTGCACCAAGGCAGGGTTATACATTGGTCTATTTATGGATACAGGAAACCTTGAGGATACCCATGCGATATCTGACTTGGAATCGCGGGTTTTATCAAGTGAATTAAATAATAACCAGATTCTCCGAAAGGAACCTCGCTGTGCAACCGGGGAATCGTTAATGAAACCATAAGTAAATTTTTTTTATTGTCTTCACTGGCGCTTGCCTGTAAATTGTACATTTTCTGTGACAACTATTCTGAGGAATTGTTAATAATTATCAAACAGCATTTAACATTTTATATTATAACCGTAGGTTGTTGGTTATAATGTTTTGCCCATAAGTTGGAAGACTTGATTCTGTGTAATATTTTTAGGACATATATTACCCATAGATTCTGCGCTGAAGGGACCAAACGTCTATGTTATTTATGTTATAAATGTTTCCTGGGGTAAAATGCAATATAAAATGTCTGACCTGTGGACATCATCGATATAACTCATTTTGTATTAAGTCAGCTGAGCACAAACTAGTTTTAAACATTCAAGAGGATACGCGTAGCAGTAAACTCTCCTCATTTAGAAAACTCCTCACATATATGTATAAAGTACATATTTTTATATAATACTGTCGTTGGCTTCCTATTCGCTGAGTTAAAATTTTAGCGATTTCCATTTTTTCCGTGTTTCAGAAAGGTTCCATTTTCGCGATCTTACCAAACAGTATCTCATAGATTATATCCATTATTACATGAACAATTTAACCAGCTTGCAAAATCTTATCCATTTGAAAAAAAAACACGGAAAACATAAGGAATGGAAATACTTTTTCATTATTGACAGATGATACAAAATTGTTTATAGTAACAATCTTTGCTTTACATATAACATAAAATATATGTTCCTTTTTGTAATACCGGCCTTTCAGCTTTATCGATCACGTACGTGTGATGCCAATCAGGCTGTGTAGAAAGGACTGTTCACCTGTCTAGATGAGGAATATTATACACAAAGGTGTATTTTCGCGATCATTTCACTTTCGTGAATATTGCGAATTTGAAACCCTTGCAATGAAAAAGACATCCACAGTATATACCACACTGCACCGAAACGGACTTTCCAGAGGTTGACTCTGCTTGGCTTGTGTACGTCAAAATCTACCACCAGAATGCACCCGGGATTCTAAATACACCAGAGGCGTAGGTGTAAATGTATACAGTGAAGCGGGTAGTGAAGTACGTGTAAATATTATATGGAGAGAATCCCCTATATAATAACATCCCTTAAAGGGACATAATCAGGAGCTAAATTATGCCTATTCTTTCATACTATCAGTTCAGTTTTACTTTATACAAATGTTTCCCAGCAAAACCATCCCAGCACACGGTCAAATTTCCTTGCATACAGCAGTTTAACACCATGTTAAGGCTCTGCTTGTTGGTAAACAGAGTCTGTTTACCATACCAAGGCCATGTGACCGGAGGTCCGATTAAGAGGGGCAACACGCGGTTTTTCAGCCTGCAGAAACATGAATTACATTTTTTTGGGGCCTAGTCAGTCAGCGCATCTCCTGATTGACACGTGTTTTTGCTCAGCGATGCACACAGCCCCATGCGCTGTGTTTTTGTTTATACTTGTCTTCGCGGCTGGTCCAATGTTTTTAACATTTGTTTACAGGAGAAAGCAAACGGTTTTAGGGCAATATTTTGACAGGTACAGATTTATTTTAAAGGGAAGAAGCTATTTTTCGTGTTAACTCAACATGCTTTTAGGTGATTGGGCCCCTTTAACATAATTCTATATAATATTTGATGCACACAATAAAGGCAATCATTTAATCACTGCTGCATGCAAAGTCACTGTGTCAACACATGTAGTATGTAGTGGTGACGTCACTTCGGTGGCTCCTATGAAATAGTGCTGGCACACAGAGGCAGTTGGTGATCCCTGTTAGCTCAGTGGTAGAGTTAACAACCGGCAATCGGAGGGTCATGGGTTCGTTTCCCATACGGAGTGTTCCGACTTTTTCTGTGAATTCTTGTTCTATATTTCTACGTGTTTTAGACAATTAACATAAACATGCGTGTTTTTGTGGTAGGACCTTCACTGAATAAGTAATATTTTTCTGGCACACGCATTTGAAATTTAGACAGAACATGGATTTAAAAGTTAAAAAGTTGAAACAATTATTCCCGGCGTAGCCATTTCAGATAACCCCCTCTAATTTCAGATTACCCCCCCCCCCCCCAAAAAAAAATGTTTACTTATGATTATTTAGATACTTATCTTATACATTAACTTAAGTAACCTGACAACAAAAACAACAAAAAACACAACTACTTCTACTATTTATAATAATAACAATATTAAAAGTAACGATGATGATGATTATTATTAAATTGTCATTATCCCCGCAGTACAAAAGGTACAAAACATTCTCTCCCCGGTTAGATCATGAATGCACCAACTATAAATGAAACATGCATTCTTGCACATTAACTGATATGATAATAACATCAATAATTTAAATGTAACTCTTGTGATAAAAAAAATACGGCAACTGACAAGCAAACTGCAGCTAAACTAGCTGACAAGCAAACTACACAAAAAGTAATCATATTAGCTTAATCGGCGGGGGGGGGGGGGGGCGTAATCTGAACAGTAGGGGGGTAACCTGAAATCAGGTTCAGGCTACCCCTGGGGGTAATCTGAAATCGATTTCAGATTACCTGGGGTACCCTAAAGGGGGTTGGGGGGTAATCTGAAGTCTTTACACCGGGAGTCCCACGTTGCCTAACTGTAATAGGTTAGTTTGAGTAGAAAGGACCTCTGACAGAAGGGCTATAGTATATATAAACAGTGAAACCATATCAATAAGACTACCCGTGGGACTGGCCAAAAATATGGTGCTAATACACAGGTGGTTTTATTAGACAGGTCTGTTATAACCAACGTGAATGATTTCTGTTCACTCAAGGATGGTCTCAAAGGACAGTTTGTCTTATTAAACAGGTGGTCCTTCAGACAGGTTCCACTAAACATGTATGTTAATTGCAAACGTATAAACTTAGTTATTATAACTAATCGCGGCACTCTCCATGGCTCAGATTGTAGTGTTCGGTAGATGTAGAGGTGGAGGAAACCGGAGAACCCAGAGAAAATCACCGGCCTTGGACGGAAACTACAACCCCCTCTCATAGCCACGCCGGAGATCGAACTTGGTTCCCCAACGGAGAGAGCCGAGCGTTTTACCACTCAGCTCTCCAGGCCTGTTATAACGATTTGGCTAACCCGACAGTGCTACCATAACGAATGCCATGTGATTCCTTTTCATAATCCTTTGAAACTTTATGTATAGAATTCTCCAAATACATACAAGGTCAGAAGGAGGGTGCGTCCGCAGCTGCAGATTATCATTTCACAAGAAGTAATTTTTTTTAAGTATTGGGGCGTATCAGTTTTGAGAGAAATTATTACCGTGTATACCACGTGACGATCCGAAGCAACGCAGTCTATCTCCAGATCAACGCTTAAACAAGGCGTGGCCCTTAGAGGAGGAACCAAAACAGAAAACAAGAATTAAAAATTTTGTCGCGTACTTCCTGTTTCTGAGGAATTGAAAAAAAGTACATGTACAGTCTAAAACATCAAACCTGCCTTGTCCACATGACTTATAAGTGACCAAGGACTTGCTAATTTTAAAATATCATTGTACTCTCGGTCTGCGTATTAAAATGGCAATTTTAATTACAATTACAATTTTGTAAACTGTAAATGGTCTGCGTTACATTGAGAGACTTTCCATGCCCGCTTAATGAGAAATAAATAATATATTTGTAAAATAATCAAGTTAACATTGCACGGCGTACACACACACCCACACAGACAAACTCATATCTATATATAGAAATATATATATATATATGTATATATATATATATAATTTATATAAATATATATGTTTATCTCAGGTAAAATGTATTTATTTATTTTTTATACCTTGGGTTGTGTGCATTAAAACTACCATACACCTTGACTACTCATGAATCTACGATACAATTTAAATAAATGATATTTCTATTAGGGTTCCCGTTAACAATTTTTTATCGGGTTATCATTTATCCGAATCTTTGGACGGCTGGAGTCAGGGTGTATATCAGGTGTACAATATAACATTCCATCTCATTTCGGTACATATAATTCAGAGGAGCGATACACGTACGTGATCGGTACTGTTCCTCGAGGAGCTCTCCCTGTAACGTTCCACGGTCAGCGGTGCAGACTCAGTCGAAGACTTGCTTCAATAGTAGGTGAGAAGATCTCTATGCTAATTCATGATATATTTTTTTCATTCGAGTATAGATCTGAACACTTTTGACTCTAGGGTTCGTATATTTCACATCAAACGAGGGATTGCCGAGTTGTATTATTCAACAAGACAGTTGAATTTGCTGAAAAGGTGTAAGTAACATTTGTTGACTGAGTCTTTTTCCATTAAACCTAACTAACTGCGATGTTCCATAAAAAGATAAGAGATAATAACTTTAATAACTTTCCTTTTTGCAATACAACTATCTACTCAGCATTGTTATCGATTAACGTCAGAAAACTATTTCGGTTCTTGTCGAAGTTATCGATAATCTTTTATCTATATAATATATATATAAATATATATATATATATATATGTATATATTATAGATAGATATTTATATATATATGGCGAGCTGAGGCCGATTTAGGGTTGTAAACGTGTTTTTTTTCACACACACACACACACCTTCACACGCGCGCGCACTCTCACCACACACACACACACGCACAGTTATTGTCTGTCGGTGCGATTGCCCGAACACAGTGCCTAATGCAGATGCACGTTTCGAATGGGAACGCAGCCTGTACCGATAATGTCTGGCTAACTATATGATGTGAACTTGCGTGTACACAAAAGATTAATGACGCTTGCGGTTAACGAACAGTAATGATGAAACGAGAGTTCCGTTCGCGCGTAGGATTGGTTCATAATGACAGGTCCTCAGGTAAATACGCCTCGCGTGGGGTTCTTGCGTGCGGTGTTGTATTATTCCATCATTTAACGGATTACACACCGGATGCTAAGTTCTTTCTTTCTTGTGTATATAGTTCATTCTAGATCATTATCTTTCGATCTGCCTATCTCTATGTCTGTTTATCTGTCCGTCTGTCAATCTATCTGTCTGTCTTTCCGTCTGTCTGCCTGACTAATCTTATCTAAAATCTCTCTCTCTAATATATATATATATATATATATATATATATATATATATATATATATATATATATATATATATATATATATATATATATAGAGTGAAATCTCTCCTAGTGGGCACTTCAATACACTTGACACCTCTTTTTTGTGGGAAGTTTTTGAAAGTCCTAATTTTTCTCGCTCTTAATATTTTTGTTACGGTCATAACCTCCATACAGTGGGCACCTCTGTACAATGGGGAGTTTGCCCCAGTCCCAAGGGTGCCCACATTATAGAGGTTTCACTATATATATATATATATATATATATATATATATATATATATATATATATATATATATATATATATATATATATATTATATTTACATATGTATCAATGTTGTTATATTTATTTGCATTTATATACATACTTTGTTTTTTTTTAGTATTTCTTATTCGAATATTCACGAAAGGACAATTATCTTGAAAATTAAACCTCCGTAAATAAAACGTTTTATCTACACGGGCGAATTACTCTTGCTGAACGTTATAAGATCTGTTATATTACATACATAAATGTCACGTGTGCTTGGCAAATAGTTCAAATTTTGAAGTGAGATACCAAACATGGAACCGTCGAAAAATACTGAAAAATAAAACAAGAGGAATTTTAAAACTGCCAATTTGAAGACAACCAGGCGAAATAAGCTTGATATTACCAAGATGATGTGGTATGATGAGTTTAGATGCTCTGTCTGATATTAGAACAAGAAATTACAAATAAGGAAAAATAAAGGATTTATGAAACCGCTGATGTTTGCACGTCAATGTCATTGGCTGGATTCAGTTAAAACGTTATAACACAATAAATGTTTCCATAATGAAATTTCGCAGTTCAGGTGTCAAATTAATTTATAAAATAGTCTGGTTCCCTGCCTTTTTTCCTACCTTTTACCTTCCGAGAAGCAAACAGTGTGTTACCTCAACGCAAAGCAAATACGCAAGTTTATATGACGTAATTCAATGAGGTTTTTTAACCCAGGTACTTTTAAAAGTATGTTTTATTTTGAGGGTCGGTCTTCCATACAACGTGTCATATATTACATAGCAAGCAACCATTGGATATTCTTTGTTAACCATAGAGTTTTAAAGTACACGACCCCGCGGTGCGTAGTAAAATAAAAACAAGTACTTCATTCACGTAAAGTGAAATATTTTCCGATGCGTAGCGGTGCTAGGTGTGAAATCAACAGGTTGTTGTTTTCATTTGTGGGGGAACTCCCGGCGCGATTTCTAAGGACTGCTTATTTAATTTGAGGGCCAGAGACTGAAAAATGATACAGAAAAATAAACCGCGAAAACATGATTTGCTAAGTAGGAACATGACAATTGTCAAAGCAAACACGTGAGCTGTATGTTTGAAAGCAAAAAAAAAAAAAAAAAAAATTAATAGACATATACAGTGCATATTCGAGATTCGCTATAGCAAAGCTTTGCGACTGTGACAGTGTATATCTAATGCCTTCATTGAAATTTCTGCGTCCTAAAGTATCACCTTTTTATAGAAAAACACAATGAGATTCCATACGACTCGCAAGCAATTTTTTGCACATTCTATGTTAAAAGTATTTGCGATATAACATTTTTCCATACGCGGTCAATAGGAACTGCATTTCATAAGATAATACTCCAACTCTTTTTACTTTCCCTCGTACCCTTGTATTCTCTGCGTAAGGACACTAAAATTTAAAGAAGGGGTGCTTGACGTTTCATGTAATTTGTTTGAAAAACGCTCAACCTTTAGCCGTGTGCCGGAACGCCAACGTTTAGTTAAACTGAAGCACTCAGTCTCTGAGAGGAAATCGAAAAAAAATAAAACAATTAAAGGTTGGTCTGCTGGTATCCTCGTCATTGTAATGAACGATATTGGGAATCTGGAATAAATTCTTTGCGTTTTTTTTAATAGAAAAAAAAATAAGAAACGACAGGTAAGGGAAACTCTAAAAACACAAATTCGATCGAGTTTTATTGTTGAAATTCTTTATAGTAGGTAGCGTGCAGTTTAAAAGACACCTCCGTTGTTTTTTAAAGATTTATTTAACTAAGTCTTGAACAAAAGCGAGCAAGAGACAGAAGTGAATACTTTGAAAAATAACAGTGGAAACAGCGTTAAGTGCCCAAGCAGCCCCCTGCGACCTAAGCATCGCATGCGTTGTCTTTTTTAACCTAATAAAATAGCAGAGGGTACTGGTTTCTGCTAGTTTCACTGAAATAGGAATTCATAGATCTATGACTTAAAACATCTGATTTCGTGTGGTAGATATTGGACACTAGATGCAGAGGTCCATGTAAAAAGTAAATATAGCGGGTAATGTAATTAAGAAGAAAAATAAAATGTCGACGTCTGGATACATTTACTATCTCAGGAATTCAAATGCGACTTTTTGCAATGTAAGCGTAACAGCTGATGTGAAACATTGCTTGTACTCAAAACTCGCAATGAGATCAGAATAAAAGATATTGGTTTTGACATTTGTGTATGTTTTTAGTTGCCCTCTGTAATAAGGTTGTCAGTATAAACAACCCCGGCTGCTTTATTTAACTGAAATTGACATTTCATGGAGTCTTCTCTTTCAATCTCTTCATGCGTTAAACATAGGAAGTCTGCCGGGTTGTCCATACGCTTTATAACTATATTATAAAAAAGTTTTAATGTTTGATTGAATATTTATTGGCTTTTTAATACGCAGGAGTTGTTGATGGAGACAGAGCCACAGTAGACACTTAATTATTCTAGTTTATTTTTTTTCAGATTTGCACACTGATAGGACAAGCTGCAAGGTTACTAACCTTGTAAAGTTTCAATGTGGAAATCGAAATAAATCATTCAAAGGCAATCACGATTCAACATTTAAAAGAAAGATATGCGCTCGCATTTCTGTTTCTTTATATATTTTGTAACTGCTTTATCAGCTGAAAAGGATATTCCAAAAATGTGAACACACATACGCAGCGAGAGATAGATAGATAGATAGATAGATAGATAGATAGAGAGAGAGAGAGAGAGAGAGAGAGAGAGAGAGAGAGAGGGAGAGAGAGGAAGAGAGAGAGTCGGAGTGAGGGGGGGGGGGGAGGGTTAGGGGGGAGAGAGAGAGAGGCTGGTTCGAATGAAACGATTAACAGTCAATGGAATGTAGAGGAGGGAGAGATGAGTAAAAAGAAATCGAAATTCTGACCGAATTTGGACGTGAGTATGTGTATAAAACACTTATCTATAATTAAGTTGTATTTATCATTAAAGTCAGGTTTACTTAAACTCTATTCTCTTGTACAAGACACAGAGATCTTGAGATCTTCGAGTTTATCAAAAGTCAGTATCATGAAGCCCGGACCTTCCAAGCAATAAGGTTGCTGACATGTTCCAGCACAGCGTCTGGCATTCATCATGTAGTGTTAGTGATTACTCATTGGACAAATGAAGCAAGTTAATTAGTTTAATGTGAGCGAACAGAACTGAGAGGATGTACAATGCTGTGATCAAATTAACAACCATAAGACCTTGTCGGCATCTGTCAGCGCACTGGTCAATAAATAAGGGGCTATCTATTAGGAATGACGCGTTGTGGGATGAGTGGTATCGGCGACTCCCCCCCCCCCCTTCTATCCCTTTGATATACAGACGTAAGTCGGCATCTTGTCTATTGGAAATGGGGTATTTTGCCTCTGTCGGGAGGGTATGCGTTCATCCCCGTTTGTATGTGTGTGTGTTTTTTTTAAAAGAACCCACACATTCACACGGAATTTCATGAAAATTGCAGGTCATTTCGGAAATGGGCCATTGAAGAATCGATTAGATTTGGTGTGGATCCGGATGATGATTCAGATTCAGAAAATTCATCAAGGAATATTCACAAATGTAGAGTCACTCATACACGAATAAACCAAGGAATATGGTTCGATTAAATGAAAGCAAACACGGGTTGGGAGCATCCAACAATAGTGACCCCCACATGGCGGAGGCTTGCATTCCTTAGAATGCCGATTTCTAGTCACCTTTATAGCATCTATAAAAAACTTGAATTTTGGGCCTATTATGAACAGCTTTTAATCTTAACTCTGATTTGAAACCTCTTTCCCTGTGAATTTGTAACTAACATAAGGTAATAAGAAGAGCTCACAGCTTGTGTTATTCTTTTTCATACAATTCTGACCTGAATGAAGTAAAATGACCCCTTCAAGCAGTCCAAAACAAGCATCTGGACATAACGTCTTTGATTGGCCACAGATTAAATCCCAAGCGGCACACTTCAGTAACAAGGTTAAGGCTCTGTACTTGAAGCACAACTTCTATGGCCACTTCAGTAATGCGCTTTGGGGAGTAAAAACACTAAAATCTTATATTGTATTATTTCCCAAAAAGAGCAGAGCCAGTAGTCTGATTTTGTCTTGTCGGAGGTATGTGCGCTGTAGTGAGTGCTCTTCTAGTTCAAATCTTATCTATTTATTTGTAATTAGCATTTGTTCATTTATCTTTCTTGTTCAACTTATTATTTGTAATGGATATTAATAAAGAAAATCCTTAAATTGAAACCTTGTTCAGAATTACGACTAGAGACATGGAAATATTTTTATAAACCTTGGTGATGATATCAGACACCATAGACTCATATTTAATGCTTTCTGTAGTTGTTCTTATTATAATTTCTATTCATATTTGAAATTTACGCGCGTATCATGTTCAATGCGCCCGGGTGGATTAAGACCTGCATATTCGAATCAACACTCAGGCATGTGAAAATTTCTGTCCTACGTGGACCCATTACTATACTAGAAATCTGCATTCTAAGGAGTGCAAGCCCGCCATGTGTTGCATTCATTTATTCGGTCCATATTCCCAGGTTCATTCGCGCATGAGTGACTCTTCTTTTGTGAATATTACGTGATGACGTTCCAGGACCCCATCATGTGCCTGATCCACACCATATTCTAATCGAGTTTTCATTACTTCATTCCCGAAATGACCTGAAACTTTAATGAGATTCCGTTCAAGATTGAATGTGTTCTGTTGTGAACAATCACCCACACAAACACCCATACCCACACTTGAACGTGAATGAACGCAGACCATACTGGCGGAGGCAGTTATAATCAAATTCCAAGAGAAAGGAAAGAATTTTCAACCTTTAATTTATAAAAGATTTGTTTAGAACATTTTATGGAAGTATTTAAAGGTATTCATTTCTATAACATTTTTTGGTATGTAGATTGTTCGGCGAAGTACTATGTTCTTTACTGGAATTCTAACGTAGCTTCTTTTTAAAGATGCATATTTGTATCAAGCAAAACGGACTTAACCTTTCGTTGCTCAAATTCAAGAATTGTTTTCCTAGTAATGTAAAATTTTACATTGATTGTCTAAATGTAATAAAAACTCGCCATCTACCGAGGACTTTATTTCGATGAAAAATATTTTTGTATGATCCAAATTAACCAAAACATTCAGATATTTTAGATGATTAATTATGATTTATCCTTTTATTCAGGTTTCCTAGATAAATAGACGCAGAATTATTTTGTAATTACTTAAGTGTCTGCAAGTTCTTCTGGAATAACATTACCTGACTACCGGATAACATTTTATAAGTTTATTCCCCCATGACTCTGATAATAGTAGAAATCCAAATGTATTTAATATCTATTTTCGATCGGTAAATGTATGTTGTACGAATTAAAATGAATGACTGTTTTTTCGTGGATGTAACCGCTTCCATTTTTAATGCTGACTTATCTAATTCTTAACTAAGTAAGTACATCTGCAGAGTTTTATTATCGGTTTGGGACTACTTGACAGGGCGGTAGCACTCGCTTCCTTTCATTTTTTGTTTTTGTATCCTGGTGTTACCCAGGCCCGGTGTCTACCGCACCTGCGGGTCCTGGATGTGTTATCATCCCCATTGCTGGGTCATAACACGGAGGAATCCAAAAAGACGCACTCGCATATGGGTGATTCACGGCTGTAGGGCACAGCTTTCCCATTAAGCCTGCAGAGCGCTCCTCCTGGGTGGGGGCCGACCGGGAAAAACCTCACCGCCTCGGCTGAGATTCGAACCCACGATCTCCCGGCCTTGAGTCCTGCGCTATACCTCTGAGACACAGAAGCCGGCTTTATTGAATCAAGATATGGCGATCAAAATGTTAAAAGGAAACTGAATATTCTAAAATTAGATGGAGATCACTATTGTATTTAGGTCAAGTGTATATACGTACGTAAATACAGTTGTACAGGTATAAAATGCCACTACGGACAGTACAATTTTTACTCATGATTTCATAAGTTACAAACAATCCGTTAAATTTTACATTTGAAAATGAAATCCAACATGTTTTATCCAATTATTCAAACATGCCGGAATAGGAGAGCACGTAAATGATACTTTTTCTAAAAGCATTAAAAGTAATTTACGGCACACTATAAACTGAAGCACATAAGAAAGAGCTCCTATACATCGTAAAACACATCAGTTGAATGCTAAATATTGTCAAGGATTTTTATAGATATTTAAGAAAATATAGTTGTTACAACATTTGTAGAAGAAACCTCAGGTTTTTATCCTTTCAACACATCTTAAGTAATTTTATCCACAGTGTCATTATGATAATTGAGCGTTTGGAATGTTACATATAGATGTGCAGCATGACGTCGGGCAGCATGATAGCTCGGCCGGTCGGGGATACTATCTGAATCTGCTGACGTACCGGCCTTCTGTGACCGAGTGAATGGACCCCTGAGACATGGTGTCTGGAACTAAAACCCTATTGTCCCTTGTATTATGATGTGCTATTAGTGGAATGCCCTCAGTGCCTTGATTAGAAGTAATAAACCTTCATCGATGGTGGATAGGCTATGCTTGGCCTTCTTTGTAGATGCCAGCTATTTCTAGTTTCAATTTGCTTCAAGCACCCTATCTCTCTTACCCGACGTCGCTTCACTTTTCTGTAAACACTAGCTTGCACCGTGCGCACGGCGCTACCCGAAAGCAAGAACTATCATATTCACATTTTGAAAGAATTAGGAAACTTACGAAATTCGTGTGTATGCAGGGGCGGATCCAAGATTCCGGGACGTGTGGTTATTCATGTACAACGAGTAACTATTCTATTAACCCAGAATTGTCCGCAACTCACTGAGCACCGTCCTGCCAGAGGCCGTTCATTCTCAGGCATTGTGGGATGGCGACAGGGACTTCATGTCTTAAATGTCAAACTTATACAATCAAAATTTATTACATTTCAAGGAAACACTTTCTGTTTACATTACACAGTCGTATCCTTACAAAATATTACTTATTCCGTGAGTCCCTTACCACAAAAACACCTATGTTTATGTAATTTGCCTTGAAATGATTCTTGTCCGACATAATTTAACGGACTACATTGCCCTCTTATACCAACATTATGTGTATACGCCGTTGTTGTATTTAGAAGCCTGGTGCATTGTGGGTAAAGATTACAGAATGTGACGATGAAAGCTTACGTATAAATTTAGCGTAGTAGTAACATACCTGCAGTTCAAGCCTTTTCGTTTTAATGTAAGCGTTTTTTCTCTTTGACAAATTGGTCTCGGAGCGGTTGACTTGATAAGTCGTAGTTCACATATAAAACTTATGTTGTGCCTCTGTCATGGTCATGGCTATCGGAGTTAAAACGGAGGTTGTTCATACGGCAGTAGTAGTAATAGATAGGATTTAATTTGTATAATTTACAATGATTTCGGAGCATACGTCGTGCTTTAACGCAGGATGATGCAGATTACACAAAACGAGGGTAAGAAAATATAGAACAGGTTCAAAACTCTACGACATGGGTCTATGATGCAATTTTCAGCAAAACACCTGGAATTTCGCTCGAAACCTCCACGACTGTCCCAGGAAATTCTTCCAGTTTTCGTCGTAGTCATGATCTATACCTCTATTTGCGATGTATCGCAGGAATTCTCCGATGGATAAAAACAACGACAACAAAATTTAGTTTAACATTTCCAGAGTGGCCTAAAGATCTGTTGGAATTAGATTGATATATATATATATATATTGTTTATATCGAAAAAAAAAATATCATACTGCAAGTACCTGGATATATGCGATATAGAGAGTCGCCTGGCTACTAAGCTTAGCCAGTGCTTAACTTCATTCGTTTCCTTATTACGCTGGGAGGTCACATTGTCCTATTTGTTTACATGACCTGGGGTCACGAAGCCAAACCTGAAGGAGAGTAGTGAATGGTTTGGCCTGCTCTGGTTGGCTCAAGCCTTTATGCTAGGAGGCCTTTGTATTAACCTATTGTTTGGTTATAAGGTATGTTTGGTATAATCTCAAAGAAAATTGATGGTATCAGTTAGATATTTTTAAATCTGTGGCTAATCATGACATGTTGTCCTTAGATTGTTTGGGACGTCTTGTGAGAAACACAAGCCCTGATTTTCTTGGCCTAGTTTGACTTTAGAAACAACGAATTCACAGGTAAAAAAAAAAATATTATATCAGAATTTATTTTGAAAATTATTTAAAAGAGGCCTTAACCTCAGGTGTTTAGTAGATGTTATTTAGGGAAAATAAATACGGCCACGTATCTTGGGGCCCTAGTAACTAACTAGTTACTAGAAGTGACCTGCCCAGTGCCATAATGTGCAGTCTGGTAGCAGCTTCAGTTAAAAAGGGAAGTCCCCTAGAGGGTAGCCTATTTTATCATATGGGGTCTTAATGGGTTAGTCCACTCATAGTGAAATAGAGATGTGCTTATGTAAGGATATATGGAATATAGTAAGGTATGTCCCATAGGCTTGAGCGATAGTAGAAGAAAGCATTGTTTTGGTTAGCGATTTTGAAACTATAATTATGGGTTTCATGCAGCTTTGCTTACTTTGCCTTTAGATATCTTGATTAAGACTTGATTGTTGAATTCTGTGCAATGGGGAATAGAATAATCTGAATAAATCTTATTTCGTTTGTTACACCTTATATGAAAATTGTATTTTTTTTTTTTGTTAGAACCACCAATCCTGTTTCCCCTTATTACCGAAAATCTCATATCTTTGATATATCATTATGTCGCGTAAACTCTAGATGTATTAATTGCGGAGGAGTGTGGTGTTGTGGCAGACGTAGTCAATGATGAACACATTGCTAAACTAGATTAGTAGTTAGAGACTACAAAGATAACTCCGCCAGGTTAATAATCAAACTTTTGGGCGGGCATGCTTCATAGGACAATTTGTGTTACGGGTCACCAACTCTTTGTTTGGATCATGGCTGAGATCTGCTGTGGTCCTTATACCAGTATTTGCCTCTCGCCCTCCGCCGAAGATCCAAAATTTTAATAAATTGTTCCGTAACACTTCAACCATGAAAGTCCGTTGTTGTTGTTTTCAGTAAGGTTTTTAAAAAAATCCATCTTGTGACCAGACAACGAACCCAAGACGATAAAAACATAATACATAATATAGATGTACAAAATCTACAGCGGAGAATCTCTGGAAAGTGAGTAAGTACATATCTGTTGCATTTACTTTGAAAGCGATATCAACTGAACCGACCAAGTACTCAGAAATTCATAGAGGTACCTCACATATTTTTGTCCCAGGAACAATTTACAGGAGTTTGCATAATTGGTCTTCAGGAGATAGTTTTCCTGAACTTCAATATTTCTAGAATTATTTTGAGCCGTTTACTGAGAAACTATTAACCCACAGGCAGTTAAGTCGCTTCCCGGGCCTTTTATCACGTCGTCGTTTATTTGTTTACCGATCTGTTGTGCTCTTGTTTGGTTGTTTGTCTGATATTTTCTTACATTTGCTATAGGATACATCTTGACAATGAATGATCTATTTCATTTGTGTGTGTGCTTGCGTGTCATGAATTTGCTTGAGTCATACGTGTGTGCTTGTGTGTCACACGTGTGCTTGTGTATCATACGTGTGAGCTTGTGTGTGTGCTTTTTTGTCATGCGTATGTGCTTTAGTGTCTTGCGTATATCATGCGTACGTATTTGTATGTGATATTGTGTGCCAATTAACATGTGTTTAAAAACTCACACATTAGTCCGTATTAACTCATTTGGGTCATTAAAAAATTAATAACTTAAATAATATAAAACGAAAAGTAGTGGGGGTTATCGTAAAAAAAAACAGGAGTAAGCCCCATGAATACATGAGCTTGTATGGGGTTTTGTCATTTTGTGTTACGTATGTGTGTCCGTGTATAACGTGTGTGTCCGTGTCATATGTGTGCCCCGTATCATACGTGTGAGCTTTTGTGTTATATTTGTGTATCCTATGTTACACATGAGTGTATCTGCTCCTTTGTTCCCTCTGTATGTGCTACTGCATGTGTCCTCTGTATGTGCCTTTGTAACACATGTGTGTGCCACTATTCTATGTGTGTGCCTCTGTGCCCGATATGTGTGCATCTGTTCCATATGTATGTGCCTCTTTGCCATATGCGTGTGCCTTTGTACCACATGTGTGTGCCTCTGTTCTATATGTGTGTGCCTCTGTGTCCGATGTGAATGCCTCTTGCCATATGTTTGTTCCTCTTTGCCATATACGTGTGCCTCTGTACCACATGTGTGTGCCTCTGTTCTATATGTGTGTGCCTCTGTGTCCGATGTGAATGCCTCTTGCCATATGTTTGTTCCTCTTAGCCATATACGTGTGCCTCTGTAACACATTTGTGCGCCTCTGTTCTATATGTGTGTGCCTCTGTGCCGATCTGTGTGCCTTTGTTCTATGTGTGTGTGCCTCTGTGCCCGATGTGTGTGCCTCTGTATTACATGTGTGGTTGCCTCTGTTCTATATATTTGGGCGCATGTAAGTATTCAAGTATGTACGATACATTATCATTCAAGAATAATGTCCGGTGTGGCATGCATAGCGTTTACTCTTACAGTCTTACCTTATTTTGTAATCAGACAAGGAAACTGTTCCCAGTATTAAAATGCAAAAGAATTGCCAGACAGTGTAAAGTGTTACTCCCTTACGAATTACCAAACTCTTTTGTAACTTAGAATAACATGTCCCTGTATCTTGGTCACAGAGCATGTCCCTTTTTCATGCACCCGTTAAATTTCCGTGTAGTTCAACATTCAGCTAATCGTGTTTTACTCTTTGTTTCTGTGCCGAAAGAATTATATAAATCAGAAGAAATTTGCCGTCAGTGTTTAAAAAGAGTCGAGTGTGTGACAGATAAGGACCTCGTCTCCCTGATACTCCGTTAAGGCGAAAACAAAAACGCATATCTTAAGTGTTCATTGGAAGTAACAGATAATTCCCCTTGTATTAGGAGTGCACATAGCGGCTTTCACTGTAATTGAATGTGAGAGTAAGACATGGAGAAACTGAAAAGGGAAAAAATAGAAATAAGAAGAGGGGAATGAATATGGAAGCATGGATTGGCATGTGGATGAATGGTAAAAAGGATTGAATGGATAGAAAGGACGGAAAGGGGAGAAGGACGAATAATGAAATGGATGGATGGTTGGTTAGATGCTTATAGATGAGAAGAAAGAAGGAGAGAAGACAGGCAGGAGGTAAGTATGGGTTAAGTTTTACAAAGAAACAAGGGAGAAACTGGTAATGACTTAATGGTAGGATTGACGAAGGTACTGAAAAACGGATAAAAACATGAAGGAAATGAAGAAGAAAAGGATGGACATGATCGCATCGATAGAATGAAAGGAAAGAAAATAAGAATGTAGGCAATGAATGAACAAAGGAAGTATAGACTGACTTTACAGACAATGTAGGACGAAAGAATTGATTGATAATTGTGTGCAGGTGTGCGTGTTTGTTAATGAGAGAGAAAGAAAGAGAGAGAGAGAGAGAGAGAGAGAGAGAGAGAGAGAGAGAGAGAGAGAGAGAGTACATTGATAATATCAAAGTGCTCGCCGTGACGAAGCGACACGGACACTAACTCTAAAGTACAATACCTGTTTGTGTTCTTGGTGATGATAAGAATTTTTAATTTTGTGGAGAATAAATCTGTACACAAATGATGGTATGATAAGAAAAACTTGAGGCCACGTATAAAAGGACTAGGACGTAAACTCTTAGTAAGGAGGGAGCTCTGTCATATAATATAAAGCGTAATACGTGGTAATATTAGGCCTACAAAAAAGACTATATTCACCAAGTTTACAGTAGTGCATTGGAATCTAAAAGTAATAAAGCATAAAGTAAAAACAGTTGTAAACTAACATAAAAATACACATGATAATCTCAAATGTCCGTTTAAAATTTCTTTTAAATAGACGATTTGTTTGTACTCGGACTTGAACTCTGATGTTGTGGTCTCGACTTGATCACTGCTTTGTAGTGTCGTATTGTACACAAACAATATCTCATGCTGGTCTATACATGTACAAGTGACACAAGCATCCAGACCTTTAGTAAAATCACATTCCGCAACTAGAATGCAAGCCTTCGCAATGTGTGTGTGTATGTGTGTGTGTGGGGGGGTGGGGGTGGGGGGTCGATCTATATTCTGGTATGTTCCAAAAACCGTGCTTGCGTTCACTTATACGGCCCATATTCCCATGTTTATTCTTTAGAACTGACCTTACATTAGTTATTATTCCTTAATGACGTTATTAAATCCGGATCCAAACATAAATATAATCGATTCTTTATTGGCGCAAACCCGAAATGCCTGAAAATTCATGAAGTTCTGTTCATGATTGCAAGAGTTATGTTGTGAACAAACACCCACCCAACAACACACACCCAAACACACACGAGCGGGGATTAACCATACCTTATTAGTGGAGGCAATTAATCGATATGTCCGTGCAGTACGCCAGGTCATTATACGTTTCTGGATCACCTTGCATTCAACGCTGACGCAACACAACAGTTACTTGTAAAATATAAATAGAAAGTTTATTTGCGCAGTTTGCTAATTTTATTATTGTGGAATCTGAATTATTCATAGCATTTGTTCACAATATCAACTGAATAATCACACACAGAATAACATCTGATCTCTTGAGAATATTTGAGAAAACAGGATTTCGAGCTGAATGACCTGTTTGTTTTATACCAGATTGATTGTCGTGTTTACTGTTAGGAACAATGGGCCTATTATGCGTTCGTTGCGAGCCTGACCAATGCTATTAAATCCCATTCACGTACCATTGCATCCTAGGTATGCTAATTACCAATCCCCAACTTCCGGCCGGAACTGTTAACAGGTGATACTGTCGGAATCTACGTGGGTTTCTACTTGTCGGTCTAACAGGGACCAATATCCGTAGCCACTAGGCATGCGTGGACGTCCTTGACATCACTTCCGGTTGGTGACCTTACGCAGGGACCGGCGATTATACAATATCCTATACACGTAATTCTTGTGGTTACATATCATAACTGACATGTTCCATGTTGTCAGATTTTGATACCTACGAATATGTACGTGATTATATTTAGGTCCACGCGGTTGTTTACATAATAAGAGGTGCATTCATGATGAGACATAATAACAAACCACGGACGGGAAATCCGAGGTCATTCCTCATCTTTTAGACTCAGCAGGACTTACTTTAATCGATATGGCGTTTTTCATTTAATAAAATTCTTAAATTGATTAAAGATAAATGAGTCTCATTTACAAAATTTAATCGCGAGACATGGACTATTAATAATGATGTCAATGTATTTCACGTAGTACCCCTACGACCTTTACCAATCGAATTTGACAATAAATGTCTAGTTGGGAGTGTTATGAAACTATCTAGATATTACTTGATGCTCATGTAGGATGCCCATGAAAAGCATTTTACACTGCGAAGCAAGACCCGGCTAGGAGATGATACATCATATGATGTGTGTCGGGATATAACTGGTGCATTTTGGTGCATTTAATTACACATTTCAGGGTCTCTAGAATTGTTGGGAGAAGTAAAGGAATGCTCAAGCACATATTTTATATTTAAAGTGGGAGTAATGGGCCCTCCTAGGAAAATATTTGCAATCTAGAAGATAGTAGCTTTTTAAAGGCATCCCAGCATCAAACTTTAATGGTGAAGATGTTTTGGTGGAGAGTGAATTTAAAACTGGAAATCTGCATTCTAAGAATGCAAGCCTCCACCGTGTGGGATAGGGGGTCCCAATGTTGGGATGCTTTACTTATTCTGCGCATATTCCCACGTTCATTCGTGCATAAGTGACTGTATATTGTGAATATTCCTTGATGACGGTCCCGAATCCGGATTAATCCCCGGATCTACAGCAAAATGTAAACTTTTCCTATCTAGCCCGTTCCAGAAATGTCCTGTAAATTTCATGAGATTCCATTCATGATTGCATGAGTTATTTTGTAAAGAAACACACAAACATACACACAAACGGGGAAGCGGCGGATGGGTTACCTTACAGTGATCACTAACCAGTATATAGATCTAGTTCAAATACTTGATTTTGTTGGCGAAATTCTATTGTATTTTGAGAAGTGGAATATCTTAATTACGCCATGCCTATCGAACCTTAACATTAAGGTGTTAAATGCTACATTGTGGGTTGATTCTTTTAGCTTGCATTCCTCTTGTCCCGGCACTGACTGCTTATAAGGTAGCTTATTTCGAGCTGTAATGAGCAGATTTGCCTTCTCAACAGTTCTCATGATTTCACCGGAGTTCGCACAAGACCAAGCACAGGAAAAACCGGAGTGTTCTAAACCGTGACTACAATCATCAACTGCATTGAAAGAAATTTAAACTGTTCGCTGTTAACAAGTACTCTTATATATCTGCAATCGTTATCAAGATAAAAGAAACTTACAAATGACCGACCAAACTGCGGGCGGTTTGTATGAAGTCCCTATACGTGCATTCACGTGATGTCCTCTCTCCCCACTGAGCGTACTATTAACTCCACTGGGAGAACAACTCATCATATGTACATCAAATTGATATGAATAAAAGATCACATGTCAAGTATCTTGATCACTTTGTCACATGTCACCTTTGTAATGATATTAGGTAAATGGGATCTATATAAAAGGGTGCTACAATGACGAGAACACATTATGTGAGTACGGCTCTTGAGAGGACTTCAGTGATCAGTGAATTGAAGCAAATTTATCATGTCAAAACGACATGTGTCCTGAATAATGGCTTATTCACAAATTACGTTTATGACCATATTTTCGGACACATAAGCACATAGCCATATCAGATACAATCGTGGGACAGATAAAACTGGCCCGTATAGCTAGGATTTCCAATGCCCGTAACTCGAATATCCAAATTACTTAAAAGTAAATATATATATATATATAAGCTTAAATGATTGCGGATGAAAAGAGAGAAAAAGAGTCATCTTATGAGCGTCACCCTTCTTCTTTATTTACTCATCAGTTCTTTTCTCCCTAGCTATTAGGATAATTGAAAAGGAGAGGGCACATTTTGGGGAAAGTGTTACAACGTCGGAGCTTTGTAAGTTTTAGAATGTTTAACTTAAACATGTGTTAACTGTAAAGCAAATTCAAATATAACATGAAGGACACACATGATTTAAACTCAACTACAAAACTACAATTGGGGATGCAAACACTTATCACTATGAAGAAAACAATGGCTTTGAAATCAAAGGTTTATTAATTGTAACACGACTTAAGAGAAATACAGTTAAACAGGAATAATTAACACATTGCAATATAAACTCAAAACGTTTATTAAATGTATAACTGCCTGAACAAATGCTTATATACCAGGCACCTGGGGCCTTTTTTTTCTCTGGAGTGTCCACACTTGCTCTGGCCGGGACACTCTATGCGTGTTCATTACACTGTGGACTTTGAACTTGCCCTGCACTAACCTCTCCTCTCATGTAAGCTTATTATACACTGAGATGACGTAGTGCACTATTTGTTTAGCTTGTATTCGGCGTTCCCGCTAGGTCAGACTTGCCATATGCAGTGATTACTCCTTGTTGTCACTAATCTAGTTTTCAGTGTCCCCTCTCCAACCAAGACAGCGCCAATACATGTACTGATTCATGGAAAATTCCAACATGAAAAATTAAAAAAATATTAAATAAAAACAGACCAAAGGACTAAGGTCTGCAAAATTGTGACGTTAGTGCGGTGAAGGAGGCAGAAAATATATCCATAAAAATGCGACATGTACGCTTTCGGTTTTTATATAACGAATTCATATGAACGTCAATTTTTGTCTTACCGTGTGGGAGACGGTTTCATGCCAAGAGAATGTTATTCTTTTAATAAATAATCAACAGAATTAATGGTGTGGTGTACCATAATGGTGTTGTGTACCATGCCTTATCCGAGAAACAGACCACAGTGTGCAAATAAGCCACAATCAGAGTTGTTTGACAATTAGCATGCTCTATGTCACCCGACTCTCCTGGACAAACAGGTACTACAAGAAAGCAGTCATAGATCGCATACCTCCGCCAGCATCATGGATAAATAATATCAGGATATTGATCTATGTGTGGTATTTACATACGGTTCACCAGAAGATATCAGTGGGTCTGGGAATATCCTTTCACATATTTAATTATACGATGGAGATTGAACTAGGATACGAATCCATTACAATATTAAATAGACGAAACTAACCATCATGAAACGAAGACAGTCAAACGGTAAACGTGTGATGTAAGGTGAAGAGAATTAGCGTAAACATCATACTGTTTAAGACATTATATAAACAAAATACTGAAAACGATTTTTAACGAATGAAGATAAAATGACGTGAGACAATCTCCGTAATGTGAATAGAATGGTATAGAATGGTATAACTTGATTACACTCCAACGCCGACCGGGCGTCGTATTGACAATAGGTCCTTTTGATTTCACTGCAACGCCGACCGAGCGTATCGTTGACACTATGGTCTCATGAGTTCACTACAACGCTGACCGAGCGTCGTGTTGACACAAGGGTCTTTTGATTACAATAAAACTCTGACCCGCGTCGTGTTGACAATATGTTCTCTTGATAACAATACAACGCTGTCCAAGCGTCATGTTGACCCCAGGGTCACTTGATTACACCCGAACGTTGAATGAGCGTCGTGTTGACACTAGGGTGTCTTGATTACACAACAGCGCTGACCGAGCGTCGTGTTGACAGTAGGGTCTCTTGATTACACTACAACGATGACCGAGCGTCTTGTTGACACAAGGGTATCTTGATTACACTATAACGCTCACCCTGCGCCCTGTTGATACTAGCATCTCTTGATTGTACTACAACGCTGACCCTGCGTTGTGTTGACATAGCTGATACGTAGCTGTGTGACTTGTATGACTCGATTCTGAAGAAATTACACTCGGTGTAGAATTTATTTTGATTTTCACATGCTTGGTCAAGGAACACATACCAGATCTCTAGTGAATCTTACATGGGAGTTTAACAGCTATAAACAGTATATTTTTATAATCTTTTGTAATATACTTATGCGTTTAAACACATAACTAAACAGACAGCCGGGTTTGAGAGAATAACCGTAAACAATTAACTATTTATGAATTTGTATAAAAAAACTGACAAACATTTTTTTTTCGAGTGAAGATAAAATGACGTCAGACAGACTCCGTCATGTCCATCGACACCGCGTCGGGTTCTTGTGATTGGGACTCATGGCTGTATTTACTATTCCTATTTTACACCTACATATGTCTTATAGTCTGGGTCTCTTTTGAAAAACTTTTAAAATTGAATTTTGATATTAAACCACTTGGTAAATTTTTGTTTTTACAATCAAATAAAGCCAGAAATATCAGTGCTTGTGTATTTCGTTTTCTCACAATTCTGTTTCGAATGCAGAGAAACTATAATTACTTCTCCAAGCAATCCCAAACAAAGTCTTTGATTGGCCACAAATTGAAAAAGAATATATGACAATATATCATTATGTCATTTTTGTTTGAAATTTTGCTGAACTTGAAAAAAAAACAAACACTGTGGGCCTTTAAAGCTATCTTTCACAATGGTTAACCCCATCCAGAGCAAGCCTAACCATTTACTACTTAATATCAAGATTTGTGAGTCCAGGTCATGTAAATACATATAGGACTATGACATTTATTTCCGGATTCACGTGGAGTAACCCTCCATGTTGTAAACGAGCTTGTTTATTCATTACACCCACTTCCCGGCCTGTTCATGTCCATATCAATATTATCCAATTATTATATGTGGAAGATCCATATTTATGTCATGGGCACGATTTAGTGCTGGTACGGGGAGGGGTGAGGGGACATGTCCCACCGATATTTTAATCAGAGGGACATACCATGTTATATTCCTCCTCAAATTTTGCCAATTGAAAAAGAGTCATTTTGCAATTGAAATTGGGTCTCTTTTCACACCGTAAAGTCAATATATCTTATTCTGGCTCATTTTCTCAAATATCAATGAACTTTAGGAATGACTAAAACATCAACGTAAGAGATAATATGACATTATTTATCCATTTCTATAACATTGTGGAACCCAACCATTACTCGCACAAATGACATACTTAATGCAGGTTTTAAAGATTAAAATCGGAAATTAATGGCCATTGTGAAGGGCAAGGGCCAACATTTTTTATTTTTTTGTTTGTTGTTGGTTTTTCTGACTGAAAATTGATTCAAACTTGCTTAAAACACGTTGAATGAAAATCACTCATAAATGTCCACACCACACAAGGGGGTACCTCTTTCGACATCCAACACCCACGATACACACCTCGACAGTCTCGCATCCATAAAAATATACTTACTCGCCCCTCCCCTTCCAGCGCTTTCAACATTATTTTAATTAGAAAATGTGATTGGAAGTTCATTATGGAATATCTTATTTATTGGTGTGTTCGCGGTGGTGGTTGGGGGTTTGGGGGATGTGGTTGCGGGGGGGGGGGGGGGAGTCTGCAGAAAAAGGAAAATGATTAGGACTGTATCAATATACCGATATATCGATACATATCGATACACCACATCGATACGATTACCAAAACGCTTTGCATGCTGTATCGTCGTATCGATGAAACACAAACAATGCTCACAAATATATACCCTAACCTTGACTGTAATCGGAGTTATTTATCAAGCTTAAGCTGATTTTTATTACTTATATTGATCTTTTAATACTTAAATAAGATCACGTACTGTCGTATGATCGACTGGATAAGGAATGTTAATACCATTGTCGGTGCTTCCATGACAAGCCGATACCTGTGAGCGATGGTAGACAAATATTATGATTTTTTTTAAAATTTTTGTTTTCAGAAAACTTTATCTACAGAGCTTTTTATTAGAAATGATACACAAAGAAAAATGAAGCGTATCGGAAATACGTATCGGGTATCGATTTAAGATTATCGCAATACGTATTGTACCTGAATAGGCTGAGCGATACCCAGCCTAAGAATTGAACGATGCGAGACGCATATTCGGGCGCTGTTTCGGTATAAAGCGTGATTTTCTACTATTTTTTGTATTTTTAAGTCGAAGGGGGGGGGGGGGGGGGGCTGCTTATGTAGAAATATATACTTATCTGACCTGTTATGTGTTATAGACTGTGATAGTTCATAGGTATATATCTTATTTCTAAACAGCTTGTATCTTCACGCAGATGAATATACTTTCGTATATATGTTTCATACAGACATTTTATTTAACATGTAGTCATAATGTTTAATATGAACAGCTGACTAAGTCAGCCATCGGTTTGCTTAATAAAGCCTGTCGATCCCAAAGATAAATAGGTATAATTAAAATGAAACATAAGATTGTTGTAAATGTGCTCTATTACGCACGCAAGTTATATGTGAAATAAAGACCTTCCCTGGCAGGGTTTTTACGACATCTTTATAGACCATGCAAGTATACATGGGAGAGGGCGTGAGAAATCCAACCTAAGACTCGTTTATTTGAATTTCTCAAGGGCTTTGTGAGCCGTGAATGGCTTTGGCCTGTAGCATTGGGACGTACAAACAAAAAAAAAGGTATTACGACGTCTTTTAAAGGGCCCAAATCACCTATCTGACCTTAATAAACTAAAGGCAATCCCTTGGGGCTTTTATAAAAATAAACAAGAAAACGTGGATATCATCACGTACAGGCTGCTTGTTTTATGGTTATACCAATGTGTTTTTAATTCGTTGGGGCCCGCCAAAATAATCATAACAAATTTAACAAGGGGATGCATCTGGCATCAGGTCAGACAAGCCAGAGCTTTGCATATGGCTGTTTGCAACAAGTGACCCCATCTACCTCTGCATATATGCAACCTACCACCTTAGGTTACATGTTTTCCCGTTTGTCAACATAATTGCTGTGTTTACAAACATGTTGTTGATAAACAAGTTCATACATCCTTCACGAAGGCCTTATATAAGAAACCAAAATTACCCTTAGATCATTAATATATAAATCACATAAATTCTTTTCAGAAAGGTAGGTGAATGGGCACCAGGATTATTGAAAGATGGGAAGGGGGGGATCCAACCTAGGAAGACTAATGAGAATTTTTTTTTTAAATTCTGTAAGTCCGGAAAGGGATGTGGATGGAAAGTATTCTAGACCACCAAATGATTTGAAACCCTTATAAAAATAATGGAGAGGGACGAGGGGAGGGGGTCTAGGGGGTCTTCACCCCCTCTTTGGGTCCATTACTGTAAGAATATACTGTTGGGGGTGTAACGTTACACATATCAGGTTGCGTTAGTCTTTTACCCTGTGCATTGTGTACGTACCATGTGACGTTTGTAGGATGGTTGACGAATGACTAGATATATACCGTTGCACTGAACAGCTGTCCTGGAGATATCCAAGGTCGTTAGCTAAATTATGGAGCTCACAGCTGAGGTCCACTCGGATCATCGCCCCGGATGCCTGAGGTTGTTTATAAACAACACTTGTACTCTCTGACGAACTTGCGCCTGACCTGTTCCTGAAACCTGCAGCGGGCCAGAGAGTACATTCGCTCTGCGAGGACAACTGCTCCGCTGTAATACAAAGTGCTTTCTGAGTCTATGTTAGTTTCTATACTACCTATTCCATAATGCTTAACTACTTTTTAGCTTCTCGATCTAATTATGATTCTATAATCTTGTACTAATTTATATATATATATATATATATATATATATATATATATATATATATATATATATATATATATATATATATGTATACGTTATAAAACATCTTCAAAATTTATATTTTCAGTAGGAGAAAACAACTAAAACATCAAATTGATTCTATTTATTTTCTATTTAATTTGTGTATTATTCAGCACGTTATTCCGCTTGCTATAAGTACACATATAATCCAACAGATTATAGGATAGAAATATTGGTATATAAACACGTACGCTTAAACACACATTCACACTTATTAAGATATAATTCCAATGTTATGTGTTCCCAATAAAAACTTTAAATAGATTATCTTCTGTAAGGACTCCTGTGATATCTTTAATTGTAAAATGTTACGAAAACCGATTGTTCAGGGGAAAATCCTTGGGCGATCCTGGATTCGAACCCATGTCGGTGGAGTAAAGCAAGCTTCTCTAGCGAGGGAGTTCGGTCCGCTTTTATGACACCCCGTAACACACCCCCTCTTTAGAGCGTTCTGCTATCAAAACAAGACTATCCAAGGAGTCACACCATCGGTGAACTAGGTGTCGGAAATTTCCTTATTACTTCAAACCACCATTCCTCTGGCCACACAGAGTTTGCCGTCACGTTGGGCGAGCCCCTATTTTGTTACTAAGACAAAGTGTTCAGGGGAAAACATTGGGCCGATCCCAGATTCGAACCCATGTGGATGGCGCACAAGTCCGGCGTACCAACCGCTTCGCTAGCAAAGCAAACGGTCCGCTTTCATGTCACCCCGTAACAATCAATATACATTCCATTATTAAGCTAGCCTAGTCAGTAACTGAGCCCTTCATCGAAAAAAAACGTTTTTTATCAAACTATGATCTCAGGAAGGTATTTATTTAATAAATGTATGTACATATCTTATATATATATATATATATATATATATATATATATATATATATATATATATTTGTTTAATTGCCTCCGCAGGGAGGATATGCTTTCGTCCCTGTTCGTGAGTGTGTTTGTATCCGTGTATTTGTTCACAACATAACGAAAAAAGCAATCAAAAACGGATTTTTATGTAATATTCAGGGCTTTTCGGGAATGGGACAATGAAGAATCGATTAGAATTTGTTGTGGATTCGGCACATGATCCGGATTCAAGAACGTCATCGAGGAAAAATAAAAAAAAAATGTACAATTACTTATGCTGAATGAACCTGGGAATATGGGCCGATTAAGTGAAGGCAAACACAGTTTTACGAGTATTCCATAATAGGGACAACCCACATGGCGGAGGATTGTATATCCTAGGATGTAGATATCTAGTTGTTTTTCCTTTTTATATAATTTTTTGCTCTAACAACATAATATTTGACAAAACATGTTCTTGCTTTATTAGTGGGCCATATGAAAGTCAAGTTCACATGTCAATCGATTTGTCGATCCAAACTGTAGTTATCTTCCGGAAACAACTTTGTAGACAGATGACCCCTTGACCTTTGACCTTGTGACTCCAAATACAATTAAGCCCTTATCTATTAGCAGGTCAAATTTATGCACAAGATGGAAGGTATGAGATGAAATGTTTTGCTTTAAATGCATCAACAATCTTTGTAAATAAGTGGGTCCAGCGACCCTGGCCTTTGACCTCATGACCTCCAAATCGAATGAGTTCTTGCTTTATTAGTGGGCCATGTTTAAATCAAGTTTGCAATCCAAATGTCAATCCAAATCTTATCATCCAGAAACGAATTTGTGGACAGACGGATGGACAGAGACACGCTTAGACGAACAGACAGACGGACAGGGTGATTACTATAAGGCACCCGCTTATGATACACACCAGGTTTCGGGACACTATATGAAACCACAGTTGAGAAACTGACATGATTGCTGTCATTTGACCGTTTAAAAAAAACCCAGAAAATAAATCGTAAAAAAATCAGTTGGCGTCACTAGTTTTCGGGAACAGACAAAACTAGACATGGTCGATCCTTAAAAGATAGATTCATGGCAATCCATGCATTAATTATCAGGATACTGGAGGTTTTGTATCAAATATTCAATTATTCTGGGATGTACTTACAAGCCCCATACCTAAGCGGATATAGGTCGCAGTGACCTCATTTCAGGTTTTCAAGAGATTTTAATTGATCGCCAAAGGTCTTCACTTGAAACCTTCCAGTGTCAGCGGTTACGATTTGTGCCTTGCTCACCGACGAACGACCGACAAAGCGCCATTCCTATACCTCAGTTGCCTTTCAGTCGGCTTGGCTGAAAACTGGAACAAATATACTTTAACCAAAGACACAGAACTGGGCTAATTCGAGGGTCACGCAGTTAGATGTTTGAGAACATTTTACCAGTGCTTATTTCATGTTATCGCTTTTTTTAACGTAAAGACAAGTCGTTCAAGAGGGACAGTTCCATAAGGTTTGCGGGAATAGAAAATGCAAAACAGGATGTTTATCAGATCAGTTGTTTATCACAAGAACAGAAGGATGTTTATCAGATCAGTTGTTTATCACAATAACAGAAGGATGTTTATCAGATCAGTTGTTTATCACAATAACAGAAGGATGTTTATCAAATCAGTTGTTTATCACAATAACAGAAGGATGTTTATCAGATCAGTTGTTTATCACAATAACAGAAGGATGTTTATCAGATCAGTTGTTTATCACAATAACAGAAAGTAGGTTAACGGCCCCCTCAGAATCGCATCCGTAAGTCTAGAGGTAGCGGGGACGGCACCCATGCAGGCAGGGATTATCATTGAGAAACGGATTATATATACATATATATATATATATATATATATATATATATATATATATATATATATATATATATATATATATTACTGAAAGGGTTTCTTTGCCATTCCAGGATCAAAGTGCTCCTTACATAAAGTAGAGCTGCTATAAGTTCATAAAAATGCATCAATGCATTGATGTCACTACCTGTAGGTTTCGTGCGCATTAGGTGACTGAACGGTGTTGGTTTGTGTTTGTTCATGTATGGGTGCGTGTGCGATCTTCACACTTGCAGGCATCATACAGCAAAAACCAATCAACCGTAAATAATCTCACAAATGCACCCAAACATGAAACAACACAACTCAGTGACTTGATGAGTGCCACAGAGTGAGCACGAACCCTGCGGGTACTGAAACTTGTGCATTATTGTATTTATGAAGTTATTGTACATATGTGTGTGTTTGTGTTTAGAAATGATCTGCGAGAATGCAGTCTTTCCTCCGCAGGAACACAGCGCTCTATGTTTATTACAATTACAGAAAGCATGCTACCGACATCGCAGCATTGAAATTCAGTCATGTGTGTGTAAGCGGATCCATGTTTTTTGTTCCTTCCTTTTACCTGAAACACTGAAAAGTCTGTAAATTCATATTACTCATGAAACATATGCATGTATACAGCAGAAGTAAGGGGCATTCAGTCATCACAAAAACTAATGTATATACATATGTGTGTGTGTGTTTGTGTATACACGGAAAGTACGGGGTAAGTATATCCCCTGACACCCTGTTTTCATAATATGTATTTGTGTTACAAATGAGTATCTTACAATATATGTAAAGTTTAGGAGCAAGAACATGAAAAATAATCCACATTTGTTCTACTGTTATACTTTTGCACTGAATATATAGATGGTTTTAATGTCTAGCGTCTGCCGACGTCCGTCATCCCGTCAATTAAAATTTTTCATGAAATTTTTATATTAACTCCTAAATGATTTTGTGTCATATAGTACTCCTTTTGGTTCCTGAGACCAAACACCCATTAAGGAGGGATATTTATTAAATTTAATAATAATATATAATTATTATATATATTATATAATACATATAATTACATATGTCTCAATTGAATATTTACGCCTCCCAGCTTTCTAAGATCTGGATCCGTCCGCATATGTTCACAGATTTGTAATAACACGTCAGTTGTAGTATTAGACTAGAGTCATTTAAGCCGCCTTCGTTGATTACAGTGCCAGTCACAGTATGGGGGAGATCTCATAGCTGGCGACCTAATTAGCCCGGCGTTATCTCGTGCAAAAACCATAGCGTAAACAACACGTCATAAAATTTCCCTTTCATTCCGCTGATAATTACAAGCTTTCGGTGATTAAGATGTGATATTGAGTTACATTACGCTTGCCGATGTGTTCATTACTTCAATAAACCGGGAATTGAATTATTTTCCGGGCTATCAAGTTTGGCGACAGCTTTAATGCCCCCAGTTGTATCAGTCTTCAGCTTAGGTTGAAACCACCATTAACAATTAGTTGCACTACTTCTATACCTTTTTGCTCCGATGAATAAAGGTCAGTTTTTTTTTCTGATAAAACTTCATTTATTTAATATGTGTTGTACAACTAGTTGTAAAAACAGATGCGAGGCACCCTCCGTGGCTTGGACGGTGGCGTTCGGTTGTGTGTAGGGGTTGAAGGACACCGGGAAACAGCCAACCCTTGGATGGATTAGTTTAGCCCTCTCTCATGGCTATTCTGGGAATCAAAGCAGGGTCGCCAGTTGAGAGAGCTGAACGTTTTACCACTCGATTGTCTAGGCTCTCAAGTGTAAAGGTTAGGTTTGATATATAGTGTTTATGGTCTTATATATATCACGGGCACTGTCAGTCTCAACCGACTATACCCGTATAACTCTTAATTTGTATAGCTTTCCTTTGCTCCCTAATCCGCATACGGTCAAACACGCTATAAAAGCGCTAACAGGTTAACAATTTTTCTCATGCTTCCCGCTTATGACCAGTAGCACTTCACTGTTGGGTAAGGAGGGCGCTCCTTTGTGGTTATGGTCTTGGCCAGTGGTCTTCGCCGGAGCGATCATCAGACCGGGATTCGAACCCGCTACCTAGCGATCCAAACTCCGTAGCCATAACCATTATACAACTACTCTCTACCCAACCACCGCGCTAACATACCATATACCATCCATTTATGGATAAGTGTTAACAGTTAAGTCACATGCATGTTAATGACAGTCCTAAAAAATACTGGTGTCAGAATATTGCCTCCGCTAGGAGAGTATGCGCTCACTCCCGTTCGTGTGTTTGTTTGCCTGTGTGTGTTTGTGTTTTGTCATAACATAACTCACGCAATCACTAACGGATCTGATGAAATTTTCAGGGCATTTCGGTATTAGGCCAATGAATAATCGAATAGATTTTGGTGTGGAATCTAATACATAGTTCGGACACAGAAACGCCATCAATGAATATTCACTAATGTAGAAAACTTATGCGCGAATGAACCTGGGAATAAGGACCGAATAAGCATATGCAAACATGGTTTTGGGAGCGTCCAACAAAAGGGACCCCCACATGGCGGAGTTATGCATTCCTTAGAATGCAGAATTCTAGTATTTGTCTATTTGTACGTTTGCAAATATTTATACAGTTCAAGAATTCAATAATACCATTTACATTTCCTGGAAATATAGGAAATTGAACTTGATTTTTTGGAGAGGCCAGTTGGGAAAGAGAGGAAACGTTGTTGGTTGGCGGAGGTAACTGCGTTCTCCGAGTGCCCTCTAATTGATTAATCAGTGTATTATTGCCGTGGTTTAAAGCTCTGATTCAAAGGGAACTTCAAAACCTTCAACGTCATACTCACAAGTATTCCTAGCTTTGTAACGGTTGTTAGTATCTAAAGTGCTTTTTAAAGAAGAAAAGTATATATTTAGCATATCATAACATGTTGATATAAATGTAAAAGTGCATGTGTTTCATATATACTGCTTTTTCTGTGGTTTTACTCAGATCTGTATAAATGTTTACTCATTTTGAAGCCAATCAAATGAAATGTTAAGCCCAAAATGTACAGATAATACGGTGTCGCAGCAGAAATAATATATATATATATATATATATATATATATATATATATATATATATATATATATATATATATATATATAACACTTTGATGTTGACATATGACGTTAAAATACCAGTTATACAGTTTAGAAATATACTGAAATGCTTAATCCTACGGTCATGGCCTCGTGGAATAAGCGGATACTACCAAATGGAATATAAACTATAACATATAGGGCATGGTTCGTTTAATGGCTAGCAAGCTAGTAACTTTGAGTGTATAAGCGACCAGCAGTTCTGCCGGCAATGAAGACAAGAGGCTTTATGTATATGGAGGTTGCAAGTTAAGGCCCCATAATCCTAGTCAGATCTTCCGTAGAACTGAATGCGCCACCGAGACTCACTAAACAGACAGGTTTTGTTAAAATCTATTAGACGCAGAAATTATCTGCAACAAATCAAACGTTCCCGGCGAGCTCTGGCTCGCAGTTAGATCTAATGATCACTACATATCAGCCGCGAGCCCACGCGTCTAGAATTGACCTTATGGACGTTTATTGCATTGCTAAGCGCAAGCACAGGTCAGTTTTACTGTTGGCGTCGTGTGTGTCATTAACTCTAGTCTTTCGGAGGCATTACGTGTACAGATAAGTGTGAAACAATCTATCTGCACCCTAAACATTGACACATCAAAGGGGCCAATAGCCATTTTCTGAAGCCTTTACGTTACACAAAGTTAGAAACAACAAATTCTGTAGAACCGGGGCGAGAGATAAATCGTCCAAACTACGCACACAGCTGGGGTTTACCAAATACGCATATAGTTGGCGGAAACATACGGAACCTTCATAACAGGCAAGTAAATACCACGTAATTCTTTGTTTATACAACATTACATATGACCATGAGTTTGTTTTTATATACGTCTGTAGACTCCTTTGTGATTATGTTTTTCACATGGAATGTTCAAATTAATAAGGTCCTTTCACGTTTTGCCTTTTTTTTCATTGATGTGAAGTGGCGGGCGTGAGTGCAAATTGAGGATGTTGAAGCTGAGTGAGTCAAATGAGTTAACAATATAATTAATATTAATTAATCGAATTCTGGTTTTTATCATGGATGTATTTTGTCCATTCTTGATATACGTGTTTAGGTCAAGAGTAATTACGTTTGGTTATAATATATACGCGAGGGAAGATGGGTATATGGGGGTCTCTATCAAATGTTAATTGAATTAATGAGTGCTAGACAGTATTATCATAAATGTAAATATTAATATCTTTATGTATATATATATATATATACAGTGAAACCTCGTTGTGTCGACCTCGCTTAAGTCGAATACCCCGCTTATGGCGAAGTTACAGACTCGATACTCCGGACAACTTTAGTTAAATTATTACCAAATAATACCCGCTTGTGTCGAACCTCGGATGTGTCGAAGTTTTCTGAGGGTCCCTTCAACTTCGACACAACGAAGTTTCACTGTATATATATATATATATATATATATATATATATATATATATATATATATAAATATATATATATGTATATATATTATAATGCAAATGTTGAGTTATCTTTTGACTCGGTAATAAAAAAGTTTTTGCATGCTATCCTTGTTTGGATTCGACCCCCGTATATTTCCATGGAGGTTAAAACTAGAGGAGTTGCATATGTTTCTCGAGCAGTCTAGTTTGGAAAGTCTTCCAATCCCAGCCTGTAGCCGTCCATTCAGAAATGTTAAATAAAATAGCCAAGTGAACAAATATTTTAAAGAACAAAACAAATAGACACAAAGAAAGGTTAATGAGATATGAGCCATAATTTTGGAGATGTCACACCATTTCCATTGCAAACATTTCCATGTAGTAATATTTCAATATTAGTTTCTTGCAGTTTACCACAGGAAACTAGTTTTTGACTGCATCAAGTAAAATGCATAACAACTGTGCGTGTATGTTTTATATCCGTGAATGCATTCCATTCCAAAGACTTCATAATTATTTTTCAGTAATTCTTGCATCAGAAAAGGAACGTGATAAAATAAACAGATAATGTAATTTGTGTGTCGTGTCATCCTTTTCATCACTTCTCACAAAATTCATCATCCTTCGCCTGAACCTGTTTTGTTTTACTTTCGGTTAAAGGAAAGTTCAAGCATGCATACATATAGGAAATACTAGAAATCTGCATTCTAAAGAATGCAAGCCTCCGCCATGTGGAGAGGTCAGGGGTCCCTATTGTGGGATGTTCCCAAAACCATGTTTGCATTCACTTATTCGGCAAATATTCCCAGGTTCATTCGTGCATAACTGACTGCACATTTGTGAATTTGCCTTGATGACGTTCTTGAATCCAAATCATGTGCCGGATCCATTCCAAAACCTAATCGATTCCTCACTGGTCCATTCCTGAAATACCCTGAACGTAGATGAACGCCTACCCTCCTTGTGGAGGCAATTAAGAAGCGAAAACAGATAAAATTTTATTATATGAGACTACATAATCATTTACCAAATAACTACTCATAAAGGAGCTAACACCGAGTGATTTTTGCTGACTCATCGTAGTGTTTTTGCCAAAAAATATCACACATTATATGTGTGATATTATTGAATCATCGACTGAGGTTTTCTCTACATCTTTCAGAATATCTAAGAATAATTTTATGTTAAATTCTATTAGACATCACAAGTTACAGGAGCGAACGGTATTGTGTATCATAGTCTGAATGTTTGCCGATACTTCTAATTACTATAATTACTTTAGTTACTATATATATCTAATAATCCTCTGATCAAACTGTTTCCAATTGTTTTCCATCAGAAAATGTTATTGTAAGAGACTTTTTGCAACTGAAACCTGAGGCATGGCCTTAATTTGTACATAAAAAGGTACACCAAACCTCACACAATATCTACGAACTCAAAGTTATTAGAATTCTGAGCAGATGCAAAAACAATTAGATTTGACCTGCTGCCAAATGATTTGTAATGTGAACAATCAAAGCCAAAGAAAGCAAAAACAATAATGTGAAGGGAAACATTCTGTCCATCAGATCACGAAAAAGGGCCAAAGAAGTAGGAAGACACACACTTGGTTTTATGAACAATACATATGCCAATTTAGGTTTTCTCTGAAATGTGTAATAGTCTAGAAGATTATACAAACTGGAAGTTTGCATTAGACAATCCCCAACGCCTGCAACTGGGCGACCATGCATGAGGATTCGGCTATATGCAGTGTAGAACATTTTAAACTATGTTAAGGCAAAAAATAAATATTAGGTGCAACCTTGTCAATTATGACTATTATTGTGCCCAGAAACGTTTTTATTTTCAATATTAGCCGTATTTGAGATCTAGCGCCAACACGGTTGGAAGAGAGAAGAAAAAACTTGTATTCGGTGCAACCAAGAAAGTCCAACTGCAAAATATATATTGGTATAGAAATAAAATCATCAATCCTGTAAGCTTCCCCTTCTACTTTGGAGGTTTTACCAAAATTATCTTCATGCATTAAATAAGTGTACATAGTTTGACGGAGTCGATCAGAGCATGGATTGTATTTACTAAAATGCAGCCGAATAATGACGAGAAACCTTGGATTTATGGAATTTGTACCACTTGGTCTCAGCACTCTAGAATGACGCTCACTAGAGCGCATCCCTCCGCGAGGGTAATAATTAACTGGATCCTCCTATTTATCCGGATACCTACAAAAACAAACTAAATTTACCCTGTCCATGTCTCACCCCTGAACTAAGTTCGTGGAAATTGGTTGAGTAATTTTTTGCATTTTCCTGCTTCCACACAAACAAACAAGTAAACTTAATGGACAATAGGAAACACCGGTAATTGGAAGGAATTCCTGATGACAAAATGAATCCATAAATGTCATATGCTAACTAGAGATATAGAGATAAAAAAAAGTTGTTTGTTGATAAGACCACCATGCAATTAAGGAAAATTTGTTACCGAGAAAATATTCTATACGGGCCCGAGAGTCAATGCGCGCTTTCTCTTTACAAGAAAGTTGAGGATATCTGAAAATAAGGACAAATTGGAAGTCCAATTATATTCTTGATAGTGAGGGTATGTTTATGGTTCTTACTAATTCACCTCTCTCTCTCTCTCTCTCTCTCTCTCAGTATATTTACGATATACTGTACTGTATTATGTATAATATACTATACTATACTATATTATACTATATCAAACTTTATCAAACTATATCATACTATACTATAGACTTTACACCATGCTATATTATACTATACAATACTATACTACACTACACTATACTTTACCATACTATACTATACTATACTATACTGTACTATACGTTACTATTCTATACTATACTATACTATACTTCACTACACTACACTATACTATACTATACTTTACTATGCTAAACTATACTAACCCATTTTATTTTTATAGTATGTGCAATTATTCTGGCCTGAATGAAATCAATAGCGGAACTCGTTGAAACAAATCAGCATCAGAAACCACCGAACGAATATACTGCACCCTTTATAGCTGGTCAAGTTCGCATGAATAAGAATCCATTAATTATGTGATATAAGCCTTGACACGTGGACAGTAAGCCCTTGTTAAACACCTACATCACGTTAACCACTACCGTACAATAGGGTTTCACCGACACTATATGTATAGAAACGCTGCAAATCATCATTTATGTAATATAGCCGAACCCGTGTACTGTATGTACACAATGAAACGATATTCACAATATCATTATGATCAATTATTAGTTAACCAGCTATTAGCCCAGGACATCTGGGCAAACAACCCCGCAGCTATTACTGTCACTTGTGGTTAATAGGAAGTATATACTGGCTTATCTGTTTGTACAAATGACACAAGTGGCCCGAATCGCTCCTTGCAAAGTACGGGCTTAATGAGTAATTCGTTTGCCATAAATTTATGTTCTCTCATTAACGTGAGTTTCTGAATACAACCTGGACGCAGAACTGTCGCCCCGGTTACCATAAAAGCATAAATAAATTAACTTGTTCATTAACGGCAGGGCTGTGGCATTATCGGTTTTGTTCCGACGCACACCGCACATATTCTGACGCAGTTCCAGTGACCGATTGTTTAATAAATTTATTTTTTATATTATTTAATTCAGTATATTCCTTGTTCTGGTATAGTCTTGCCTTTTCTCGCATTTTAACAACCGTTTATTAGGAGTAATAAATCACCACACGATAGCTCAGTAGTGGATTGGAAACTCGGTTTTATTTGAGGAACTATAATTTGAAATTATTAACCTATTTCTGTTATGAACGACTTTGGTCTGTAGCTCCGGGGAGTACTATCAGTTATAGTGCCTACAGTGTCTACTTTGTCTATGCATGTATCTATATAGTATAGCTACAACTGGATCCAACTGTAATGGCAACCAAACCCATTCAGTTATATATACATTGTATATATATATATATATATATATATATATATATATATATATATATCTGAAACTGTAGGTAAGGTGTCCCTACAGACTAGGTGGTCTTATATATATATAATAAGTTGTCCTCAATTTAATTTGTATGTATTGATAAAATATCTATGTGATCTAGGCCTAATCTGCTATAACAAACATAAATATTACCATTTCGTCAATACTGACCGCAATTTCGCATGTTATATGAACTTTGCTTCCTCTGATACACAAGTCTCTATATTTATAGCTACAATTCATCTTTATTATCCGTACTGTCGCTAAACTCTTACTACCGGTTTATATACTATCTGTACTTTCTCTCTAAAAAAAAAATCTGTGTAAACTACTACCACGCTGTTAGATACTATTTATTTATTATAATATTGTGAAGGGTGGCCTGTACCAGAATAAGAATTCTGTTATAAGCAGGGCCCTCTTCCAAGATATACAAGATATTATAAACAATGGAACATGATAATAAAAATACATAAAAGTACATGTACAATGCGAAATATAAAAGACATAATGAGACTGTAAAATCATTACAAAGGAATGATAATATCATAAAATTAATAAAAGGGACGGTACTAACAGCGGTAAGAGCAACGATTACATCTAGAACAATTTCGTGCTGTGATAAGATTATGACATCATTGTAAAATCGGAGAAGTACGAACGTGATAATTTTTTAAAATTCTGCAAATTAGAAGCAAACTTAATGTGTCGAGGAAGGGAGTTCCATAGAGTACTGCCTGCATAAAAAGAGGTAGCCTTGAAGGCTTCAATACGCGGTTTCGGAAGGATACAGTTTTTGTTTTCGTTTAAAATTTATATATCCGATACTAACATATACCCCGATACTAACATATGCCACTTCTACTGTTAATACCAACATCCTGACATCTTCCATTTCTTCTACTGCTACTACTACTACTACTACCTATACTAAATCTACCACTACTACATGTACATATACTATTACTACTACTACTGTAATTACTAATACTATTATTACAACTACTGAAAAACTTCTATTACTACAAGAGCAACCACCTCTATATTAATACTATTACATATACTACTGTCAAGTTACTTCTGTAAATACTGAAACCATTCCTTTACCTACCTAATTAACTACTAATTAACTCATCATCTGTTTTTTAACGTATTCTAACCATTAATGCTGATAATATTTATAATTTTGCTTATTCCGCTTAACCATAACCTTGGGACATATAATCCATTACGTTTACATGGTACTTTATTTTACACTAATCGACATTGTTTAACAAATGCTGCTTCTTTCTATGCGATCAGTGTTATAATATAAACAAAGAGTTTATTTTTATCATAAAATGTTGTCTATCTGTGGTTAACATAAATACCACCGTTATTTCAAACTTTATATGCAAGTTGGAGTTCGTTGGACCCTTGAAAGGTCACCCAAAATAGTAAAATACCAACTGATATGCTTTAAAAAAGTTAACATATACTATTTATGTATACCTGAATAATGCTTGGTGACTTCCTGGTAGATGTACCTGACATGTTCATAACAGTCACGTGGTACCATGGAAATGAATACAGGAGCGCTACACCTGGCACAAGTCGTACCAGGATTACCTGAGTGTCGTCCATACAAATATATGTATAAATGACGTTGATTATAAGAAATCCAGGGGTTTTCCTTCTGTAACTCCGGATTTAGACACAGGACTTCCGGGATGTGGTTACCTCATTATATAATAACATTACGATGAATCATTTATATATATATATATATATATATATATATATATATATATATATGAATATAAATATATATGTATGTATATATATATTATATATGAGTCTGTGGTGTATATATATATATATTGGTGTATATATATACACTGATATAAACGTGTGTGTGCCAATGCGACTCGTTACAAGTCCTGATGTGGTATAACACATTAAACCTTGTTATGAGTTGTATACTAAATAAGCCTCGCCGAGCGTGGATCAAAATCTTAACCCAAAGGATGAGCCCACTCCACAAATGGGAGGATGGGCACTGGTCACGTGTGGCAGGCAAATCAAGAATGAATACATTTACTTTCTAGCACCGATTGTGGTTGCCTGGCTTTATATTTGGTCCCTACGGGGCTGGGTAAAGCTACAAGAATGAACAGACCCGAAAGACCAGGAAGGCTGTAAGTATAAAGACGGATAACATATCGACAGTGGTCTCAGTTTAAAAAACTTCAGCTATACCTTTACCTGTAATATGAGGTGCTTAAGTTAATTTTGACCAGTTTATTCCCGAAAACGACTGTTGTCATTGTTGTGACATACATAAACATACGCTACAACCGGACAAGACGAAACACAGTCAAAGAACTCATAAAATCACTAATCTAACTGATTCATTATTAAAGAAAAGGTTCAACACACAAGGATAGGAGTAAACCGAATCTGGATACAACTGAATGTTTGTATGTGTGTGTCCCTTTGAAAAATTGTCAAATTAAGTATTATAATATCAAGAGTTAGTTAAATATACTGCCGTGTGTGTGTCGTGCAGGTTAAAATAAATGACAAAATATTAAAATGAAAACGATAGCAAAGGCACAATTGTAAGTACACTTCTTATTCCTACAAATTTTTCCTACAAATAAGTCTTCTTATTCCTACAAATAAGTACACTTCTTATTCCTACAAAACACACTTCTAATATGTATTACGTTATTATGAGTCGCATTCTGTCATTAATGTAAATTTAAATGAGAACACGGAATACATTATCAGATTTTTCGCCTGTTGGTTCACTGTGATAATTAATGTCAACAGTGTCCTCTAATGGTAACAGGAAATATGTGTTTGTTTTCTCCTAACAGAGATCGCATAACACCTTCTTAAGGAGACTTTAGATTACGCCCTATGCCATCTTGAGCGTTTTTTATTGTTTTATCTAAGTATTTCTTTCACTCTCCGGGCCTGTAATGCTATGATAACATTCAGGGGATTGCACGTGAAAATAAAATCAATCCAAATCAAATGCTTAAGGTTTTGTGTGAAGTAGGAAATCCTGCTCGTAACGTGATTTTGTTATTGGCACTCAAGTGGTTTTTTGAAGCTGGGATTCAGACAGGCATTCCTTTTCAGTGTTGACAGAGTATCCTCAAAAGCTGTACAAGGCAGATCAAAGGCCAAGGCCGGCATTCATATATATATATATAATATATGTGTGTGTGTGTGTTACAGAATGTATACAGTTTCAGACATGCTAGGCTTGATTGATTGATTTTAATTTTTATGTGAAGGTTTTCGTGCAAGTAGACGTAAAAATGCTGTATCATCCAATATTCCTATCAAGTTTGGAACCCTTGCTGAACAGGGGAATATCTCGATGGCCAGTTGAATGCCCTTCCCGCATCCAATCTGCGACATCGTCACTGATATTCAAATTGCGGTGCCTGCGTTTGAGTCGAATAAGCGCGGCTATAGAAAGGGTGGATAAATGCTTGTGTATTATGTTTCAAGCACTTGATAACAATACAAGCATAACACAAAGACAGTGCCAAGGTGCAAACCTTCACTTCGAATTTATCCGTACGTTAAAGCGGAATAACGCGGTGTTAGAGATGGCAAATTATAGAATAATTCTTAATTTTTGCCAAAATTACTCAGTAATTCACTCTTGAACACACATTTTTACATGAACCTTTATTCCTAATAGTCCCGCGATCAGTTTGATACAATTATTTTCTGGGAACAGGTTTTGACGTCTGCATTACGAAACAAACGGAGTATTTTACTTTTTCCGTGTACGATGTTTTTACATTGTAGTAAAGGAATTGTCTGATTAAATGTTACGTTATATCATTATTTGGTCAATGTTGATGTATTTTTCAATGTTGATGTACTGTTCGACCAGTGGTTCTCTGCAATGTTGAAGAGAAAATACAATCGCACAATTTCTCTTATTTTTTATTCACTATAGGAGTATACCATTAATTCCGTTATGCGAATTGCGACATTCGTGCTTTAGTATTTACATTAAATGACAGCCCCAATAAGCGATTTCAAAAATTTTGTGAAATCAGGGTAGTTTTAAGAGCTCGTTAATACGACAGGGAAGTACTCGAGGAAAGGCTCAAAGTGGGAATCTATCTGCGGATAGTTTGGTGGGAATTAAATCCTCGTATCTTCCAAATACAAGCCGGAGGAATGCTTTGGTGATGCCCGCCCTCTAACAAGCAATTTGGTTTGACCGCTATATGCACGGAATTTGATGAAATTGTGTGGAGGGTCAGAGTAAACCCAAGGAACAATCCGTCAAATATTGGAGGTAATCTTGATCACTGTAACAAGTTTCATGTTCAAAAGACTGTATACCTATGTGACACATGGCGAATCTTTGTACAGCTTCATTCATAGCAAAGTACATCCCAGGTGAACCCGTGCTACTGCAGTGTGACATTATACACAGGGGGGGGGGGGTAATATTCTAGTCATACGAGTACACAACCATTTAGTTTTAAATGTAATTATTAATCATGAATGAAGTGTTACAATAACAGAAATGACGCGGAGGGCTGTTACAGTTAGGGGCGGGTCAGGATGTTGATCCAAGGGGTGGCGGAGGTATGCCCTCTCTATGTGGTTTCAAATTTCAAACGTGACTAGTTGCATTGTCAGTGTAACTTTATTGGAAAAAGAAAACACACTATAAAGACTTTAAAGAAGATTGGTTCTATGCCCAGATGAACATACACGGATATGGACAGGACATGCAGGGAAAGTGTTCGCCGCGATGGAGGGTATAGCATTGACGTCTTATTTATATAACTGGTTGATCTATACGTCTAGGTGCAACCGTACTTTACAGTTGGTGCACTGTGTGTACATTGTCGACATGCTTTGTACTTCTGTGGAAGCCTAAACAGACCTTAAGATATATATGTTTGTATATATATACATACATACATACATATATATATATATATACACAGTGGAACCCCACAGTTACGACCACCTTGGGGACTAACCAAAGTGGTCGTAATTAGGGGGTGGTCGTATTTGTGAAACTGTAAGTTACGTGAATCGTATATTCGGGACCAAGAAAAGTGGTCGTAATTGTGGGGGTGGTCGCAATTGCGGGGTGGTCGCAAGGCGGGGTTCCACATGTATATATATATATATATATATATATATATATATATATATATATAAGCGTGTGTGTGTGACTGAAGGGTGGCATATAATTTGCATGAAACCTGTGGTTAGTGACAATAATGCATTGATTGGTATTATTGCAGCTTTTTAGGTATCTAGCACTTTGATCCTGGAACGGCAACCCACCATTTAAGTAATATATGTGCGCTACCGATATGGGTTCGAACCCGGGATTGGCCAATATTTCATCTTGAGCAAAATGTCTACGTAACAATACATACAAATTTATATAAATATACACCACCTATTCATACCATTTGCCTGACGCATAATGTAGTTCTACACACAGAAATATATATATATATATATATATATATATATATATATATATATATATATAATCAAGCTTTACTAGCGAAACAGTTCGGTTCGCTTTTATGTCACCCCGTAACAATATATTAATATATACTGTTGTTGGTGTGACAATATCATCGTGTCAGATGGTATCTGATCCCCACCTGTTACAGTTGCCCGGGATGAACCTCGATCACCCTTATCAAGATTTCCTAATTATAATAAAAGCCCGTACATCATATTAAACAGTTCATCCTTCCGTGTACATATAGAGAATAGGCCACGGGGAACTTCATTGCGGAAGTTGGCGAAATCCTACAGTGATAGCCTATTGTTGCCGAGGTTAGGTCTCCTTGAACTTTGGCACAGGTTTTGTTATATAGATATATGCGTGTAATAACCAGGAATATGTGACGTGAGTCCGGGACATCACTGTGTAATTTTATCCTTCACCTTATCCTGTGACCACCTATGATCAGATGACTTCTATACACAACATCATTCAGTGTGAGTAAACATTTTCATTTGGGAGCACCATCCCTCCAAACACTTAATTTGATAAAATGTATTTCCGGAAGTCTACCCAGGTAGCAGCACATTTGGCCTAGGTTGGAATTTACACTGTGTGCATAGACTAATGTTGATTTCAATTCTGAGCAGCTACATTAAGATATATCGGGAATTTGAAAATTATACAGACAAAAACACAGAAAAACATACATACATACATAAATACATATATACATACATACATACATATTCAGGTAGAACATTGAATGGATAGACAACCCCCAGATCTATAGGTCTTCTTTGCGCGGGGGGGGGGGGGCACTTTTCGGACAACTGGAATGGGAAGCAGCGGAGCGCATGCCTCCGCCAAGGCACACATTTCCTACTGTATCGGAAACTATTCTAAAGGAAATTTAATGGCCTTTCTGGTCGAAGCACCATTCCTTTTGGACATCGTTTCAATACCCTTTTGCCTAATCCCCCAACCACTCAAACAAACGAACACACACGGGAGAAACCATAACTACTTTAGCTGTGGTAATCGTAGCCGTTTGTCCCCATGTTGTCAAAATTGCCTTCAAAAAGGGGTTGTCATTTTACTGGTTGGTCAGGCGGACAGTAACACGTATATCATTACTAAACATGTTTCTCGAACCCCTGGTAACAATCACGGAAGCAAGTCAACTGCATGGATAAGAGTTGTGTTTAGCATGGTTTACCCATCTGCCTGAGCTGAACAAAGGCGTCTTTAAACAGTTGTTTACGCGTGGGCTGGGTGACCCATACAGATATAGGACGTTGAGGACGACCGGACCTACGATAAAAATCTGAACCGTACAAACTCGGCCAAGGGACGCCTGGTCCCCAGCTAGATTTGAGTTATGTATTTTTGATTATACAACAGTCAAGGCTACCAGGTATTTCCTTCTTATTCAGGAACTATACCAGATACCAGCATTTCACCCGTTTTTGCATTTGGAGAGATCGGGTTCATTCGGGACGGGTAAATCATGGGCCGAGTTTGTCAGCTAAGCTTGATACACTTTCGTGGTTTCCGAAAGATGGCGCTTCTGTAAGCCTTTCGCGATTTTCTTAAACTATGTGAAATTCTCAGGGGACATGTGGGAAATATGGAAAATGGTAAGACACGCTTCTGAAGACAGGCTTTGCATCGTTCCCGATACTTCAAGACAAATAAGGGAATTTACGAGGCGGTGCCACAGCGGAGTTGTGTGGCAAAGATTTAGCGTCAACGTCAGTTATAATATAAATACTCACTTTGATGGTGAGGACCTAGATTACATTCAAATGAACATTTTTTAGTCATTTCTAGAAAAAAATATATATATATATATTATCACTGGCCCGATTGTCTTCGCCTCCAATTTAAAAAAGAGTCGCGTCCATTAAAACACTATAACATTGTAATACATGTATATATATATATATATATTTATTTATTTAATATATATATATATAATATTATACAAAATATACACATAATACATGTTACATACATACATACATACATACATTCATACATACATATATATATATACAGTTCATAAGCATATACTATAAATAATATAAACTAAACATAGACTACTGTACACTATATATATATATATATACATATATATATACATATATATATACATATATATATAAGCGATGGTAGAAAAATACCTGAACCATTGCAAACTGGTTCTGGGATAATGTTATAAATGCGGAAATAGTCATGTTGTCACATAGTTTATGTGCGTTACGATTTTCTTCACCCGGATTTCCTTGAATCAATCAACCTCTTTATTCTACATGGAAAACAGTACTTAAAGGCGGATGTGCGGGGCTGGGAACTGTCAACCCTTACATGAAATCAAGTAATTATCTTTTGCCTGTTTTATTAGGCTGTTCAGATGCAGAGCTCAATGGGATTTTTTATTGCCAAGGTCTCAACCGCAGCCGTTGTCTCGAGTGATATCAATCGGGACGCTTCTTCTGATTTTATATATATATATATATATATATATATATATATATATATATATATATATATATAGAGAGAGAGAGAGAGAGAGAGAGAGAGAGAGAGAGAATGAGAGAAATCAGTATTGTAAGTCCTACCATGGGACTGGCCCGTTTGGTCTTAATTCACAGGTGGCCTTAATAGACCAGTCAATTTAAACTATAGTCAATGCTTTCGGTTCACTCAAGGTTGGTGCTCTTTGGTATGACATCAGAGCTTTATAGTTATCCAGATATAGGGGAATCAAATGTTGTCAGACATTGCTAAGGATATGAAGTTTCAGGCAACAACATGTTGCTTTCATTAGTTCAGATTGACTGAATGAAACGGGATGGTTCATAACGGTACAATTTTGAGAGGTTGCTCCAAAATCCACGGACCGTGACTTTTAAGAACGCAGCATTGTTCTGGGAATCTTGTTTAATCCACTTTGCGGATGCACGCACATTGTAGGCCTACTTAGTCTTCAAGGATAAATAAGCAACCAACTTACCGGATAACATATAGAACCATTATACTTAATCAAGGATTTGCTTACACTGCATAAAGACTTTGATTCCTCAATATATATATATATATATATATACATAAATACTTTTAACACTGAAGAAATTTACAACACCACTCTATATTCACTACAGACTGTTATATATATGTTATATATATATATATATATATATATATATATATATATATATATATATATATATTGTGTTATTACTCCGAGTTTTACGCAAGTGCAGTGGATGGAATCAGCACTTGGGCGATCATCACACAACTAACGCTCCTGGGAAGTCCAGCTGTCCAAATCACCTGTAAAGCATTTATGAAAATAATCATTTTGATTCACGTTTAACAAAATATCGAAAATATCAATATTTGAAAAACTGTATCGAGATACGCAATATGCGGATCACGGTATCGCAATATACCGATATATCGATAATATCCCGCAGCCCTACATATAACAGTTTATATAAAGACACTTAAATGAGTGTATTTATCTAGCTCTCTCTAGCTACCTCTTTTTCTTTCCCTCTCCTTCACCGAACTATATATAAATATATTATATCTTTACCACCTATATATATTACAAAGCTTCTATTGTCTGATTTTGGCGGTCTTATCCGTATATTAGAAACAACGGTAACTGCATAAATCCGCTTATCATTGGACTTTCTTAAATGTATATCGACTGTCTTTGACGCAGATTTCTTGTATCTGCACACTTCAGTTTCCCTTTAGGTCTATCCTGATATTGCTTTATCTTTGATTCGGAAACTGATATAAAATTTGAAATCAAATTCCTTAATTTGAAGTTACACTTGTCATTGCGAAGCATTTACTGCTACAATGACCGTCCCTGGATACTATAACAATTGTATGGCTGTATACACTGTCATCTCATGTGGAAATTTACGCTTCATACGGGTAAATGAAGGCGCTTTCCTGGTTTCAGGCGGGAAAATAACAATGGTAACAATAACATTAACATGAAAAATAAACAGATTTTGGTTAGCAAGATTGCTTCCAAAATTTAATGAATAATTCCTTGTTTGGTACCCTATAACTCACCACAAAATTTTCTTAAATCCGTATTTAGCAATATCCGCAAGAAGTTAACAGACAAACAAGCCAATTAAACAACCATCCAACGATTACATATATCAATGCCTCGTATCCCAAATCTTATGATATACAATAATAAAGAACATATATTTCCATGTATACACGCTGATTTCCGCATACGGACACACGTATATTTATAACCATGAGAAATCATCAAGAAGTCTATCATACTTTGATTTTATCGTTAAATTAACGGATCTTATCGCTGGCTGACTGATGAAATGGGAAAGAATAACAGACACGTGTTTTCAGCTTTCATGTAACTTCTTAGTAAAATTAATCAACATCTGTGTATATAATAAGTAAATAAAAAAATGATTCTCGGACTTTTCAATTTTTTTACACCTTCGCATGGTGATGTGTAAAGTAGGCATGCACTAAATGACATTTCTTTGTATCGTAAAAGTAGTTTCTTTACCAGTTTGTAAACATTCTACTTACTCATGATTATTTTAATGATAAATGACACATTATACAATAATAAATTTATAATATATAACATTATTCATACGTATATATGCTATATATGTTATTATATTTTATTGATATATATTATTTATGATATTTTATATATATATATCACATAAATTATATTATACATTATATCATATATATATATTATATCATATATTTATAATACAGATAATGTTTGTCTATATATATATATATATATATATATATATATATATATATATATATATATAGAGAGAGAGAGAGAGAGAGAGAGAGAGAGAGAGAGAGAGAGTGTGTACCATGATTATGCAATAGATATCTGAACTGACTCATCATAGCAAGAATGACAAAGTACCATCAAGTGCTAGGCGTAACTTTCACATAAACTGTATACAAGTATTTATTACTAATATAAAGTCTATGACAACAGCATGAGGTGTTCTTCAGATCACGCCAACAGACAGCAGTTCCTTGTCTACGAGTTGAGTCGAGGAAAGTCATAAATACCGCGCTGCGTGACTGAGAATTTTACATGTATTTAACTGTCTCTGGTAACTCAGTTTTTATAACCTTGATACATTATGTAAGAATATGACGCAGAAATTCCTGATTATTCTCACAGCATGTACATTCAGCCAGGTATGCTGATTCAATCTCAGCTCACCTGACTGACGAGAAAGTAGGTCTATGCATAACCAACTTGAGAATTTAATGCCAGTAAACGTAGTGATATGAATGAATTGCATGTTATTGTAATAAATCGTTAGTTTCCTGATATCAAGATAAAACAGGGTGTTCATTAATTATAATCCTGCGTTTCGTACAGAGACTGACCATATCCTAACCTCCGACAGGAGGTTATGCGTTCATCCCCGTTCGTGTGTGTGTGTATGTGTTTCTCCACAACATAACTGATCATGAACGAAATCTTATCAACTTTTCAGGAATGGGCCCTGGAGATTGATTAGATGTTGGTGTGGATCCGGCATATGGGCCGGATTCAGGAACTTCATTAAGGAAAATTCACAAATGTACAGTCACTTAAGCACGAATGAACCTGGGAATATGGGCCGAATAAGTAGATACACACACGGTTTTAAAAGCATCCCACAATAGGTGGCGGAGGCATGCATTCCTTAGATTGCAGATTTATAGTTGTAAAATAAAATGCACTTTGTTTAGAAATAGTATCAGTGCCTTACAACGTCAAATACTAAATTTGCCTGAAGCAAAAGTATTCTTTTCCTCTTTGACTTCCGCACTAGGCCATTTAGAGTGTTCTGTCGGAGTTCTGTCGGAGTCCACACTATTGGAGTCTATGGCAAATGACCAAGTCGAAAACCGAGTACTTGAGGTTAGAGAACCAGTCTACTTTCTTCGAGTCCAAAACTTTTGAAAAATAAGTCCAAGTCCGATTTCAAATTTGATATTAAAACGAAGACGTAATGGAGAAATTAAAGAAAGAGAAAATTAAACAACATATTTTTAGGTTAATTTCTTAAATTATTTTTAACTGTTCACGCAGCGTATAAATCTCTAATATCCGTATGAAAGCTTCTACCAGTTGTTCTAAATACGTTTATATTCAATTTACACCTAAATACCTAGCTTACACCTTGTTTAAGAAACAAAATTAATTAAATATACGAGCAATCAATCTGTTCATTGTACAAAATATCAGGCCGGCATATCGTGGTAAAGTGCATACGTTATACGTACATACAGCCTGAGTTGACAGTTTCTGATTGGATGATGTAAACACAATAAAAAATATGACCAGCTCAAACAAAGATGGCTACTAAAGCAGGGACATGTCTGATATGTAAAAGAGTCTAAATATTTGTGAAACATTAACTAGAGATTTATATTAAAAATTCATGAATCCCTCATAATACAGTTAAATCCGTTTGTAACATTCTAGCAACTCAGTAAAAAATATATTTTCAAAGAAAAGTATATATATATATATATATATATATATATATATATATATATATACAAACAGATGGCAACAGGTTTGTTGAACAGAGTATATCAAAGTTATAAGGAGGTATATACATATATAAATATACACACACATATATATATATATATATATATATATATATATATATATATATATATAAAGTTAATAAATTCTAATACTCCTCGCTGCAAGAATGTTGATGTTATTCAAATGCACCGGACTGTCTACACCTAACGTCTCAAAAATGCCTAGCGCCGTTCGGTGTGGACCGGGCCTTAACACTGAAATGTCAGGGAAACAAGTATAAATATACTCATTCAGCCGGTGACTATATATATATATAAAGTTAATAAATTCTAATACTCCTCGCTGCAAGAATGTTGATGTTATTCAAATGCACCGGACTGTCTACACCTATATAACGTCTCAAAAATGCCTAGCGCCGTTCGGAGTGGACCGGGCCTTAACACTGAAATGTCAGGGAAACAAGTATAAATATATTCATTCACCCGGTGACTGAATATGTTTTATCAGTGATAAAATCAATGTATGATAAACGTATGATCTCTCATGGTTATGTTTGTGGTTATATGCGGAAATGTACATATATGGCAATGTAGCATTTTTTTTAGCAGCACAGGGCATAGTAGTATATATGATACGCATAGCAATGATATGTATATATATATATATATATATATATATATATATATATATATATAATGAGTGAGTGAGTTTGTGTACATATAAAAATGTAACTTATTAAGTTACCAATGTTTTTGTCTGGTCATGTCTTTGTGTCTGGCTGAATGACAGCGCCATAGACTCGAATGATTTTGTGAGGGCTCAGAAAGTTCAAAAGTAAATCCCCTGGACCTAGGTGACGTGGCTTTTACATTTAAGCAGTGGGTCGTTTGATATGCTCCCACCTATTAGTTTGTCGTCTAAGTGAGATACAGTCACCAAAAACAACTCTGTATATCATGTCACTATCACATCTCTCCTCCACAGTGACGCATGGGTACGTTCCCTGTATGATTATGAGTTCACCGACGCCCCCCCCCCTCCCCCGCACTGGGTTAGAACTATCTATAGCCACGGAGTTAGCGGTACATGAAGAATATGCGATAATTTATCTCTCTCTTTTTCTCTCTCTCTCTCTTTCTCTCTCTCTTTCTCTCTCTCTCTTGCTCTCTTTCTCGCTCTCTCTTGCTCTCTCTCTCTCTCTCTCTCTCTCTCTCTCTCTCTCAATATATATAACGAGTCCGCAAACTATGCAAGAAACCTGAGCACAAGTATTCGCATGTGCTTCAATATCGTCCGGAATTATCATTTTTTGGAAACTTTTTCATGCTAACAGACGTAAAGAAATACTAATAATTTGCCGTGAGCTCAATGTTACTGAGCAAAAGTACCCTGAACAAAATACATGTTTTACTACATGTTTATACATTGGATTGAACTAAATGAATCATGCGTATGTTGTTATCTACTTATTATTATTATAATTATTATAATAATAATAATAATAATAATAATTATTATAATTATTATTATTATTATTATTATTAAAATTATTATTATTATTATTATTATTATTATTATTATTATTATTATTATTATCATTATTATTATTATTATTATTATTATTATTATTATTATTATTATTATATTTTCTTTATTATTTTACACATTGTTTCTGTTCAAATGCGAGTCAGAACGTTCCTAAACCGATTTGCGTATCAGGAATCTTCTCTTCTACGTGTTTATGTCCTAAGAGAGCGCGCTCAGAGTGTTAATGTAATGCCATCAACCGATATTTTCCCAAATTATCTCCAATCTTTTTAAATTTCAATCTTAAATTTAATCTTAATTTAATTTTTGTCTTAAATAATCTTTATTGCAGTACCAAATATTAAGAAACAAGTTTACCCACATATATAGCAAATCATTTTAAGAATTAGATTTATTTTCAGAATCATTTTACATAAACAAATACTTTATGTTATTTTGTTATTTTCTTATTGAATTTGCGTACGACGGTTTCTCTGTTAATATCAGTGCACCAAGTGTAAGTAGTTTAAGTAGAACCATAATTGAAAAGTTTTTGAGTGCATGGTTATACAATCATGAAAACCAGCTTAAGACCATTTAGAAAGCGTGCATGACAATAATCCTTATCTCATTTTATTGTTCTGAGGAAAAAGTCGTAGGCATTAAAAATATGAAAGCATCAAATTATGACAGACCAGCGTACCGAATGACACCGAGTTTTGCTTTCATAAGTAGATTTCCGTCATTCTAACCTCGTGGCATGGTATAGCTGCTAATCAGAAATGTTGCTATACAAATATATCCCAAGCTGATCCGGCCCGTGCATGAACGTCATGTCCGCCAACGAAATAAACAGTGGTCATGTATTCAATCCTGTTCGTCTGTTTATCTGTTTGTCCACAGAATGCTGCTAAAAGTTCTTCATACTGAACCACATTATTTTAACTTCATAGATCGATGGTCCATTAAATTTTTATTTTTCTGTTTGTTTGTTCACACGATTTCTTCAATAAATCATTCCGGGGCGGATGCTTTAATTTTTTGGCTGATCAGGAACCAGATCCAGGCATCAGCTCAAAAATAATTTTTACACTGCTGCTTTAAATCAATTTTATAACTGCTCTTGATTTAGCGCACATATGTAGCGTGTAAAAAGAATATATCGTTAGCGGATTAAACGGTCGCTTATAGTGATTATGGTTTGTCGCCCTCTAAGTCAGCGACGTCAAGTAATGTATGTCGTATAAACAATTTCTGGCTTTTTTTTCGAGAGTTGCTTGCGCATTATTCTCACATTGAAGTTACGATATGTACCATGTTCAAAAACTAAACAAAAACTGGGGCATTCGCTTCTACTAGAATCAAACCGTCTGCCACAGACATGTTCCCTTATAAATCCAGGAGAAGCATTAAAGTTAATATACTTTTATAATCACCAATGTAATGATTTTTATAATGAAAATTGAAGATTACTCGAAAATAACAACTGTAAATTACATTCACATAATTTAATTACAATTGTATATTACCTAAAATCAATCATGTTATTTCATCTGTAAACTGACTTTACCGCTAAAGACTGAGCGATATATATATATATATATATATATATATATATATATATATATATATATATATATATATATATATATGTACATTTATCGGGCATCTATTGAGAGGGCAAACAGAACTACGAACTGGAATTTATAATGTTACTCCTGGTCCTTATGATTACTATAAACGAGTCTTTGGGGTTGTGTTACAAATTTATGTATACAATATCCTTTGCTCAGTAAGAACCTAGCTATTGGTAGTATGATGACCCTGTCTAAGGTCGTTACCACTTCGGTTTGCCCTCTACACCAAGGAGTGGATTGGCACTTCTGGTCAGGGGAAGCGGGCAAATGTAAGACGACCAAAATTCTTGCGTTTACAATGTTTGCTCGAGTTGCACGTTCCCCAAAGAAAAAAATACACATACGTACAAACATTTTAAGGAAACGAAAAGAAAAAGCGTAAAAGTTAGTTAAGGTCACTCTATTAACCCACCACCGCTAGCTTTTTTTAACCTATATAAACATTAAGCCATGAATTATGGCACGCCTTTGTCACAAGAACTTATAAACACACATTGGCACAACATACGTGCTTTACCTAATATATATATATATATTTGATAGGTCTAAAAATAAGATAACAATCACTCTGTTTACATTTTTAGCTCAGCTGACTGAAAGTCATCTGAGCTATAGCGATCACTCTTTGTCCGTCGTCCGTCTGTCCGTCTGTCCGTCCGTTAACCAGGCACAAATCGTAACCGCTGGACCTAGAACCTTGTAACTTGGGATTCTGAGAGGTCCATAAAAAATCTCCTTGGAAACCAGAAATTAGGTCTCTGTTACCCATATCCTTCGAGCTATGTGGCCCCAAAGTACCCCCCAGAAAAGTAAAAAATTTCATACAAAAACTTCAATATCTCATTAACTACTTGACTGATGGTCATGATTTTTGGCATACATATTGATCATGAGATGTTACATCACTTCCTGCAGACTGGTGGCGCCACCTGTATTTTTCGATTTTTTACGAATTTTTTTCTCTATTTTTGAGACCTTTAAAAATGTGAACATCTGTTAACAAGGCACAAATCATAAAGACTGGACTTAGAATCTTAATTCTTGACACACTGAGAGGTCCATGAAAAATCTCCTTGGAAACCAGAAATTAGGTCTCTGTTACCCATATCCTTTGAGCTATGGGGCCCCAAAGTACCCCCCAGAATAGTAAAAAATTTCATACAAAAACTTCAATATCTCAATAACTACATCACTGATGGTCTTCATTTTTGGCATACATATTGATCATGAGATGTTCGATCAGTTCCTGCAGACTGGTGGCGCCACCTGTACTGTTTGATTTTTTTACGATTTTTGTCCTCTGTTTTTGAGACCTTTTAGGATGCTGTCATCTGTTAGCGTGGCACAAATCGTAACGACTGGACCTAGAATCTTCATTTTCGACACACTGAGATACCTATGAAAAGTCTCCATGGAAACCAGAAATTAGGTCTCTGTTACCCATATCCTTCGAGCTATGGGGCCCAAAATTACCACCCAGAATAGTCAAAAATTTCATACAAAAACTTCAATATCTCATTCACTACATCACTGATGGTCATGATTTTCGACATACATATTGATCATGAGATGTTTCATCAGTTTGTGCAGACTGGTGGCGCCACCTGTATTTTTCAATGTTCACGAATTGTTTTCTCCATTTTTGAGACCTTTAAGGATGTAGTTATCTGTCAACAGGGTACAAATCGTAACGACTGGACCTAGAATCTTCGTTCTTGACACACAGGGAGACCCATGATAAGTCTCCATGGAAACCTGAAATTTGGTCTCTGTTACCCATATCCTTTGAGCTATGGCACTCCAAAGTACAGCTCAGAATAATGGAAAATTTGATACAAAAGCTAAAGTATCTGAACAACTAATGCAGAGATAACCATAATTGTTTGCATGGATATTGATCATGGAGTGTTTCATAAGTTTCTGCAGACTGGTGGCACCACCTGTATTTGTTCGGTTTTTTTTACGAATTTTTTCTGTATTTTTGAGACCTTTAAAGATATGAACATCTGTTAACAGGGCACAAATCATAAAAACTGGACCAAGAATCTTCATTCTTGACACATAGGGAGACCCATGAAAAGTCTCCATGGAAACTTGAAATTAGGTCTCTGTTACCCATATTCTTTAAGCTGTATGGGTCCAAAATACCCCCCCCCCCAGAATAATGGAAAATTTGATACAAAAACTGCAGTATTTCAATAACTACAACACTGATGGTCATGATTTTCGGCATACATATTGATCATGAGCTGTTCCATCAGTTTCTGCAGACTGGGTGTGCCACCTCTATTTTTTTTTTCAAATTTTTACGAATTGTTTTCTTTTTTTTGAGACCTTTAAAGATGTGGTTATCTGTCAACAGGGTACAAATCGCAACAACTTGACCTAGAATCTTCATTCTTGTCATGCAAGGAGGCCCATGAAAGGTGCCTGTGGAAACTTGAAATTAGGTCTCTGTTACCCATATCCTTCAAGCTATAGGACTCCGAAGTATCCCTCAGAATAATGGACAATTTGATACAAAAACTGAAGTATCTGAACAACTAATGCAGAGATCACCATGATTTTTTGCATGGATATTGACCATTAAGTGTTTTTATTAGTTTCTGCAGACTGGTGGAGCCACCTTTTTTTTTGTATCCGCCAAAACGAAGTTTTGCGGATACTATGTTTTTGACCGAGTTCCTCCGCCGCGGCGGCGTTCGTTTCCAGAGAGCTCCTCGGAGACTAATGGACCGATTTTTCCCAAACTTACACCTATTATCGGGTCACATGTGAACTGGTGCCTAACCAATTTGCATTGACCTCTGACCTTTCCTCTCTATCCAGTGTCCATTTGTGGGTCTGTTTCCACTCATAAACCCTCATATCTCGGAACCGTTTGACCGATCAGGAAATAAAATTGATACAAATGTAGCCCTTGGATTGCTTTATAACATACACAAAAAATGGTGGCGCCACCTGTAACCATGTTTGCACAGTGTCCATCTGTTCATCTGCCTTGGGTTAAAATCACTCATATCTCTGCAGTGAATTGACTAATTCACCTGAAATTCGTCATGTGTATACATCCAGGATAGCTTTCTTGATTTTATGACAGGTGGCGCCACCTACGTTCACGTTCACGCTGATGACATCCAAGCTTATATCTCGGGAACCGTTTGACCGATCAGGAAATAAAATTTCTCTGTAACATACACAAAAAATGGTGGCGCCACCTGTAACAATGTTTGCACAGCGTCTGTCTGTTAGTCTGCCGTGGCCTAAAATTATTCATTTCTCTGTAGTGGTTCGACATAACTGCCTAAAATTTTGCAGGTTTATACATCGTGGACAGCTTTCTTGATTTTATGACAGGTGGCGCCACCTACATTCTAGTTAACGCTGGAAACATCCAAGCTCATATCTCAGGAACCATTTGACCGATTGGGCCAAAATTGTGCATGTGTTTAGATCTCACATAGGTCTTTATCATACAGAAAACTGGAGGGGTTACCTGCAAAGATTTTTGCACAGTGTTTGTCTGTTTGTCTGCCATGGGCAAAAATCGCTCATATACATGTAGTGGTTTGACTTTTCTGCCTAAAATTTTGCAGGTGTATACAACTTGGACAGCTTTCTGGATTTGTGGTAGGTGGCACAACCTACATACACATTTAGGCTGCAGACATCCATGCTAATATGCAACATACCTCACTCTATTTCCCCTTGCCACTCAATCCATGCCTCACTATCCGATTTTGGCAGATACATGTAGTCACTTGTCGGCTACCCGTATTCTAGTTTTAAAAGTTTACACATTTTCCCCTATTTTTGAGATATATAAATACAGACTAAATCTTGGCCTGTTGGTTAATCTGTTTGATGCTTCAGTTGAATGGGTATATACTACCATTCTGATGATAAAATTTCCTTTTGCGAATCTCTTCCCAGTCAGCTGAGCGTCATGACCCATGGGTCACTTGTTTATTTATACAACCGTGTTGTATTTAAAATATAATGGAAATATAGGAAGTATTTAATTTGCATTATGTTAAAATTGCATTAAACATTTCTATATATCACAAATAAATGAAAATATCACCGATCAGGACGCGAAAACAAACTGAATACCGGAATAATTCGACAAACAACTCAAGAAATGTGACACATGTTAAATTAAGGCTGCATGATAAAGTTTCCCAAATAACAGTTGACGGTGTAATGTTACTTTCCTTTACACATGACGTTTAGTAATAACGGCTTCTCAGTTATCACCATGAACTTTTAAAGAGAAAGCAGGAAACTAATCTATCGAGATATAACCAAATATTTTTACCCACGTTACAGATAAGTAAAATGATATTATAATTGTTGTGCACCGCTTGTACTGGGACAGCATGAAGCTGACATTTAATTTAATGAGTTCTGAAGTTGTAAACTTTCAGTGCATTTTTTACCGAAAAAAAATCAGCCCACCAAATCAAATACAATTTGTCCAAGCAAGACGGTTATCAAAGAACATTCATTGGCGTTCCTGGCAACGTGTGGAAACTGTTAACGGAGTTAATCACATGCACTGACAGAAGAGGGTTGAGTAAGCATCTGTTGTGTGGTTTTTCAGGCAATATATGCTTCAATATCCTATCTCAGTCAATCACAATGATTTATGTGAGAAAGAAATTGATGCAACTTCAATAAGGCTACATTGTGAAGAAAATTTCGTGTACATATATATCTATATTCTCTTTCTTGCCTCTTCTCTCTCGCTCTCTCTCTCTCTCTCTCTCTCTCTCTCTCTCTCTCTCTCTCCAAAGACCACTGCCATGGCTGCTGTTACCTCCCTTTATCCCTTTTACTTATTACCACCAATTAGTAATTAATTATATATATATATATATATATAAATATATATATATATTATATATATATATATATACATATGCATGCATATATATATATATATATATATATATATACATATATATATATATATATATATTATGTGTGTGTGCGTGAGGGTGTGTGTATGTGTCTATATAAGCTTGTGCACCCTTTGCTTGGCGAATATACACGCTAAACAGTAAGACGTACACACACATACACATACAAGTTCGCCCGGAAACGATAAACAATGTCGTCATGACGGAATAACGTTATCGCTGGGTGTTACCATAATGGGGTGGGTCTCAAGAGGGGTGGTTGTGACGCGAGGTGGGCGTCACAGCGGACTTTGCGATTTACGTTTTACAAACTTTGCCATGCCTTAGATAATAGGATGCGGCGCCAACGTTTTGTTTAATTGACCGATATACGATTGTTTGAATGGGCAAGACATCTACGAGCAAAACACTTCAGGAAATAGCATTTAATTGATAGGAGAAGTCGGGGTGCGGTACAACAGATATGACACATGCATAGCAGGGAGCAAGCAATGAATGAAGCCAACCACAACGTAACAACTGATTACGGCATATTTTCAGGCATATTTTCAATATTACAACACACAGTATGCGACTTGTCGCGCGACACGCCTGGGAACACGCCATTCCACTGTAACATGTCACTCAATAGCAACAATCAAGACAACAGCATAGTTTTCTGCAAAAATAATAAAACCTACAAGCATCAAAAGTAACTTCCGTTATTCCAATATATATATATATATATATATATATATATATATATATAAACGTGCTTTTGTGAACACGAGCAGAAATTACTTTGCTAAGGGCATATAATGTGTCGTTTCTGTTTTATTACATATATCTGTAAGATTTAAACGGATATACATTAAGTAATCCATGATGAAACCGTCACATTACCAAATCATCACATGACCAATCACGTTTCTTTCATTTTTTTTTTATTTTTCGTAGAAAATACTAGAAATATGCATTCGCACGAATGCAGCCCTACGCCATGTGGGCGACCTTAATGTAGGGTACACCGCAACCCTTTTTTTCCATTCACTTATTGGCCTATATTCCCAGGTTCTTTTGTGCATATGTTCCCCTACAATTGTTTGCATTCATTTATTCGTCCCATATACCCATGTTTAATCGGGCGTATATGTGCACATATGTGAATATTCCCGGAGGTCTTTCTGGATCCAGATAATGAGCCGGACACACTCCAAATTCTAACCGTTTTTTTTTTATTGGCCCATTCCCGAGGTGTTCTGCATATTTCATGTGATTCAAGAAACATGTTTCTTATTTAGCGACTTGTCGCGAGACTCCGGAAAACGTACGAGTTAAGCCGAGACAAGCTTGGTGGCGCGACATGCCGCACAGCACAATGCACAAAATCGGACTCATATGAGTACGACTCTGCTGGTTAGGGATTGTAGGTACCGATACACTATCCCACAATGCACTGGGCATTATATATACACGAGCGGCGTAGGAAAAATGTTGTGAAGAGGGTAATGTAGTGCGTTTATTAAGAATTTTTTCCAGACAAATTACAAAAACATGGATTTTTTTTTGGTGTTAAGAACTTTGAGAAATGAGTATTTTTTAGTAAGAATACGCATGTGGAATGTCAGAAGCAGGTTTCACCTAGAATGTAACAAAGTTTGGTTCTATAGTTTGATATGTCCGGTCATCCCCACAGTTCCTGTATGATTCTGAGAGGTTTTGGCGGGAGGGTGGCCTCTTTCAAACTGTAAAGCTGTAAACCTACCCTACTCTCTTGCGCCCGTCAAAGAAATTATACCTTTCTCCAGTTGTGCATTTATAGTCAGCAGGCTTCCAAGGTAAGGTATTGGGTTCATACCTGTAAAATGTGAGTACCATCCAGTGCGAGATGAGTCGAAGTAGTTTTCGTGGAATCTCTTATTGAACAGAAACGAAGAATATTTCCCCCCCATTCAGTTTAGTTCCGTATGGTATTTCCAAAAGATGCGTCCTTAAGCAAGGTGATTACTATCAGTTGTCATCCGGACATCATATTCAGTGACTGTATCATATTTCCGTATTCAGGCCCTTCGTGTGTACTGTCACATAAAATTCACGCTGGAGTCACGCCTGATGACCTTACACTTAATGGGGTTAATTTTTTTGGTGCTTAAATTCCCATGCAGCCCACACATTAGGGTGTCTATATAAACAGCGGTATCTCAATATGTTTCAGACAGACAAGCCAACGCCAAACGGCCTGTTAACGAGACCCAGAGACGAGCGTATAGCCACAGCTGAGATAATGAACACACACATAGTTCTAGCACTGGTCGCTATTTTAGTATTGGTCCAGGAGACTACACAGTATGGTAAGTGAACACCGTTTGCAATAAATGTCTTATAATTACATTTGTTTTATATAATTTTCTTTCAAATTGGAATTTTTATAATACATTATGCCATATATTATAATGTCTAAATTCATTATTTTCTGTTTTTTTTTTTACTTATGTTATATTTGCAAAGGTTCTTGTTATATATCGGTCTCAACCTTGATTGGTTAAATTCGAGATGCTAATTACATTTAATGAAGAACCTGAATTGTTGTTCATTTGACTTTGTTCTGGTTAATGTTGTTTTGAAATCCTAGTTGTTTACCTCGCAATTTACAAGAGCTAGAATGCAGATAGCAAGCAAATGTTGATGTTCAGTGATGAAATTAATATGTTTAATAATAAGTATAATAAACAAGTAATAATTTCAGCGTTTCGAGCCATCTCGAATGACATTAAATACCGTTAACTCTCTCTTTACTGGCACCTTTCTGTTGCGGACATCTCTCTTATAACGGCACGTTTATATTATGCGTACACTTTATGTGGTCTAGGGTGTAATGGGGGCCCGGAACCTCTCTTTTTCGGGCAAGGTATTTTATATAGTCTCTGCTGGTAAAATAACCAACGATCTTCAAGGTTATCTGTTATCATCAATCATTTGGATTATCGTCACTGAGTTTCACAAATGATAACGGTTTCATTTTCACTTTCCTTTATCAAATGAAACTACATTCAAGTTGCTTTACGTAAAACTAATTAAAAACATTAATAACAAAAATGTTTAAATATACAGACCAAGTTTATTTGGTTTTCCATGCTTCGATTTAAATGACACATGGGAATAGGAGTATCTGGAACCAATTACATGAAACTGATTAGTCGCGTCGTCTAATAAATTACTTTACAAATAAATCACGTCACGGAATATTATTGCACCGCTCCTGGCATGTTCAACGTATAAGAAACGCCTTTTTACGAAACCGTAATGTCAAGGGGATACTTCCATTCACCATGTCGTAAATGTGATCATACATTGGTAATGTCATTTCGCATTTATTGCAATTAACAGGGGAATTTGTTTGTTTGAACAAGCATATCATATTCAAAATAATTTAGCGCCCCTGGTGTATCAAACATTTTACAACCAATAACACCAAGAGTTGTGTGTAGCGCCATCTGGCGGCTGCTTTACGTTCAAAATGCAAGCCGTGTTATCCCTCCGCTAGGTGGCGAGAGGTATTTACATTTTACCATTTGGATTGTCTGTGCGCACATCTTTCAGAACAGATCTTGTTGACATTTTGTGTTTTTTTTGGGGAAACACACAAGGTGTTATTCATTTAAAATTAAGGTAATCTGGTACCATCATATCTTTTTTATTTAAACGCTTCCTTTCCATGCTGTCACCCGTCAATATCTTTTGTCCCTCTCTGGGCCCAGATCCATTAGTTGTTATAAACTAACCAGTGAATGCAATTGTTGAACAGTGGCAAACATTTTCGGTTTTTCCGTATAGTTTCATTCGGATTCTGGCGGAGGTTGTGGTCTCTGACCACGTTCTTTCTCAAGGTTACAGAGCTGGTTATTCCTGATGATATTGATTAATTTACAACGTAACACGATCACAGCTAAGTGAGAAAATAACTTCCTTGTGCAACTGTTGCCTGTCTATAATTACACCTAAACGAGTGTATATGTAAACACACGTGCAATATGTACTTAAGCGAGGGCCAACGAATAAATGTTTGTTTCCAAAACACACACGGTTAGATAGTTCTTTCAGAAGATTAGTTCTGTCAACAATAATGTAATTTTGAAATTCCTGTGGACATCAACGCTATGTCTCGCAGGGCTGATCTTACATGAACATGTGTATAGAAGTAATTCTATCCTGATATATCATTTGAAATAATTATTTTTGTTATTAATTTAATAATAATCAGTGAATGAGGTATTAAATTATAAATTATCATTGATACATTTACAGCTATCCGGGATGACGTTTGGGACACATCTGTAGACGCCGACCAAGATACCAGATTGGACGACCTCAAACAAACGTAAGACAATTTGATATGCTTCATTATATTATTTATTCTAAAAACAACAAAACAACAACTACTACGACTACTACTACTTCAGGAATATATATATATATATATATATATATATATATTTATATATATACAGTGAAACCTGCGTTATAAGACGCCCTTAGGACTGATCAAAACTGGTCTTAATTCTTAGGTGGTCTTATCAGACAGTTTAGTTCAAATGAATGCAAATGCTTACGGTAAATTCAAGCGTTGTCATCATAGGGTGGTGGTCTTAAAGAAAGGTGGTCTTTCTCTCTCTGTCTTTCTCTCTCTCTATCTCTATCTCTATCTCTATCTCTATCTAAAAAAGTATACACTTATCGATGAACTGTATAATAATATGTATTCAGTTTTCTGATAGGTTGCGCTGGAATAGACAGGCTGAATATCTAAATATTAAATTGTAGTTGTTGTTATTATTATTATTATTATTATTATTATTATTATTATTATTATTATTATTATTATTATTATTATTATTTTTATTATTACAGAATAGCCCGGTTATTTCCTGAAACCTATTCAGACGTTGTTCAAAGTAGAGCTAAAAGGTTCTCGGGGTGCAAAAGTGAGCAACAAACTTGTTACAAGAGCCGGGAGTGCTGCAACTACGGCCGAGTTCGATGTGTACGTCATCCCAACGTGGGCTTCAGGGGCGAGTGTCGCTACATCGGCCGCTAACCAAATCGGCCACGAAATAAAAAATCTCAGATTTATGTTTCCATCCATAACCGAATCTCTGTTTTAGTTTCGTATTCTGGTTTTTCTGAGTGTATGTTTCCAAGAAATCGTGAGGAAGTGATGGGAAGGCAGTTCAAGAGGAAAAACGAAGGGAGGTCGCCAAATTTAAATGGTAGTCGCATAATTCACCTGCAACTAAGAACTCTAGTCAGCCATAAGCTAATTATAATTATATATATGTATATCATATATTTTGTTCAAAGTTTTACACAGAAGCCAGATATATAATTTATACATGGATTTATTACTTCTTTCACCTGAAGTTGGGTATTTACTATCTCAGGATGTCAAAAGTATTACTCAAGTGAAGTTGTTTTTAAATATTAAAGTTTGCTATTAAATAATTTAGTATAAAAATTCAGTATTAAAAATCGTAGATTTATTTTGATAAAACCGGATTGAAACATACATGAACACATACATATAAATAGTTTATTCTATTCGTATCATGTATATTTTCATTTTATTATTTACTCACAAAATGTAATGAATAGGTCATTATTTAAGAATAGAATATTTATAGACACTTCGATCGCATTCCATGTAGGCCTGAGGTTGCAATCCGTAGAACTTTGTTGCTCCAATGGAGCTGTCGATCAAGCTTTCGGCTGATCAGCGTTACTTTTCAAATCTTGTTTCTCTGTATCTCTGGGAATAAACCGTCTTGTCAACACCGATGAGTGGAGCCTTCCTTTAATATTAATTATGTTATTTATGTCAATACTGCCAAAGTGTGATGTAATTTAAATTTAATAAATATTTATTTATTTTTACATATGCAGATATTTGTCATTTCTCACTGTTCTCTATCACGTCTGTCCATCTGTCTGTCTGTCTGTCTGTCTGTGACGTCATGTACCCTTGCGTAATCCACCAATTGTCGGTGTACCGACATATATGGACCGGATTTCGTACTACGCTGTTTTTGTGTGTGTAATGGTGCGTGTGTCCCAGCCATATCTTCGAAAGTTCTGGATGGATTTCGGTGAAATGGGCCATTGGCAAAAGATGAAATAATTTAATTTTTAGAGGTATCAGGACAATTTATATATGAACATGAATCCAAATCCAGCAAAATTCGTCTCTTTATGCCTGCCGTCTCGTGTGTGTTTTTCCTTACAAATCTATAAAAATAAAATGATTCATCCTGAACAGATAATTACTTCTTTATAGTTGGATGACCCGCTCTTCCACAAAGTTTTATTAAAATCAATTTAGAAATTTGTGAGATAGGTTGCAAATAAAAAAGGACCTTTAAACGCTCATAGTGATCGAGTAATTGACGGGGTCATGGTGACGTTATAATAACATCTCGCGGTCCTGACAAGTTGCTGTTTGCTGACTGCTTTAGATGTTGGTTGGGTGTTTGAAGGGGGGGGGGGGAGGGTTCGGGACAATCCATATCTAGATCATGTAGGAACCTGAAATCCCCTTTATTTGTTAGACCTAGCAGTAACAGTACTTTTTAAAGTTTTTTTGTGATATAAAGTAACTGCGGAGTCTATTCTTATGGGCTAGGATGCAGAGTGGCAGCTCTCTGGGTTACTTCGCTCATTTAGCTTCCTTCAATTTTTACTTTATAATTTTTTTCAAATTTTGTAAACGTTTTACTCCAGAACAAATAGCCCGGTTTAGTCCGTAACCTGAAGGTAACGTCCCATGGATCACAGTCGTTATTTGAATTCATCAACATTTATATAAACCAGAAAGCACTAAAAAAGCGCATATCTCCGCCAACAATTCCAGGTCCATCACACTATACCATGCTTTATGGTCATTAGAAATTGTTTATCAAACATATATATATATATATATATATATATATACAGCCGATTTTTATACCTTTCCACTTGACATATGATGAAGAAGCTATAAGCTTCGAAAGCTAGGGCATGAAATAAACAGTTAGTCAACACTAAGCCATGAATAGTAACTTTGATATGCCCATTTTTGGGTGATTGTGTGCCACGGCCTGCAATATTCTCTATCATCTATTGTATATACTTGTTGTTCACCATTTGTTTTACTGCGTGTTTCAAGACATAATTTAATTAATATGTCTAATACGGTACCCAAGGTAACACAGTCACGTTTGACATATATGTGTGCGACTGCTGTGTCATTGCGTCATGGTGTATGAGTCACTGTTGTCACATATACTGACTACTTAGCCGTAAGTTCAATCATTATTACATGTTTCTCTCAGTCTCAAGAGTGTGATACAGGTAAGCTAATCAAACTTTGGTGATACATGATACGTATCATCTACATTTAAAGGTACATAAACAATCACAATGGTATGGGCCATGTTTGTTTTTTTACGTCACTGATTGCCCCGGCCCAAGATTATATCCACTTGTGAACAGGAGTTACAAACGGTGTTTAAAAGATGTCTTCCAAAGAAAAACACTTGATGTCATATATATCAAACAAACCTTATATATGTGAATAGGTCCCCTTAGTGCAGTGTAGTTTGTAAAAGGCTGCTTACAATGATGCCAGGTTAAACGGGGTTTTATTCTGAAATATGAAAGAAGTATTGGAAGGAAATATCCAACTAAACAACGATATATATATATATATATCCAGAAAGTCAAAACAACATTTAAAATGCAATTAAATGATATTACGATGCCATGATATTACGAGTCATAGGTGGGCGTTTTTTTTTCTGGACACCGATATATAACGATCCCTCGTTGTGTCGAGCTCACTTAATAAATTGAATAACTCGCTTTAATCAAAGTTTGATACCAGCAGTTTGAAATAAAATGGAGAATTTCCCAGTCTGACCAGGTAAAATTGTTTACATGTACAGAAACATTTCAAAACGGAACCGGAAATCTGCATTTTAAGGAATGCAAGCCTCCATTATGTGTGTGTGTGTGTGGGGGGGTCCCCATTGTAGGATCCTATCAAAACCATAAGTAAGAATTCTTTGAAGACATTCTCGAATCCGAATCATGTGCCGGTTCAACACCAAACTCCAAAAAAAATCATGAGATTCCGTTCATAATTGCATAAATTACACACAAAAACACCTTTACAAACACACCCTTACTACCGCACGCACGAATGGGGTGAACGCACAACTATGATCGCGTCCTGTCGAGGTCAGTGGAAGCTGTTTAACAGTGTTTGGTTGCACTATTTGATGGCAAAAGGCAGTCGATGCTACTTGGTTTTGGAGGCGGCAGGCAAGGTGAAACAAAAACGTTTTTTTATTGCTTTATTGAAATCAATATATATATATATATATATATATATATATATATATATATATATATATATATATATATATATATTTGTATACAAACACGAATTATAAAATAAAATATTTTAACTGAATACACCTATCTGATAAATCTTTCCATCTTTGTCTAGATCCAAAACACAAAGCATATAAACTAACTTTGATCTAAACGTGATTCTTAAACATATATTATTCACATCTATGAACAAATTAAAAGCCACAGGGCAATCAGAGTTAATATGCAAATTAGTTTGTGTTATATTACATGCATGACACAAATCTGTGGTGTTAAATTAACATTTCTTCTTGAAGTCATTTGATGGCAAGGATAAATCATTCACATCTATACCAGCAATTTAAAAGCTACAGGAAAATCAGATATAATATGCAAATAAGATTGTGTTTTATTACATGCATGACTCAAAATCTGTGGGGATCAATTAACATTTCTTTATGAAGTCATTTGATGGTAATCTATAAAAATCAGATTATTAAATATCTAATTGATACCTATCAAATTAGGGTAGCAGTATTGACTAAACTCTACATAAACATTTCTTAATAAAAACCTAAATTATCACACGATTTGAATGAGAGGTGATGCAATCAGACTGCGGTCGTCTATTTGTGTGTTTGTATGTTTGAGAGGACGAACTATGTCTATTCGATGTCATTAGGATAATTCTACTTCTCATTAATAAATATCAAATAACCATAAAATGCCTCGAAAGTTATATTTTGAGAAAGAACTGTTTTATCCGCTGCAGAGAGATGTAAATTACTATGTGTAGTTGCCGCCGTCTGACAGTTACTTTGTTAACTAGCTGAAAGAGCACAGTTTTATTGGGCAGACGGTCCTGCGACCTAGTCTGAGACGTGACCAGGCGTGGTCATGTCACAGACGTGGTCGTACGAAGACGGAACGGACTGGTCGGGTGACTCGAAGTGATATGACGCAAAACGACGTCACTGGCACCATAATGGTGATATGATATCGGTCATAATATATTGATAACGGAGGATTAACTAATCATGAAAGGGATACTCGAGTACTCGAGTCCGAGTAATTGTAACCGATTTCTAAACTTTATGTATTTAACATGGATTGTACAACTAGTTATGATAACTAATACGAGACACTTTCCATAGCTCGGATGTTGGCGTTCGGTAGTCTGTAGAAGTAAACCCGAAGACCCGGTACCTTTTTTTTTAATTTTCTTTTCCTCCTAGGTTGGACCCCTCCTTTCCCTTAATCATGGATCCGCCCCTGCACTGAAGTGTCATTGCTCCGCATCAATTCAGGGCCGTAAGCTCCGGGGAGGCAAGGAATTTCTTTCAGCCTACGGCTCTGCAAATGCATAACCAGCTTAACCATAGAACCATTACAGGGCCTACCTTCTTGTATACGAGCAGATATGAGTATAACTGAAATATGACTCGTACGTACCTCCCCGTTTTATTACATTTTCGCCCAATTAATATTTAAATATATATACATGTGTGTGTGTGTGAGGGTGTGTGTGTGTGTGTTTGTGTCATCATGAATTGTCTATTCAAGATAAAAATATGAACATCATATAAATATTTGCGTATACCATGTCAAATACCAAGATACACGGTATTATATATGTGTCAACTAATTTATAATTAAAAACCTAAGAAAACCAAAGTTTAACATCACATTCGATGTTTGACTCAACTCTGTGCCCAGCTTATATTACACTTTGTTTGTGATGAATAGTAGAAGTAGCATCCGACAGGTGTCGCTAGCTATTAGGACATACCAGCGAATACTTTAGTATCTTGTTCGACATGACTGGCCATAAGTAACCAGATTTTCCGGTTGTTTTACCTGCTTACCTTGATCATAAATGATTGACTGTTTCAGTTAATTACGCACAGCAAAACACCCACCCGTTAAGCTGTCTATATGGGAGCAGGAGGTCAAAATATAGGACGCCGTGTGTCCTTGCTCAGATATTGACACACTTTCACCGGTGCATTTATCAGACGGGGAAGCACACCGGACAGGGTTGTCTCCATCAACACACGGCCGGCCATGTTAGGAGGTTCGGCATCAACACAGATCACACAACTCAAGCTATACACGGTATGGTTCTCTGTTCATAAGGTATATTTTTTGCCTCTGTATGTATTATTATATTGAGTGTATCGATCGGTGTTTCGGCGTGCACGGGCTTGAAGCAATTCACTTGGTAGGTTTTAACGCACGCGGCTCTGTCACACAATCCTACATCATATCAATACCTAAGGGTCGGACCTCCGTTGAACATTATTAAATTTGAAATCAACCCCCTCACGCAGGGTATTTCATTTTCGCAGCTGAATTAACGATAAACGTTAACATGAAAACAGGGTCTCCTTTTCGCTCGACTTGAAATCCGGCCCTAACGAAGTGAAGCTCAAGTGCGCCTTCCGATTAATGTCTTACACAGACACGCGGTGGCGCTAGGTAACACCCGAGTGTTGAGCCTGATGAGAGTGAGTTATATTTATATATATATATATATATATCTCATCTTGAATAAGCCCAATATTAAAAATTATACACAAATTACCCAAGGCTCATTACGCCTATGACATTATTTGCCATAATACCTATTTAATTATTTTAAAATTTTTACTTAAATTTTCAAATAATTAATATTTACACAACTTGTTTGCCAAAATGCGCCTTCCGATTAGTGTCTTACACAGACACGCGATGGCGCTAGGCAACCCCGAGTGTTGAGCCTGATAAGAGTGAAATAAATATTCATATCTCATCAATAATTGGCCCAATATTAAAAATATTCACAAGTTATCATGGCTCATTACGCTTAGACTTATAGTGGACAGGTACGTGGCCTATGACATTATTTGCCATAATACATATTGAATTATATTTTATAATTTATACTTCAATTTTCAAATTATTTATACTTAAATTTTCAAATAATTAATATCTTAAGAACCTTTGCCAGAGCTGTTCAGAAATTATGTCCGATTAAAGCCCCCTTATTGTTAGTATGAGACGTAATATATGATGGTTTAGTTAAAGAAAATTGATACTTTGACATGAATTGTCAATTCGAAGTTTGAAAATAACTTTTAAACAAGCAGCAAAATAAAAAAGTTGGTTTGGGAAGAAAAATTATATGACTGGCTAAAGCTAACTGAACATCAATGGCAAGTTTCAAATTAATCTTTGGGACAATGTTGCATTCTATCAGTTCTTATGAAAACGGTTCTGGGATCTGGTTTTAGTGAAATTTAATGACTGTGAATAAAGGAATATGTCCCTAATATCCTTGCCGGATAATAGGGATCTATATTTGATTAATAGACACTTTCATTGTGATTACCAGATGCAAAATTATTTGATTCCATATACTCTGGCATGACTGCTATATGTGAATCTTGGATTAAGCGTGCCATTTTTCCATAATACACTTTTGTCACGATTGCCGTAATTTAACAGTCAAACATGAACAAGTAAATACATAATTAATTAAAAGAAGGTGACATCATATGTCCTTTTTAACTCAAATGCAGTTTTAGGGTAATACATTAATCTGGAGAAAATGACGCAATTTATTAAATGATGTAGTGAGTGAAATTTATCAGTAAAATGGGGGAAAAACAAAGGAGAGAGCAACAGTATAGATCAGCGCATGATCAATATCTAAACCGACTTGCAGGACAATAAACGATTAAACTTCTGCGAAAATGACACGGTTGACGTAATTTGGCTGTCATAAAATTCAAGTATAACTCATAAAATACAATCAAGCACAATCAGTTTTGTATAGCTTAAATGCATATATACATGATAATAACATATGCAGATTTTAGGACGATACACGGATCAGCTGTTAACAGTCTTTCTAGCCTGAAATACTTGTGTTCAAATGCGGAAATATAGTAATAATAAAATATAGTGGACATGCACATTCAGTACTGTTCAACAGCTCAAACACTTCATGAGCAGTAGCCAATATGTGTCTGAAAAAAAGATACGATTACTGGAACGTGGGAGCAAAGAGCGTAACAAATAAAAAAAAAAAAAAAAAATAGAGGTAGCGCCACCGTTCCCATCCAACAAATATCTTTCCTTGAATAGAGCTTTCGTGCATAACGATATATGGCCAACCTTTGGTTAGTTATTGAGCTAAAAGGTATGGTTCTCAGGCAACGCCCGGATCAAATTTAAACCCCCGCATCATTATTTTTTATTTTGAATTTCAATAGAAACTTATCAATCCTGAGCTCCAGCTGCTCGGAATTTTTCTGTCAAGATACAATATTGATCAAATTTCCTTTGTTTTGAAGTGCTTTTACTGGTTTAGCAAAAAAATTTCATTATTCTTTTCCCTGATCGTGTGACAATTTTATCGAAACATATTAAAACAGTAAAAAAAAAAAAAAAAAAAAAAAAAAAATGTCTGCCCGCATTTATTTCTGAAAAAAAGTGCCTGAGAACCAACCCTTTTTTTGGCCTTATATGAACCTTTACTGAACGTGGACCCAGTGCAATTGCAGTTAAAGGGACCTATTCACATACCAGGTATGTTGAATATACATGTAGTATTTTGTTTTCCTCCTTATAGTATTATGGTATGTGCTAATATTTCATTCTGAAACCATTTGCCTTCTCCTGAACACAAGTTGAAATAAGTTTGCAGACACTGAGCAAAAATATAAACATAGCACACACAAATAAGACAATTTAAGAATATTTTATCTGGAGGGTATGACTTCTTTAGATGATCCTACATAATTGTTTGTGATCGATTATACAAAAAGGCAACCGATTTGATAGATTATGAAAGAAAACGATTAATTAACAATATAATCAATTGATAAGAAAACCATTAATAAATATTCATTATCTAGAAAACTGTTGATAATCTAAATTAATTTACCATGTCTCCTTATAGCCAAAATTGTTTTTTTTTTAATTGATAGTGCATCGTGTTTTCTCCCCGTATATTTTTCTGATAAATGGCGCTGCGGCAGACCCTTCGCGATATTTTGCAGATATAGTGAAATTCCTCCCCCTCCTTCCCCTTGGGATACATTTGACTTCGTTTCCGACACTTGAAGACAAAAAAACAAAAAAAAAAGGGCCTTTCTAATTCATGCCCACAGAGGTTTACTTGATAAATGATTAAATACCATTCTCAATTAAAATATGAATTATTCTTCAGATTAGGTGAGCAAGATACCAAAGACAATATACTTCCAGACTCGCAGTTCAAAATAATTACTAGATCTGCTATGGTAAGTGAATGGTGGTAAAATAAATGGTCATTAAGTGTGATATAAGACAAGATGATTATGTTCATTTCGCACAACAACCAAGGCGACTGACGACATGAACACCTAATGCGGAAATTTAAAGACAGTAACAGATTTAAAAGCACTTTGTTCATATAAGAGAAGAACAGTAATAACATGAAATACTGATTTAAATAATCCAGATATATTCAGTTCGATTACTTTATTGGAAAAAAAAAGTATTTTTATTGCAATTGGAAATCACTTAAACCTTCTTTGTAAACAATATATTAAAACTAAAGTATGTATTTAAACTGAAGTATGTATTTAAACTGAAGTATGTAGTTAACATGAACAGCACATAGCACAAAAGGAACAAATGAAGGGAAGTTCTGTAGAAATGTTGGGAAAAACATGTATAATTGCTCAAGCCTAGTTAAAATTCTATTCATCTTTTTATTAAACAAACCATATTAGGTTTTACAAAAGGAATTTCTTTCCGTATCTTTCAAACAATCCTTTCATTGTATTTTTAATAATTTTATCTAAATGCTATCTCTGTGTCTATGATTTCTGCATGTATGAATGGCTTCATATTAATTATGATAAAATTTAGATTTATTATGACAGAAAATAGTTAAAATATTAAAAGCGATCGGGGGTTTGATGATTCCATATATAATGCCACTAAATGTATATAAAAGCAATATGGTATATCTGAGGTAAAATTTTACTAAAAGTATAAAATTTGGATCAACTTGTCCTTTGCGATGTTTCAGGTAACGCTACAAGCTAAGAGATGGACGTTTTACCATCGATGATTTTCCTTCTATGGGTGATCCACATTGCAGCCACATCTAAGGTTTTAATGATACCCTTTGAACATCATGGACACGTGCGATTCTCCGTTACAATTGGTAAAGCTTTACAGGGCAAAGGTCACGAAGTAAAAATCTTAGCAGCAGAAGAAAACCGGCCAGGAATCGAGGCAACAGGTCTCAAGATAATATCCTGGGAACCAGAGAATGCAAAAAGTATTAAGAGCGACCCCGAAATGACTAAAATGACGGAACAGTTTATAAAACATGGGCGTTCATTGGCTGCCCTGAAAGCTGCCAGGGAAGTTTTTACATTTGTGGCTCGTCGGGCCAAGGACCAGTGTATTGAAATAATGGAAAACAAAGCACTGATGCAGCGCATAAAAGATGAGCACTTTGACCTGGCAGTTGTAGACGCTGCTCCGTTTGGCAGGTGTTCTTTTATAATACCATGGATGCATTCCATCAGGTATGTGAGCTTGGTGTGGGGACATGACCCCTGGACTGCACGTGTACCTGGATTACCATCCGTGGAGCCGGCTCAGGTAACAACATTCAACAACCAGATGACGTTTCTCCAAAGACTGGTCAACTTCTTTGCTTTCCATGCCATGAACCTTATGACATATTCCATACTTAACGATGATAGCCTCGTAAAGAGGTTTGTTCCGGACAAACCAGCAAAATCACTGTCGGATTTATTCCAAAGCTCTGAAATACACCTAGTTAATTCCGACGCACTTCTTATAGACTACCCCAGAGTTTCCGCTCCTCATTATATTTTCTTAGGAGTTACAGAAAGAACGGACCCAAAGCCTTTGGATCAAAAAGTTGCCGAGTTTGTTAATTCTTCAGACAGTCTTGTTGTGGTCAGTTTTGGGTCATTAATGAAGATGACACAAGATATATTAATTAGAATGCTCCTTGCGTTCAACCGTATACCGGAGGTGAATTTCATAATTCGATATCAGGGCCAGCCCCCTAAGTTTGTTCCGTCTAACGTTAAGTTAATGAAGTGGGTTCCTCAAAACGATTTGCTGGGTAACCCGAGGACCAAAGCGTTCTGGACACATTGTGGCTTAAACGGACAGCTGGAAGGTTTGTTCCACGGGGTACCGATGTTAATGACTCCACTATTCGGGGACCAGTTTCACAACGCCGCTCGTGCCGAATATCGCAAATACGGGAAAATTATAGACGTCCTCAATGCAAGTGATGAAGACATTTTTCAAGCCATGAAAGAAATTCTTCAGAACCCTGTCTACTCCTTGGCGATCAAAAAGGCGTCGGAGGTCTCTAAAGCTTTGCCCAAAGCTCACGAGACTTTTGCATTCTGGGTAGACCACGTGCTCAGATTCGGAAGTGATCACCTGCGGCCGACGTATTGGGATATGCCATTGTATAAATACTTCATGCTGGACGTGATGTTGTTTGTATGTGTAATATTACTCTTGATATTTTTCGCGAGTTGGAAATGCTTAAAGTGTTGTTGTCGGTGCATCTGCTGTCGACATATCAAGGAAAAACAAGAATAATGGTCGTTAAAATATTTTAAATATACTCCTTAACGTGGGATTGACAAATCATGAAAGAGGTCAAACCCGTGTTTGTGCATCCAAAGATATTTAAATTCTAAATACCTATGAAGAAATGAAGTCAGATTTTAAGAGAGATTAAACCAAACAATTGGGAAGTATATTACAGAATACAGTTCAATACTTTCCAGTTTCCCCAAAGACCAATGTCAGCACTTTTTTTTTATATAAGGCATAAATAAATGAATAAATAAATAAATAAATATATATATATATATATATATATATATATATATATACCTAATATGTATATTTTATGAATGTTCATTATTACCATCATCATTGGTTGTCTGGAACGAGTAATGAGTATAGCGCTACCGCGCGGATAAAATCAGTTAAGGGGTAATTTTAAAGCGACCGTTTTGTATGTGTGTATGTGTTAGTTTCTCGAAACAGAAGTTCAGAGTTCAGTTATTTTTAATATACGCTGATAAACATAAAATCTCTCCCGATGCAATTTTCTTGGTGTGTGTGTATATATATATATATATATATATATATATATATATATATATATATATATATATACACTGGCACTTCTATAAAGTGGGCACCTCTATAAAGTGGGCACTTTTGGGCAGTCCCGATTTTTCTTCTCTTTATTATGTTTAGCTAATGTGGGCACCTCTATATTCTGTAAAGTGGGCAGTTTTCCAGAGATAATGTGGGCACTTCACAGATTTTCGAGGGTGAACTATCTCCTTACAGCAACTATGTAAGCCGTCTTTATAGCACTTTTAAAGTTATAAAATAATATTAATTCTTAATTATTAAATAACAATATTCATAATTTAATTATAACAATCAAAACAAATGAACCAAATTCAGAGGTGTACAACGGTCTTGACATTAAAAATAAATTGTCACTGAAAAACCTGTTAGTAAATAAAGAGACATGATACATGAAATAGGTTTATTTAGTAATCTCAAAACATGAGTAATTATAGCCATATATCGTAATAGGGGGCAGCCCTCATTACCTCCATATAGTGGGCACCTCTATATATACATATTATATATATATATATATAATCCTGTTTGCATCCACTGATTTTAGTTCATTTACTCCGGTTTCAGCATGTTCTTCGTAAATATATATACATATATATATATATATATATATATATATTGTATACTTAGGAGATGATTACTTTTGTCTCTTATTGCTTGCTCATCTTTTTCTATGTTTTTTACACCCCTTTACAGTATTTGTGTTTATGACTTATTTTCAATGCATTTTTGACTATATATGTATATGTTCGTTTTGAATGAACCATTCCATTTCAACATGTCACTAAAGCGTCCAAGTAACGTTATTAGCAATCTGTAAATCTATTAGTCTGTCATTATAGTATCCATATGGCGATTTTGCAGATTGTTATATCTTAGACTGGTTGTGATTGGTTTATAGAATACGTTTTTAAATAAATAATTTCATAAAAAAATGAGATGCTGTCCTGTTTCTTAAACAGTAAATGTGCAGGAGCGACCAATATCAGGTGTGTAGTTTAATCAAAGGATTAAATAAGATGTGTAATGTGTCAGTTTTAAGATGGCATGATGCTAGTCTTATGACTAGTTCACTTATCATCAAATTGCATAACCAGTGTGTGTCGATTAATATTGCGTTTTCTTCATGTGTCGCGTCTTTGTAAGACCGTTCGGCGTACCAATGTAGAGCAGAACTTCATTTTTTACCTCTGGCAGGAGGGTATGGGTTCATTACCGTTCGTGTGTGTGTTTGTTTGAAATGGTGTGTGTTTGTGTGTGTGTGTGTGTTTGCTCACGACATGGCTCACGCAGTCATGAACGGAATCTCATTTCGGGAATAGGACATGGAATATATGTATTCACAAATATACGGTCACTTATGTACGAATGAATCTGGGAATAAAGGTAAAAAAAGTGAATGCACAGAAGGCACCACCACCTTATCAGTGTGGCCCGGTCACCTGATTAGGTCATGATCGAGCACCAAGCATATCGGAGTAACAGTGTCCAGTGTGTTCGCAGATCGTTTTTGAAAGGGACTCACCAGTGGTCGAGCATGTATCCTTTTGGATGCCCGTTCCTGGTTACTGATAGGAGAGCTCGGCCAAAAAAAAAAAAAATCGAATCGGGGAAACTCGCTCTATTGAAGTAATATCAGCTGGCTCAGTGTTAAACCATAGTCATAAATCCACATCAGCTGGGTTATTATTCTCAGTTATAAGTAGTATATACACAGCACTTGCCAAGCTAAGTAAAACAAACGAGGGATATTATGAATGTGTTTACTTTAAAGACAGTCGCATATATAAGGCGAGGTTATTTTTTGCGATTTCCAAAAGTTCGCTGTTTCGCAAGGATTCCATGTTTTGCATGTTAGTATGGCCTCGCCTACACAGACTACATCCATTATTGCGTCCATCCCCATTTTTGTGTGTGTGTTTGTTCAGAACCTTACAACCAAGAACTGAACCTCATGAAATTGTCACGACATTTTGCGGATGGCCCAGGGAAGAATAGATTAGATTTTTGTATGCATATGGCACATTATCCGGATCTTGGAACCTCATCACGGGACTTCACAAATGTACAGTCAATTATGCAAGAATGAATCAGGGACTGTCGCCGGGATTAGTGAATGGCGAAGGCTTACGATCATTAAAATGCAGATTCCTATTTCAAAATACGGATCCCTTGCATTTTACTCTGACACCATTGGCCATAACGTACCTGTGTAACGAGAAAATCGCAAATTGATACCCTGGCGTCCAAAAAAGACAACTACCTTATATAGTTTCTTATGAATATCAGTCAAATCGTTATATCTGGAGAAGTAATTTGATGTTAATCATTCGACCACTGACACTGTATCGGGCATTGCATAAGGATCTATGTTTTTCCATTTTTTTCATCTCAAAGGTATCTTTCTTACGCTGATTTTTTCCATATTTTGACAACAGATACAGAGGCTACATAGGCCTAGAGGCGGAAGCAGTGTTATCCAAATTTGCCACGTATGAAGGGGAACAAGTCAGAACCTAACCATCCAGGCCTGTTCTCCGGGATGATTCCGCCTTTGCTAATGCAACATCAGTGGGACCCCTGTACATAAGTTCAACTAGAAGTTCAATATAACACGCCCTAAGAACAGCCTTAAGCGTTATTTGGTTCACAAATACATAACTAATTAAGAGCACGCAGAAACACCGTCCGTTATTACTGAAAACACGATATCACAATACGCCACATAACAGCATAAAACACATAAATCAATACAGATCTTTATAACAAAATTAGTGCAAGCACGTCATAGTAACAAAATAATCCAGTTTCTAGCCCAGGCATGATCTAACTAGGGGCGAAGCCAGGATGCAGGGCAAGGAGGGGGCCACAATGTTGGGCGAAGGCTATTGAAGACATTAGTTACTGCATGTGCAATGCTTTATATTAAAAAAGTCCCAAATCTAAGGATACCAGTGACAGGAATACCATGATTGTGTTTTGGAAAATTTAATCATTATTAGACTAGAGAAATTCTGGGAGGACGGGGAGTACTGGATGCAGCCAGCCCTTGGCAACGTCCCTGCCCACCAAATCTTATAAAGAAACAGACTAAGATCATGTCCAATGATTAACGCGAGCTGTAGGCATGATTTTGTATCAATCAAAATACATTTTAAGTTTGCATCAGAATATTTCCTCTGAATTTCTCCTTAATTCTTGCAATAACAGTTTAACATTCCCATAGCTATCACTTTATCGTTGGTGAAGGAGCGGGCAGGGATCCCAGACTTCCCCTGTGTCTGGGTGTGTGTGCGTGTGTGTGTGTAAGAGAGAGATAGGGATAGAGACAGACAGAGAGAGAGTAATTTGTAGACAGGCATTTACCATACTTGACACGGACGTAATTGCAACATCATTCATATGAATGATAGCCATAACTATGAGCGGGATGATAATTTAGCAACAGTTATTTTGACTGTCAAATGATAATGGAACATGTCGAAGTGGTCGTGATACGATGAAAGCCTGGGGGTACTAAGCGCTCTGTAATTACATGCGAGTACACACATACTTGTGTCCTACTCAGTCCCTGTGTTCTCGAGTGGTTAACACGGTTCCAGTTCACCATGTCGACCATACGGCAGATATTTCTGGTGACTGTTCTGTTCCTGGGCTGTGTGACATGGACGTCAGCCTGCATGTGTGAAAAAATTACGGTACCACTGTGTAAAGATATAGAGTAAGTATAATCTTTATGTGAAAAATCCGTCCTATCACACGTGAAGACAGCCTCCCATGTACCGATTATTTTTCCGACTGATTTATTTAAGCGGTCGGAAAAATATACAAGTATCATCGGCAGGCCTTTGCAGGCAAACCTGCCATTCCGCGTGTACATCACCTGATTTTTCCGACCATTATAGGCATTTGCATCGTCCTCTTGATTACTATTATCGTTGGGAATGATGAATAAGAATAAAAAAATCGGTCGATTTTTTTGTTCCGTTATTACATCTACTGAATTTTTTGGACGGATAATCCTTGATATTGATCTGTATTTTTGCAGCCGATTTTTTATCGGGCGGATTAAAAAAAAAAACGGGCGGCATCACCCTCACATCTACCCATCCTACCGATTTTACGGCAAGCAAAATATGGTAGATGGGGCGGCCGGCTTTAAGAATACCCTTTTTAAAAAAAGTTTCGGCCTAAAATATATATGATGTTCAGCCAATTTAATGCAAAGTTATTATATTAAAAATATATTTAATTTGAAACGCTATTGCGTTATAAAGATAGAACTTTGATGCTGTCTTTTATGCCCAGCTGGAAAAATGCAAGACTTTCCATGTCTATGACTGCGAGAGCTGTTGGTAAGATATCAGTGAGGTCACGAGACGTCGCGGTGGCCGGTCGCGTACTGTTCGTAAACTGTTCGGACACGGGCTTTGTCTTTTAACTATTTCCCTGTGCCCATTAAGCGAAGCAGGGTCATGCTTTTCCTAATATCCACATATGTGTGTTTTCCATGTCTGTGTTTCTGAGTGTTGCATACAGATCAGTTAAATTTATTCTAATGAAACTTTTAATACAAGTTAATATAGTCAGTTATAGACTTATTTCTCGTTTTTCTTTTGAGTTTTTTTTCTTACTTTTCGGAAAAGCTTAACACACACATCATGATGTCATAGACTATCACGTCACATGCAAACGTACCTTCGTTTTATTATTCGTTTTTTTTTCGGTCAGAATATTTTTATAATATCAAAATAATACCAATCGTTAGAATAAGGGTAAAGGCGGTAATGGACGGGTTAAAATTGAATCTGTTACCCAGTCAAAAGAGGTAAGGGTGGTTAGGGACGGTTTTAATTATTTCTAAGACTGTTTTTGGTTTAATAGTTGAAAGATAAGTGAAACATATCTTATTCCAGATTTAATGAATTGTAAATATGTTATACTGATTAACACCCTAAATGACGGAATTGATTATAAATTTATGCATTTTATAATAATACTGTATATAGTATCAAGATCAAGAGGTTCATGACCGGACTACAACATGCGACTGTATCGTGTGTATGATGAACCTTAATATATCTATAGCATTGAGTTATAATGGTGTAGTCCATATCACTGAACAGGGTTTTCTTTATCGTCAAAGGTACAACAAAACCATCGTTCCTAATTATCTCGGCCACGAGAGTCAGGATGATGCCGGTCTGGAGGTCCACCAGTTTTTTCCATTGGTGAAAGTTCAGTGCCACAGCCAGCTAGCTACCTTCCTGTGTTTAAATTACGTTTCACCGTGTCCAGCAACAGTGGGAGGGAAAGCGTTACCGCCATGCCGCGGACTCTGTAACCGGGTCAGAAGAGGTAAGTGGGGTTAGGGCAGGGGAAAATAGAATCTGAAAACGAGTCAGAAGAGGCAAGGGCTGTTAAGGCAGGGTTAAAATAGTCAAGAGAGGTAAGGGATGTTAGGGCCGAGTTAAAAATAGAGTCACTAGAGGTAAGGGCTGTCAGGGCCGGTTTAATATAAAGTCGGGAGATGTTATGGCTGTTAGGGGCGAGTTTAAATTGGGTCAGGAGAGGTGAGGGCCGGGTTAAAAAAAGAGTCAGGAGAGGTAAAAGCTGTTAGGGCCAAGTTAAAAGCGAGTCAGAGAGTTAAGGGTTGTTAGGGCCGGGTTAAAATCGAGTCAGCAGAGGTAAGGGTTGTTAGGGCCGGGTTAAAAAAAGAGTCAGGAGAGGTAAAAGCTGTTAGGGCCAAGTTAAAAGCGAGTCAGAGAGTTAAGGGTTGTTAGGGCCGGGTTAAAATCGAGTCAGCAGAGGTAAGGGTTGTTAGGGCCGGGTTAAAATCGAGTCAGCAGAGGTAAGGGTTGTTAGGGCCGGGTTAAAATCGAGTCAGCAGAGGTAAGGGTTGTTAGGGCCGGGTTAAAAAAAGAGTCAGGAGAGGTAAAAGCTGTTAGGGCCAAGTTAAAAGCGAGTCAGAGAGTTAAGGGTTGTTAGGGCCGGATTAAAATCGAGTCAGCAGAGGTAAGGGTTGTTAGGGCCGGGTTAAAATCGAGTCAGCAGAGGTAAGGGTTGTTAGGGCCGGGTTAAAATCGAGTCAGCAGAGGTAAGGGTTGTTAGGGCCGGGTTAAAATCGAGTCAGCAGAGGTAAGGGTTGTTAGGGCCGGGTTAAAATCGAGTCAGCAGAGGTAAGGGTTGTTAGGGCCGGGTTAAAATCGAGTCAGCAGAGGTAAGGGTTGTTAGGGCCGGGTTAAAATCGAGTCAGCAGAGGTAAGGGTTGTTAGGGCCGGGTTAAAATCGAGTCAGCAGAGGTAAGGGTTGTTAGGGCCGGGTTAAAATCGAGTCAGCAGAGGTAAGGGTTGTTAGGGCCGGGTTAAAATCGAGTCAGCAGAGGTAAGGGTTGTTAGGGCCGGGTTAAAATCGAGTCAGCAGAGGTAAGGGTTGTTAGGGCCGGGTTAAAATCGAGTCAGCAGAGGTAAGGGTTGTTAGGGCCGGGTTAAAAAAAGAGTCAGGAGAGGTAAAAGCTGTTAGGGCCAAGTTAAAAGCGAGTCAGAGAGTTAAGGGTTGTTAGGGCCGGATTAAAATCGAGTCAGCAGAGGTAAGGGTTGTTAGGGCCGGGTTAAAATCGAGTCAGCAGAGGTAAGGGTTGTTAGGGCCGGGTTAAAATCGAGTCAGCAGAGGTAAGGGTTGTTAGGGCCGGGTTAAAATCGAGTCAGCAGAGGTAAGGGTTGTTAGGGCCGGGTTAAAATCGAGTCAGCAGAGGTAAGGGTTGTTAGGGCCGGGTTAAAATCGAGTCAGCAGAGGTAAGGGTTGTTAGGGCCGGGTTAAAATCGAGTCAGCAGAGGTAAGGGTTGTTAGGGCCGGGTTAAAATCGAGTCAGCAGAGGTAAGGGTTGTTAGGGCCGGGTTAAAATCGAGTCAGCAGAGGTAAGGGTTGTTAGGGCCGGGTTAAAATCGAGTCAGCAGAGGTAAGGGTTGTTAGGGCCGGGTTAAAATCGAGTCAGCAGAGGTAAGGGTTGTTAGGGCCGGGTTAAAATCGAGTCAGCAGAGGTAAGGGTTGTTAGGGCCGGGTTAAAATCGAGTCAGCAGAGGTAAGGGTTGTTAGGGCCGGGTTAAAATCGAGTCAGCAGAGGTAAGGGTTGTTAGGGCCGGGTTAAAATCGAGTCAGCAGAGGTAAGGGTTGTTAGGGCCGGGTTAAAAAAAGAGTCAGGAGAGGTAAGGGTTGTTAGGGCCGGGTTAAAAAAAGAGTCAGCAGAGGTAAGGGTTGTAAGGGCCGGGTTAAAATCGAGTCAGCAGAGGTAAGGGTGGTTAGGTCCGGGTTAAAATCGAGTCAGCAGAGGTTAGGGTTGTTAGGGCCGGGTTAAAATCGAGTCAGCAGAGGTAAGGGTTGTTAGGGCCGGGTTAAAATCGAGTCAGCAGAGGTAAGGGCTGTTAGGGCCGGGTCAAAATAGCACCAGAAGAGGTATGGGTAGTTAGGGCTGTCGATACGTTGACATGGCAAGCGACGTCAGACATTCAAAGTAGTCTCTCTGGGACACATAAGCCATTTAAGTTTGAATACCATTTGTAACAAATTGTTTAACGAAATCTGATCGGCAAATCGTTTAAAATATAGTTATATTGTTTAAAAAGAAGAGAAACATCTCAATTATAATAAACACAAAAGTATATTTGCCGTTTTGTATAGTGACAAATGTGTCACTGAAGTCCAAGTAAAATAGAATGTGTAACTGAGTCAGCAGAGGTAACGGTGGTTATAGTCGGGTTAAAATTGATTCTGTTACCCTGTCAAAAGAGGAAAGGGTGGTCAGGGACGGATTAACTTGAATTTATTACCCAGTCAAAAGAGGTAAGGGTGGTCAGGGACGGGTTAAAATTGATTCTGTTGCCCAGTCAAAAGAGGTAAGGGTGGTCAGGGACGGGTTAAAATTGATTCTGTTGCCCAGTCAAAAGAGGTAAGGGTGGTCAGGGACGGGTTAATTTTTAATTTGTTACCTAGTCAAAAGAGGTAAGGGTGGTCAGGGACGGATTAAACTTGAATTTGTTACCCAGTCAAAAGAGGTAAGGGTGGTCAGGGACGGGTTAAAATCGATTCTGTTGCCCAGTCAAAAGAGGTAAGGGTGGTCAAGGACGTGTTAAAATTGATTTTGAACCTAGTCAAAAGAGGTAAGGGTGGTCAGGGACGGGTTAAAATTGATTCTGTTACCTAGTCAAAAGAGGTAAGGGTGGTCAGGGACGGGTTAAAATTGATTTTGTTACCTAGTCAAAAGAGGTAAAGGTGGTCAGGGACGTGTTAAAATTGATTCTGTTACCTAGTCAAAAGAGGTAAGGGTGGTCAGGGACGTGTTAATATAATGTAAATAAGTGTTCATGTAACTTTCCAGGTTGTGAGCCTCTGATGAACAAATTTGGATTCGAGTGGCCTGAACGGCTGAGATGCAGCAAGCTTCCCAAAGAAAACTGCCTGCACGTCAAGAAAGGTCGCATTACCTACTACTGACGACAGCGCCATCTTGTGTGTTCTTGGTATATTGAATAATCATTTATGGAAATAAAGTCATTTATTCTGATAATTCTCCTCTCCAAATTTGTCCCTTTTCAAATTCGTTGCTTTTTTAATGTGTTTTTCATCAAAAAGTTTCTCGATTCTAATTTTGGGCCAAACAGGTATGTGTTAGAAAGTGCCCGGATGGAATAATATTTTAAACATTCAAATGACTGTTATATCCGTGAAAATGAGCCGGTAGTGACACACTGGGTCACCCGGAGTTGTCAAAGTATCGCCAAGATGGCGCTCCAGTGTGGTTTTTGGCGGAAGCAATGGACGAAGTATGTCATGTCTCGAGGGCGTTATTATGGGGGGCGGGGGGGGGGGGGGGGGGGGGGGGACTGGGACAGGGAGGCGTGCGCCCCCTTTCTGAAGAAAGAAGGTGATAAACCTACATGGACCGTCAGTCAAGAAAAATTATGTTAAAGATAGCTTTATACATTTTAATATTTACCTTAATTGCTTCTGTAAATTTCAGAATTTTAAAATACCATTCTAGATGAATGTTGGTTCGCTCCTGTTACTGAAAATAAGCGTAAAACTTTCAAGCTCACTTTTATTTAATAATTCCTTCTCTTAACCACGCATATGTGTCCAGACAGCTTCATTACAAAAGTCTTCGCAATTAAAGCATTTTAGTGCTGAGAAGCCTTTGAGTGGCGTCAAATACCCACTAGATTACAAATATCCTGTAGAGGCCCCCCCTCAGTATATTTAGGACTTAGATGCTTGCTTAAACATCTTTTAACCCTGCATGCTCTTTAAATGTCCTTAAATGTGCGTAAAAGTGCACATCAGTTTCGCGCCCTCCCCTTCTCAACAACAGAACCTGAAAAGCAGGGTCTGTTGTCATCGAGCTCCGTGGGGCCAGCAATGGAACCAAACATAAAAGCCGCCCCCCCCCCCCCCCCCCCCAGCGCTATCCTAGCCCCGACAGACTTTGGTGCTGCGCCCCTTCTATCATCAAATACTGGATATGCCACTATCTGACACAGAGGTTGTTTCCATGAGTTTCCGATTAATCCCGCCATGGAAATTTTGTCTAAAGTTAAGGTCCATATCCTAATGAATTCTGAACGTTAGCACCATTATGCACTAGTTCTCCCTTAATCTTGATCTTTTTTCGCTAACTGAGAATGCGAAAACACTTTCATTGCTATATATTAATATTTACTTTTGTTAAATTTCACAGGAAAATATATTTTTCATTGACTATATAGACGGATATTAATTAAAGGTACCTTGTGCTTGAAATTAAACAAATAAGCGGGGTTAATTCCCGCTGACATTTACGATATAAACCCATGTGAAGTTAATTTTATGATTTTAATTTACTAGCTTTATCACAATTTCTGGTTAACTTTTACACACGTTATCAATTTGATGAATGCTTTAAGTACGGCCAGGGGCTCCATGCAACCTTAATCCCTGCATGGGAGTAATAATAAAAATTCTGATGTAGCCAAATCGGCTCATGAAAACCACTGATACATTTGGGCATTAATAATAACAACTTAAAATAAAAAAAAAGACAATGCCAGGTCTTATCAATTTATCTCTTACAAGGATAGGGGCCAGATATTATTGAACAGGTCATAAACAATCGAATGGCGGCTATTGACCACTAGGTTATTTTCTATCTGAGATGACGGAATTCGGAAAGTGACGCTTGCAGCACAGACGCTTGAATTAACCAGAATAACAGGTTGAAAAAAAAAACCCCAAAAATTGTCCCTTTTTATCTATGAATATAACTAAACGAGTGACGCCTCGCTCGTCATTACAAGGACAACCAATATCCACGGCTCCTTTCCTCATCCCAACCGCTAAATAATAACAGTAAATGCTTATAACGTGAGTAAACTGTTCAATGTGTTTATCAAATCCCCTCTAGTCAAACCTGTCTGCGTGTCCCTTGTTCAGAAACAATTATATTTCAATGAAAACCACGAGTTTCCCCTGAACGTCGTTTCTCCGTTTCACACCTTCTATTATTTATATTTATAAATAACATGCGACCATATTGATTAAAGCAAGTATTACTAACGATATTTAGGGCTTGTATCATTTAATTTCTATTTTGGAATTTATGAGCAGCTGAAGAGTGTGATGAGCCGGCCTACCTGATCGTTATATATATATATATATATATATATATATATATATATATATATATATTATTTTGTCTATGTTAGGGTGCAGCTACAACAGGGGGTAATTAATCAAGGATAGAGATCGGATACAAATACTGAACACTATGTCTATAATAAATATGATGTATTCATCAAAATTTTAACATTTGTGACCCGTCTCATACACTGCTGACATTGTCTTCATTACAAGCCCGCGATTACCACTAGCAAACACACCGCTCTACACTTTGGCGTGCGTAATGCGTACTCGCCATAAGATGCACATGTAAAACAATCTCAGCGCCACCTGTCGTCAAAAAAGGCAAAACAAAACACGAATAATGAAAACCTAACATTTACCTTGCATATGTCTTTGATTTGCCGTATTTCCTTGAACAGACGCCGGGCCTTAAATAGTCGCCTGCCTTATTTAGTCGCCGGGGCCACCGTAGCCCTGCCTGGGCGTTAGTGTATTGATGATTTCTGCTAGATGATTTCATGTTCCAATAGACGCGACGTAACTCAGTTCTAGCTCTTATCACTTAAGCCCTGTAAAGTCCGTATGGTGAATCCCTGATATTTGCATATTAGGGCGTCACAAGGCTCCTGACGACTCCCTCGCATTTGCACATCAGGCCGTCTGGCCTCCTATGAATGGCATCGTTGCTATAAGGAGGCTAACAGCATGCCATAGGCAATAGACAGCTCAACCCGCTTGGTAACATTCGCATTGAAATCACGCATGTTTTCAAAAAGTCCAAACATGGACCTTCATGTTCTGTGATATATCTCTGTTGTTCGAACATACGGTCCATGGACTAAATTTATGTGCATTGTAGACAATGTCGCATCGATTTTGTACTGTGTATTTGTTAGTGTTCAAGTTACACATGCAAGTCTCTCACTGTTAAGTTGCCAACACGCTGAACGTCGTGATCGTTTCAGTCAGCCGGTACATGAATTACAGTTTGACTGCGTTCGTCGCCGCGTGTGGACCTGAATATCCCACGCTGACTGGCTGAGCTGTAGACACATTTAAAACGGCCTGCTGCGATAAACAATGGTCTGATAAACGGTGACACACTGACTCACTGAGGCTGAGGGTTACGTATAGTGTTAAAAATCTTGCCGTACTCAAATAGCCGAGGACCTACACATATTAAGACTGATAAAATGGGAAAATATATATAGTAAGCTGGAAGCCCACAATAGGCGGTTACTGAATTAGCCATGTTTGTTTTGAAAAAGATTCTTGGGAAAGACCACTATATAATTACTCCTTACGTCACTGGGAAAGACCTTAGTTCAGCGAGGCGGTGATGTGTGGCCCTGACAGTCCGGAACGGCCCAAGTTTACCAGTCGATGAAATAAGAGGGTCAGATAGTAGTAATTAGTTATATAAGTTGCCGCGTGGTAGCAGTGCCGCCACTTAATGTGACACAGTGAGAGCCGTTTGATATCTCTGTCAGAGCCATTTCATTGACTGGGCCAGTCTATGGCCACCGGAACACCACGGATTGAAGTACGGGATGATCCGTGTTGCTCTCCGTGAATGTGTAAAAGGGGCTTTACCGTTATTCTTCATACTATGGGTAATATAATGAGTTTGAGTGCCCTAGAATTTATTTTCCTCAGTATTCGGTGTTGCATCAGCTTATGGAATTAAAATAATCTGGTACAAATTTATATCTGTCACTATGTAGAGTCTGGACAGAATAGGCCAAACCACTGATTAAGAAATGACACTAACACTTGTTAAATTTCAATATTTTTATTCAATATTGAGTAAAATTTCAAGCATACACTGATATATCAAAAATTAATGCAATGATTTTTTATAAGTCAGCTGAACGTTATGGTCCACGGGTCAGTGGTTGGCAGCTAACAAGGTATACGTACTATAAACGGCATTTCAGCAGTGTAGGTAGTAAGTGACCAAGGTGCTATCTAGCCGTTGTAAGGTCGGTCTCACAATGGATAACACACAGAAACAGGGTTCAAACGTTAAGATAATATTCCAAAAAGAATGAATAAAAATTTTTATTTTCCTCTCCACCTTACCCGAGTGAATTACAAAGATTTACAGAAATTCATCAAATTCAGTTTTCGACAAAGTGCTCCCCCCAACCTAAATGAAACAGTTAACTGTACAATCTTAGCTGTAAAAACCATTGTTTAAATAGGTATTATTGTTATCTATAAACAATATCATGATTGATCTATCCTTGCCCTTTTAACATGTACCATATCAGAATCTTGGGGAAAAAGGTGACTTTTTTGTGGAGGGGATAAAAAAAATCATGAATACCTGATCTGCCGAAAGTGCAAGGACCTTGAGTAAAGGAGGTCATCGGGATGCCACGTGTCAGTAAACTGTGTAAATGAAACTTATAAAAAATGAGTCAGTCCAACTGGCATTCACGGAATTTTCTAGAGAAATTTCCTCGAACCAAGCCATGACTGGCCAATTCTGCTCAAACCTGAGAGGGATGGCTGGGTCAGCAATGACAAATCTACTTATGTTCACAGACTGGATGCCCGTCGTGCGGTATTACTGCTGTGTGCTGCTGTGTGCGTATGTGTGTTTGTGTGTGTGTGTGCAGCGCAGGCAAGCTACATGAGTGGTTTTTACCTTCTATTCTGTGGAAATTAGAGTAGATTATTTGTTGTGCCTGCATGCATGGCAGGTGACGTGCTGAGTAAAAATAAACAACCAAGAATATGTAATCCTGTTCATCTCCAATGTGTACCTGAAAAAAGTATAGTGCTTGAAATAAACCGGGTTTTCACTCACACACACACACATATATATATATATCGTGTGTGATACTGAAATTTATCGTATACACACTACGATGCTGAGGTTCAGACTTTCAGCAAAAAATGCAACATAATGCATATACCTACATCAAGACCGAACATTCTTATACATTTAATTCCATTTTTTTCCTATTTTTAAGTAGACAGCTTTCCTTGATTCTTGCTAAAACAAGCTAACGGAAACATCATCTCCTTTCGGGGGTAAATACAAAAATGACATGGTCTTATTACAAGATTTTAAACATAAATTCATTGACTCACACCTTTGGTCCGGAGTCTCACACGTACTTTTTGTCCACAGACGCTTGAGACTGAATAACGTGTGAGAGTGTTCCTTTTGGGTACTGGATACGGCGGCTACTGATTTAAGCATCAAAACATTAACAGGTTTCGTACTAATATCATAAAATGATCGATGTGTTTATAAAGAAAAACTTTAAAATAACCCACACAAACACATAAAAACAGGGAAGCATTGTTGCATAAAGATATCTGTAATAAATGTCACTCTGATAAAGAATGTGTTTTTAAAGATGTTTTTAAGAAAATTGCTAGGAATCACATATAAATAAAAGGTTCTTTCGTAGTTAATAATGTAATTCTTAAGGTATAATAAAATCTGCAATATTTGCAAGGATGGATAATATAACAGTTATAAAATAAATCTTTAACCATCATTACCATGATGATTGGCTGTGTATATTGGGGGATATATTTAAAACAACTTACGAGAAAGCACAGAATATCAAACGCTTCCACTTGTGTCTGAATATTCAACATATGTTGCTTTAATAATTATATAAATCATATTACATAAATTCTGAATATTTGCTTGAAACTTTGTTATGTAAATACGTCTATTGCAAATATCACCGTGACGATTGATGGGTTTATGAAGTGATATTTAAAGCAACCTGTAGGGTAACACTGTTGACTTCTGTCCACTTCTATTGGAATCTGAAAATTGAACATCTGATGTATGAGTAACAGTAAAATAAAATCCGCTATATTTGCATTTCATCTCTTACAAATATCACCAGGTGGCGACTGAGGTGTTTATGAAGTGTTCTTTACAGAGACTTGAAGGATAGCACAGATAAATATCTCAAAGGCCAACATCTGCTTTAATATTTCTATATTGGTAATGTTATGTGCTACACTGTGTTGGCTTCATATTCGCGAGGCTACTTTTCGCATTGGTCATTTTATCTGTACACTAAATCTTAAGATATGACGAGGACCCACGGAGCGAGCAGATATTCTTGTTGACTATAGGCAGGTACTATGGAAGATCTGATATAATCTACATTGTCAATCTTTGATTTACATGTTACATAAAAATAATTGATGTAAGTCTTTCGAATTAAAAAAAAAAAATGCAGGCGTGGTCGCGTGTACAACATATTTTAAAACGCAGGGCAGGTATACCCATGTAGATGAGACGTCTTATTCACTGTATTTTCGGGTTCTCGAGTATCTCCCTTTTCGCAAATATCGTGAATTTGGAATACTCTGGAATGACAAACCGAACTCATTATATGCGAAACAGTTATGCAAGCGATGACAATGCAAACGGTTTTCCTACCGACTGAAATATAAGAACCATGTATAAAGAGTAAAGGAAACGATGCCACTCCAGGAGCACTAACCTTTGCAAACGCTCGATGCACTGCGATATTTATTCTTTCTGTTTACCTGTTATACCTGCGAATTCATAGCATTGATAAGGTAAAGCGGCAAGCTATCAGTAACACCAAATAAATACATTTTCTAAACTTAATCTGAAGTGCAACCAATTCAAATTTTTGTTTTTATTTAGTGTCAGTGTTTTAGTTCAGGTGTGATTTTTGCATTTCTTATACTAAAATTTCTTTTCTGGTGTACACGAATTCATTTGGCCTAAGATTAAAAGCAAGGTATGTAATTTAGTGTGCATATCCTGTATGAAAAACAAATCCTTACTTGTACGCTAACTAGTACTCTAAGTGAAAATAGTTGCACCAAGCTGAATTTACTTCAGTCTGTGCTAAATTTCGTCTCTGGTTAAGTTGAAAGAAATCCTTGCTATTTTACTCTTTAAGCTAATTCATACCGGCTGTTCGATATCTCCTTTACCGGCCTTGTCCTAAATGTAGGACCAAATTCAAATGATTCGAGTCTTTAAGTTCAATTACTCGAACATTTTCCGATCACCTGGTCTAGAGATTCTTATACAGGAAATTCATAAATAATTATGCTTTTGGATGTTCACGCATGCGCACAATAAGAAACATCAAGAAGAAGACGTCCCCCAGCAACCGTATATAATAATTCATGATATACCAGGCAGGGCGGCCCTGTAGAGCTGTGCAGATTAGGATATTACGTAAACATAATCCATTTAACCGGCGATGTTCTCAATTGCGTTCTCAGGTACGAATGACCAGCGGGTTTATTGTTTCGGCCTGTTGTTTTGTGCTAGTTGCCTGCGGATTATATATTTTTAATAAACGCCGGCCTTAAAGCAGGCTTTTCACGGGGCACGCAAACCATTTGCGAAGCATGCGAATTTCGAAAAAAAAATGAAAAAATCCAACATTCGAAGAAGCTTTTCTCCGAATGTGTCGGGACAATCGAGCCGTAAAACATTCTTGCGCAGTTTGTGCGAATTTGTCTATTTGTCTCAACGTATGTGCGAATGTCATGTGTAGTGTCGCCATGCGGTCCACAAATACAAAGAACACCGACTATAATTCGCACAACACGAATGTCGCAAAAATTTCAGGCAACGTTCGTGTGGACATTTCGCGATACATGCGAACGTTTTGCGCATATTTCGCGAGTAACGAACGTCCTGCGACATTTGTGCGACACATACATTGTTACGGAACCTAATAACAACAAATCACGTAGTCGTGACGAGCATAAACTTTGTTAGGGAGATAAATAAAAATCAGATTCTGTAACACGAGGCAGCGTGAAATGTCTAGGGGACTGAATAAAGAAGTCAGTGGTTTTTTTGTTAACAAATAATTATAATTTATTCTTAAAACAGTCCTAACATTACAATACACTAAATCAATACATTTACACAATATAATAAATAAAGTGTACTATATCACAGTGTCTGGATCCTAAGCTTTGATTCTAGAAACCACCACTGTCACAGCTCAATAAATCCTTTAAAACATATAATCCAGATGAACAGTTCACATAAATCTTCTTAGAGAATAATAGTCCCATGTAATATCGAAATCAATCTGTTGTAATCCAAAAGTGAAGGTCTGGCAATAGTTCCAAAGGCAGACTGAAGACTATATAAAATCCGTTACAAATTTCGAAGAATATAGCACAATTAAAGAGACACCTCTAACAACATTCGTACATATTTCGCCTGTTTATCTAGCGACCGACACTTGGGCAGTATTTGAATGCCATGAAATGCATTTACCTTAATCAGTACTTGCCCAGAGGTCAGTGTTGACCAGAATATGGAGCAGCGAGCTCTCAGACCTGTCCTGACTGGCCGTGCATGTATGAAGAGGGAGCTTTTTATATTGAATAGGAAGCGAATAACGAACGCCGTACATATGTCGCGCGGTTATCTTACGACCTACGCAAAACGCTCGCATTTGCTTCTCTGGCGAAGGCACCTGCACGCGGACAGGTTGTAAATAGGTCGAGAAATGATCGCATAAACTTCGTTGTTTTCGCGTGACATAATCAAAAACTGTCGGAATCTGTTTACGGTTTCACAAAGATATGGCAAACATCACGCACGTCTTGAGAATGTCGCGCGCATATATTGAAGGTTTTAAGACATTTTTGAGAGCAAATCACGAGCCGGGATGCGGGAAACGTTCGCAAGAAATTTCAAACTTTTTTTAAATTCCCGCCGAACTAAATGCCACTCCCGCGAACCTCGCGTATGTTAAGCGAACTTTTGGAGCCTTAAATACGGTCGTTGGACATTTTTTCGACATTCGCAACTTTGCAAATCGTTCGTGTGAAACGTGAAAACCACACTTAAGTAGACGCCGGCTTTGTTTAGACGCCGGGACTAAAGCCAGGTCTAAAAAATAAACGCCCGGGCGTCAGTATATAATGATAGCTGGTAAGTAGTACGAGAAATGTAGAAATAAAATAGCAGTACTGTTGGTCTTTTTGATAACGGAGTGTATACGTGAGTCTGGAGTTCTAGTGAAGGGGGGGGGGGCAAGATTAGCAATTGGACGGTGACCAGTTTTGGTAAAAATATGCAACATGGCGGGCAAGCGGCTAAAATTTTTACACATGTTTTCTTCGTATTCTTATTTTACATAAAGTTTGATTTCTTGTGGTGCTCGTGCAGCTAGACTATTCGACGCTCTGTCAAACTCAAAGTATACATTTATTCCCAGGCCTAGATAAAATATGCTACAAAGGTGAGGGCCATGGAGTAAGATGCAGTGAACCTGCTATCGGACACGAGCCATCTGCGGCACCTATTCAAAGTGAAATATACATATTTGAATTGTACACGTCATGCATTCCTTCTCCTAAATATCTTCGACTGAAATGTACAAGCGTCTCTGGAGTGACGTCATTAATAAGTGCTTACCTGTGCTTCGAATCACAGCGTATGAAACAATCACCAGGTGGCGCGTATGATGCAGCATTCTCCGTGCATGTGCTTTATCATGAATGTAAAGGATTAACACAACATATCTTGACTCTGCGCTGGAGGTTGATAACGGGTTAAACGTTTTATGACGGGGGGGGGGGGGGGGGATCCCCTCAAGACATGTTTGTTTTTACCGCTTGAGATGGAGACCTATCTGACTCAACTGTTTAAGGGACATAACGATTTAAAGTGGTATGTTATGTTACCATATGATGCAAATATGTTTTCATCCTAGTATCTGACACATTTTTAGCCAGGAGCCAGGATACTTTTGTTTATTCTCCACTGTGATTTCGCTAGCTTTCGAATACTTCTTATATAGGGCTTTTCTCAGCGGAGGGAATCCAAGCGTAAGGAGAGAGCACGGGAGCTAGAGTTAGGATAATACAGAGTTAATAAAGATTCATGGAGAGCTGACGAAACTGGGTATACGTTAGCATATGGTGATGCGCTAGCACTTGAGATAATACGTGTTATGAAGTGGTAACGGACAGAGAGACATATGTACGGCCCGACCACTATATCACCAGTCAGCTGAGGATGTCGTTAATAAATATATCAGGAGCGGTTAGCTCCTACTTACACAAACAGTAATCATATTTGTTTGATAAGCTTTATAATCTGAACAGTCGGGAAAAACCTGAAATCAGGTCAGGCTATCCCCAAAGATAGTCTTAAATCGTGTTCAGATTACCTTCGGGGGGTTGCCTGTACCTAGGGAAACCTGAAATGGGGAGGTGGGTTTATCTGAAGTTTTTACACCGAAAAAATCGTTCTGAGTTTTAAATAAAAATGATAGTTATGTATTGTGGGGGTCACACAGGGTGAGAAGGAGAGATATCATCACAGCATATCTACCGATGCACAACATTTTCCGATCATTTAGTAAATTGAATTTTTATATTAAATTGTATTAGTAGTTTCCTCGTTATTCCCATATTTACTGATCTATGTATTTAAGTCCTACATGGAACTACTGAGAGCATTTCCAATAATTAGTTCACTACTAAGTCTCTGGGCCAGAGGACGCTGTTTTTTTTGTCTAGTATCGCAATGCTGCGCCAATCTCCGGACAATTGTATATTTTCAATGGGGATCCCCACACTGTGCATACAGGTTTCCCCGCCCCTACGAAGGCTGTGGCCGCTTTACGACAACGGATCCTAACCTGCAGCCTGTAATAATTGTCCAAATCATGTCATAAGGCACGTGTGAGTGGATTCATCAAACCCTTTAATGTCAATGTGTAGGATTGTGCATTCCCTGTAAGTTACTTCGAGTATAATGTACGGCACATATATATGGCAGAGCTGGCTACCCTCGCAATCGGAATTTCCATAACCCTTTCCTGATACTGTATCGGTTTACTACGTCTCACGCGAACAAGCATACCCAAGTCAGTAAAAACAATAGCATTTCTTGTCATGGGCTGTTCTTGTGATTGGCCGCTGGGAACCAAATTTGCTTCACGCAATAGCACTCCCAATCCACAGAGTATGCATATCCACAGTGCGACCTCATTCCTGCAAGTTATACGTCAAGTTGCAATAACATGCTATACAGGAGATCAACTGAAATTGGTAACTTCCTCCGGACACTATGGCCCAGTAAGCGATGTATACCTTTAAGCGTAATTTGAGGGGTGAACGAATCCCGAATATCTGAGCACTGGTGACCATATAGCTTATGCCAATACAGCACGGCACTCAGATAATTCTCAATGCCTGAATAACACAGAGTTCATCAGGGAGCGTACCTATTTGTATGTGTTTATAACGAACCTTGAAATTAGCTGTGAGGTAAAAGCTTAAGGAACTTGGTTCGTATTTCTGCAAAAATGTAAATTATGCAGCCACCAGCAGGCTTAATACGCGTTCTATAGGAAGACTCTGCCAAAGCCCTGCATCTTGCGAAAATTGTACCGACGTCTAAATCCGTTTGGAGCTTTTTAAATTATATACATATTCTTGTTATACCATGTTATACGGAATACAAGTGGCCAAGGGGCCAAGACGCTCAGCTGAATTCAAGGAGCCTTGTACAATGGGTATACTGACTCCCAGAGTGCTCAAAATTATGCATTTTGCAAACAGACCTTAGGAATAGGTAACAGTGACCTTATTCTACATCCAGCTTCTACCATTTGTTCCAATCTGACTGAATAATTGAGTGTTAAAATCATGTTCTATCACACAGCTTGCAGAAAATAGGTCAGAATGACATTATTTCAGGTTTCCAGAGAGATGTTTTAATGGACCTTCCTGAAAATCTTGTATGGGAATTTTAAGCTATATGAATACAATTTGTGCCATGACTCACTGAGTGCTTAAAATTCATGTTTTCTCCCATAATTCACAAAATATAAGTCACCATTACCTAATTTTAGGTTTCCAGGGAGATTTGCCTAAGACCTCTATAGATATAAAGTTAGGAATTTCTAGCTCTAAAGGTTACGGTTTATGCCCTTAATAACAGCCAGACCACTTCATTTGATATCAAAAATAGAAAAAAAAATTACTAGTTGTGTCACCAGTCTCAAAGAACTGATGAAATACTCCATGATCCATATATATGGAAAGTATCATGGCAAACATTAATTAGTTATTTAGATAATGGAGCTTTTGTATCACATTTTTAATTATTCTGTGGGTACTGACGAGCCCTATAGCTGGGAGGATATAGGTAACAGAGACCCTTTTTTCAGGTTCCCAAAGAGATTTTGCACAGACCTCCAAGGATATAAAGTTAGAAGATTCTAGGTCTAACAGTTACGATTCGTATCGTGTTAACGGACCGCCGCTTCTTTGAAGGTCTCAAAAATAAAGAAATTATTGCGTAAAATGCGAACAAATCAAATGGCGCCACCAGGAACCAAGGAAACACTCCATGATCAATATACATACAAAAATTCATGACCATCAACGCATCAGTCATTCAGATACTGGAGTTTTTGTGTCATTTAAAAAAAAATTATTATGGGTGTATTTACGAGCCAAATACCTCGGAGGATATGGGTAACAGAGACCTATTTTCAGGAACCCTAAGGAGATTTTTCATGGACCTACCTGAATGTACAAGTAAAAGTTTCTAGGTCTAATGGTTACGATTTGTGCCGTGTTAACGGACGAACGGACGGACGACGGACAAAGAGTGACCGCTATAACACAGATGACTTCAGTCAGCTGAGTTAAAAACGTTCCACAGATCTGGGGTCCTTCAATCGGCTGAGTGTATCAGCAATCACATTATCTCACATATTAACATGTGTAGCAGTTATATGGGAATTATTCCTGACAGCTTATACATAATGTTAACTTAAGATCTCATGTTTGGATATTTTATTCATATACATGCATATATTTTTATTTTCATTTTGAGAATAACAACTTAGCTGTTTGTTTAACATTTATTTAGAAAATGTATCTTGATGTCTTTTCAGGTTTAAAATTCAGTCACCACTGACTGAGTGAAGGTCCATTACAACTGAATGAGAATCCATCGACTGTCATAAACTAGTCAGCATAATTGTGGACCAGTCATCAGGTCATTATACATATGGCAGACTGTGGCCTCTTCTGTTCCGAGCTATTAAGTAACTTTGACGTAACATGTCTAGATCACTTCAGCCAACTTAAAGTAGAATATAAGTTTGTTTAGGCTAAATAGGGCCAGATAAGACAAATACTTGGAAAATCAGTCAGGTTTTAGCACATTTGACAAATGTGGAGCACCAAAGGTATGTCTCCCACACAGTTTGGATATAAATGACATCTCAAGTATATTTTGCATCAGTAAGAAACACATAAGAATGCCTCACATGAAGGGAAGGATGATAGTTTTTGGGATAACAGGAAACTGGTTTAGTCATTTTCACAGTGGCCACTGTCAGGTTGATCACAAATGATTATGGGTTAGTTGCAGGACTTGAATTTATTCAATTTTCGAGAAAGAGTGTTGGAATTTAAGGTTCTTATAGCCATGAAGTGTCATTATATGATTTTTTTAATAATAAATTTGGTAAAAAATGTTGGGGTGTGAGTGAAGGTTAAGTAAACCTATTCAACGTGCGTTTGTTGTGTGAAGGGAGGGTTTCATCCAGATCCCAGACTTTGCCCTGATATGATTGGCTTGTACACATGTGGCATCATCGACTGTATTTTATCAACAACTCAGATCTAGTAATGCATGTGGTTTTTTAGTCTCTGATGAAAATTTGTAACTGACAGTGGCAGAAATACTGTGCTTTTACAGAGATCTTGAATTTTCAGTCACAGGGGATTTCCCTGTGTGACGTCACTGCCGAGTTGACAGTGCTTATATATGTGCCAGTAGTTTTTGAACTAATCACAGAAACTCATGCTTTAAGTGGAAAAAAATAGATAGAAAAAATGTTCGACCTGCAGGAGTTGGGCTCATTTTAGGTAAAATCTATATTAATATTTTTTTCATAGGCAATTATGTTATATGATGATATAATAAGATTTGGAATACGGTTTGCTTGACCTCAAGGTCGTATAACATATTTAACGTATTTAACGCAGTAATTAAGTAAAGAGCTTTATTTCTCGCCGGTCGGCATATGAATATATTCTCACCAATGACCAAGTTATCTGGTGTTACCCATATTTCAATGATCAATTTACCGAGTATCCCCTGAGAGCCCTTATCTCAAGTGTAATGTCAACCCTTTCGTGCTCACTTGAGGGATTAACCATCGAGCGCTTTTGCAAACACAGATTACTCTTATGGCTTGCGTTCAAATCAGATCGTTGAACAACAGATTGCATAATGGAAGTCTTTCCTCTCTGAAATAAAGACGTATTTGTTATGTAAAGCCATAAACGTGCATCTCACATATCTTTGCTTAAGGGCTGTATTAGATACATTAAATATAAACTATCATTATACACAGAAAATTATTGTCGTAACCAACCTATTATGGTTATGGTTAAGAAGACTTGTGACCGCAGGTTTGATAACCTTCGTCCCATTCACACTGCCCTACGCGTCAGTCTCCTGGCCTATGTCTTTATACAGAAAAAAAAATTGCACGAAAATCTAAGTAGCTCTTACGGGTAATTGCGTCAAGTTTTCCATATAGGCAGAGAAGAGAAACAAAACATCAAAAGGAAGGTCAAGTGCAAATTCTAATAAAACTGAAATGTATATCAGATAGATCGGAACCTCTCAACAAATCCGCAAGGAGCCGTGTTGATAAAACAAGAGGTTATTTGGTCTTGTGTCAACAAACTTACACCAGCACATTATTTTAGTAGGGGAGGACTGCTAGGATGGTCTACGTCCGTACGCCCGTACGTCTTTCCCGACACAATTTTACTCAATTTCTCAAAACGTCTGTTTGCTTACAAACATAAGTTTATGACCTTAAAGTGGCCGAATCTATGATGAAATGCTTTCTGGGATCAAAATGGTCTGTTCCACTTTCCTTCATATTGGTCATTGATTGATAAAACTTCTGCCTTCAAGTAATATGCAATGATTCCTTGGAATTGATGAATTTTCAATTGTTTATGTAAAGTCCGTGAAATACCTTACATTTCATCTCAAGAATGGCCGCGTCAATCGTTATCATATTTACTAGGCTTATTGCTCATGTCTGACATGTGATTGTAACTCAGTGGTGGCGCCATCTTTGTTAAACGAATGTCCGTTCTTCAGTCGGGAAAGCGGAACACATGGGCTATCAATTTATGTACAAGGGTTTTACTTAATTCGACACAATTATTTTCAAAATGATATTACCACGATACTTTTACTTCTGCTGATCGCGAACTTTTGTAAATTCATGTCTTTGCATAAAAGGTAAATAATCTGTTCCCTTTTGACTCGGGAATCGTTGAGCTAAATTGACTTAATTGACAGACGTGTTTAATCATGTGACTGTTTTGCGATTATTTCCTTTTGTGTTGGGTAATACAGTATTTATGCCTATCAGTTCAGACAATATTTAATAGTTAGCTTTCCTATAATGGAAAAGTAATATTAATGTATTTCACTTGCAAGGCTTATTATCCTCTCGCAACGAAGTTGCGAAAGAGATATAGTATCGCCACCGTTCGTGCGTCCGTCTGTCCGTCCGTCTTGTTGGCTTGCGGATCTATTTCAAGTCAAACCTTTTGACAAAACCTTTCATCTTGCAAAAATGGCTCACTCACCAATGGATAAAGCACCCTATCGATTTTGAGGTCATGTGGTCAAAGTTCACGGCCACAGGGCCCACTTCTTGAAAAAGCTTGTGGACCCATTTTTAGCCAACCCGTTTGACCAACACCTGATAGTGTCATCTTGCTCATATGGCTCACCCAGCTATGGATGAAGAACCCTATCGATTTTGTTGTCACAAGGTCAGAGGTCACGGCCCCACGGCCAACTTCTTAAAAAAGCTTGTATACCACTTTAAAGCCAAACCGTTTCACCAAAACCATTCATCGTCCACCAATGGCGCACCCTCCCATAGATGAAGAACCCTATTGATTTTCAGGTCAAGGGATCAAAGGTCACGGTCACAGTGCCCACTTTTTGAAAAAAAAAACTTGTGGACCCATTTTAGGCCAACACGTCTGACCAAGACCTGATAGCGTCATCTTGCTCATGTCTCATCAACCCATGGATGAAGAAACCCTATTTAGTTCAGGTGACAGGAGCAAAGGTCCAGACCAGAGAGCTGTCCTCCTAATTGTCACACTGGGTAATACACCTATTCTAATTATGCACATCCGAGGGGATGCTCCGCTTTGCGGTGCCCTTGTTTTCAGAATAGCTTCATTAACTGTTAAAAAATAAATATCTCGATTTCAGTTGTTTGCATCCTTCAAGTGTTTGCTGTTACATGCATATCTTTGGCCAGAATTATGAAACAATAGTTTTTCCATGTAAGACCTCACACTATGGTTTGTTGTTTAAACATATGTAGTTTATGAAATTACATCCCAAATGTCTCCCACTTAACAATGTAACAACTGATTTTAATCATGCATGTGCTTTTAAATCTATTTTGTATTTTGCCTGTATTTTTATTTACAAGGCCTTTTTTTCCAAGTTTGTGGATACTAGAGCATTACTTGTGTGCCTCTAGGTTTCGGTCTAATTGATAGAAACCAGAAAACCTGATATCATTTCCCCCTGGAGCAGTCACCATCGGCAGGTTAGTTAAAAAAAAGAGTCATTTAAATTTTTATAAATAAGTCCAACAACATTTTATGCAATACACTTCGAAATTTCACGAGAGAGAGAGAGAGAGAGAGAGAGAGAGAGACTCGAACGACGAGATAAAGTAACGGACAGAGAAGAATGGGCACAGCTTTAAGCTAGGCTATATGCGCTTACATTGCCATGATTAGTGAACGGTTCCTGCGTAAATAACATATATTTGATAAAACTGTAGTTCGGCCAGATACAAGCCTTAAAAGGGTCAAGTTTCTGGTTAAGTTATAAAATCCGAAAAAAGAGTCTCCTGCAGTAAGTTTTTCTTTGACACATTAAGTTCTTCCTACTCAGTATGAATTAGGTTAGCATTTCTCTAAAAATGAACTGTTGAGCGAGCAATTTCAAAATCGCTTGAAAGTTGTAGCATATATATATATATATATATATATATATATATATATATATTCATATAAATGAATTGGAAGTAGAGAGGACATCAGCGATGGAAACTAAGGTCATGAAATAAAATATTTGCTATCCCGGTTCTGCGTTTAACTACTACTACTGCTACTACTACTACTATTAATAAAAAAAATTATAATGAAAATAATAATAATAATAATAATAATAGAAATAATAAACAATAATACTTATATTATATTAGTAGGAGTATTATTAGTATTGGTATATTATTATTACTATTATTGGTATCATTATAACCACTGTTATTTATAATTATAATAATAATAATAATAATTATTATTATTATTATTATTTTCATTGTTCTTATTTAAGAAAGGGAAAAATAAAGATTGAAACACAAACACATGAAAACACACCGACAAGTGTACAAATTGAATAAAATCATTTCAATAACAGTCAATCAAAGGGAACTTTATTGCATCGTTTCAGAAAATAAACAAATTTGCATATTTGCGTAATATCAACAATTTTTCAATATTGCAAAAATGAATACAACAATATTTTTTCTGTATTTGGAAAACTACCAGTAAGGCATTAGGAAAACTGTTTGAAGAGCACTCTGTTCTTGAATCCATTCAGTAAGGCTGGTCCCCCTTTTGCAATGTTTCTGAAGTGATGGTTAAATGATGCAAGCAAGCGGTTATTTACAAATAAGCGTGTGGTACGACCATTTACGTGAAGCTTGAAATAATGCCATTTGCCTCCCTTAGGTGCCCCATTCTTGCAAATGCCTGATTTTGTGTAATCATAAAACAGTTTCCCTTTCAGCACATAACCATATCCAAAGCACAGTTTAGGCGAGTGAGGTCTGAAATAAAAACGTGTGGACCAAGCATAAATCATGAATATAAGTAATAGTAAATACTCGCTGGTCAAAATATAATGGGCTTATTCCGAAGTTTTGCGGTGAAACATTTTGTGAAAAAGTTCAAACTTCATAAAAGAACGTTTCCTATCCTAAGGTTTATCAAATTGTGTTTATTGGCCGAATTGAACATAGTTTATACTGTGTATATGTGTGTATGTCATATGTTTATATAATGAATCTTACCGAATAAAAACAAAATCATAGTTCTCAGAATCCAAAAAGTTATAGACGAGGCCTGGGTGTCCATTATTTACAAGATTCCGCGAAATGTCATTGAGGAGATGGACAAACACTGTGTAGTCACGTACATGGACAGCTGGGGTATTCGGAATTGCCATGCACAGTAGATCACGTGGCCAATTGGTGTTTTCAACTGTGTCATCCAGGATGCTGAAGCCGATAGCATCTCCGCTTTTGTGGGAACAGGATTTGTTAATAAATCTTGTCATACATCCTGGAAATTACAGAAAAAGCAGGGATAACAATGTATTCGAAGATATTAGGCCATTGAAGTGCTTTGCTGGTTAATATTAAAATATGTACTCAATCAAATAACTCTTCGTGAACTTTCTTTCGTTTAAAACGTGAGAATACTTACACATTCTGCTGAATCGTTACGGCAATTGTATTTAAACTTTTTCTGATAGGCGTACAATAAAATACGGTAATTATATAATTATGAAATACGCTTATGCTAAACAACATTAGCTGGCCAATGTTTGTTATGGAAATATTGTAATTTTCTTAAGTATAGCGGACGAATACATAACCATTGGCAAACGTGAGTTAAAGCTCCAGGACTATTAATATAGACTAATTTAACTTTTGTCTTTCATAATATGAACGTATATGTAAATGTAATCACTAGATATGTTGAACTGATTACAGACAATTTGCAAACAAAAAGTCAAAATTTCAAATGCAATTCTACCAACAGATATCATATTATTTAACCTTACCTTTCATAGGTAACTTTACATGGAGATATCCTTTAGAGCTGACTTCAAGAGCCATAAGCATCAGACAAACACTAACACGAAAGGTCATGATTATCTACCTTCTAAAAAAATCACACTGAAATCTTCAGCTAGAAAACTACAACTTCACATAAAGACAAACCCAAAAAAATAAATAAAAAAAAAAAAAACAAAAAAAAAACCATAATGACCACACCTCCCTCGGGCATCATTTTACTTTAAACGCTTTGATGAATCCAATCGAGTCGGTTTTTAAACCAAGTATGGGGTCAATATTTATCTCAATAGATAGGGCAAATGATATAAACGAATCCGATTTATTTTCTTAATTATGCGCCTCGTATAAGAATGACGACTGTCACAATAACAAAACTGCAAAAAGAAAGTGCAATGATCTGGTCAGCCAAACCTTGTTTTGTTAGAATTGTTATCATTAAAAAGTGTCAGTCTTTTACTGCCCCCCCCCCCCCGCCCCGAATCGCACAACATAATCTCGTAATCTCGTAAAGTCTCGGCTTTTCAAACCACGCCGTTTCTAACCATATTCACCTGATGATCGGGTCGCATCCCGTGAAACAGACTGTTGTGAATTTACAGTGTTGTTTTTCTTCAGAGTTATATATATATATATATATATATATATATATATATATATATATATATATATATATATATTGTTACGAACCTAATAATAACAGAATAATAACCGTTACGAGCAAATTCTGTTACCAAAAAAAAAAAATAGATTCCGCAACACAAGGCAGCGTGAAATGTCTTGGGAATGAATAAAGAAGTCAATGTTTTTTTGTTAACAAATAATTATAATTTATTCTTAGATCAATCCTAACATAACAATACACTAAATCAATACAATTAATCAAATTAATCAGTATAACAATAATAAAATTGTACATCACCACAGTGTGTCCCGATCCTAGGCTTTGATTTCTGGATACCACCACTGTCACAGCTCAACAAGACTCCTTTAACACAAATAATCTAGATAAACAGTTCATTGAATCTTCTCAGAGAAGAGTCCGACAGCCTCTATTCATCGCCTTTACACCCGAAGCCCAGAAACTACAATATTAACGAAAACTCCAAAGAACACAAGAATACACACGCGCCCATAGCGCATGAAAAGACCCGAAAATTCTAGACTACAACGTGCGCTTTGCCGCCACGGTTGACCTAGTACGGTTCCCATAGCAACGCCAAGAGCTTGAGCCCAACATGAACCAGAACGCCAGGCGCATAATAATCAGATACATGTAACAATTTATATATATATATATATATATATATATATATATATATATATATATAGATGTATGAATAGCCATGCTGGTTCATTGTTTTATAGATGGAAAGGGTATACACAGAAAAGTGGTTCACTGGCAGTGAACCACTTTTCTGTGTATACCCTTTCCATCTATATATATATAAATATACATACAATATATGTTTTGTCTATGTCGATGGCCCATATCGAAAATAAAGAGCAGCCTGAGCAAACACCTTTCCTGTTTTTCTTGGTGTCCTTATTATTCCTGTTATGTTTATATCCAGTTTTAAGATCTACTCGCGATTTGCCTCCAGCCTTGAGGTTAATATGATAACCGATGAACCAATGAAAACATGTATCATCATTGCACTGTGAAAGAAACTTTTATCACCAATTTAGCTGTGTAAGAAAAATGGCAACTTTTGTCCATTACTTCATTTATCGTCCTCTGGTTCTTCCATGTTTGTTTTTATGTGCAAGTGGGTGTATCTCAATAAATATGACGAGGTGAAGGACAAAGGGAAGTAAAATAATTTCATATTTGCTTCACCCATGTATTGTATATCTCTAATCATACTATAGCTGCCTACATATTCAGGTCTATAATAGGACCAGGATATTATATATTACAGACGGCTTTGACAAGCCCTACCCTTAGTTCCTGCATATATCGTGAAGTTTCTTGCACGCATTGACCAATATAAATCTCGATCAGGTAGCGAACCATAGTCTTTTCATGCCGTTATTATTATTATCTTTTATAAATCGGCACACATACGTATTGTGCAGATCAGTGGAAACATTATTAAACCATTAATAGAGTAAAGCCATACCAATCATCTTAAGCCAATGTTCATTTAATCAAAGATTATATGGTAGCACGTTCTTACGTTTCTAAATGCACATAAATGGCACCAATCGTGCTTATCTTCCATGATATCACTCTGATGCCTTTACTTCGACTGGTACTCCTCAGACTAACACGCATCTGTCCTTTAACATTTATCTGATGCTCATTATATACCAATGCCCCCTGAATAATCGTGTGTGCGAGTTGAAAAAAAAAGAATTGCATGTGAATATTTCTTTTTCGTTACCCCAGGTATCTCAAAGGTTTTCTTCCTCTACTATGATCATACATGATCCACTTAATATGCATGTGCAATTATTTCCATTCTCACTTGAAACTGTAAACTGCAATTCGGATGTTTTTATCAAAACTTAAGTACCGCCTTCCACAAAAATAATTAAATAACTGGTGTTTTACAATTATATATTCTTTTCACGTATATCAAATTTGACATAAAGCAAATGATAGTTTTCCTCTTCCCAATTCTGCCTACAATATGAGTGTAGTAGTCCTTTCTTTGAAGTTAATTTTCACACACACACACACACACACACACACACATATATATAAATATATATATATATATGACTGACAGGCAGAAAAAGACGATTACTTATGAATTCTCAGCTCTGTTCTGGAGAAATTTCAACCACTACTCTTTGCGATCTAAAATCAAGCGACACTCCAAATCAAAACAAGAAATCTGGTAAAAGGCTACTAACTCACCACGTCTTTCCTGGTTGAAGATTGAGTGTCCTCTCTGAGAATAACCCCGAGGAAATAAGATAAGTGTACCACAGACATGCGCAGGAAGGCGATTATATTATTTCCCCTTAATATCAAATTCCAAGATCGTATCCTAACCCAATACAAGGAGGTAATAAAAAAGAAACAAAATGCTCATGTATTTTATGTTAATGTAATCTTGGCAAACAAAAACCGTTTGAGGCTGACCCAAGAAGACACCTGTTTACCTGCGAAATGAAAAGTGTGGTTACACAAATACTTTTTTCATCTTGTGGCAGAACAGCATTACAATGACTACACTGACTACTAATTGTTTCTTCGGTAGGAAACATGATTAAACACGCAGTCCAACTTGTATATAGGGTTTGTAACACGAAGCGGTGGGGGGGGGGGGGGGATCCCCTATGTGCAATCATAGGTCATTTATTGTTGACCCCTGGTTCCATTAGGATACCGCTAGGGGAGTTTAAAATATTTTCTTAAAGAGACATAACCAGGAGCAATATTAAGCCTATTCTTTCACACTATCAGTTCAGTTTTGCTTTATACAAAAGGTTCCCCATCAAAACCATACCTGCAAACAGTCTCAGTACCTTTGGCTGTTTAATACCTTGTTGTTGCTCTGAGTGTTTGTAAACACAGTCCACGTGTGTCATTTAACAAATACAAGGCCGCGTATCCTAAGGTCCGATTGTGAGCAGCAATACACGAATTTTCAGCCAGCGTGAACATGTATTACAAGTTTTATTGTTTAAAGTCAATCAATGGTTGGTGGTGAGGGGTGAATATGACTGCTTTTATGGCCGTGTACATTTTGATTTTGTGTGAGATACAAACACTAATTAACAAAGAACATTGCTTTTTGTGTCTTTCCCTATGATTCAGGTCCAGTGAATCGATTTAAATCATTTATACCAAAGGCGGATATGGCGGAATTCAATTTCATGTCCAAGATGGCCACACATGTCCAAGATAGCCAGGGTATCGAGGTAAATGATTTTTTACACTCAATTTTCCAATGTTTTCAGGATCAAGCTACATATTCGAATCATTGGTATTTTTATTCCTTATATACTAATGGCAGATTCCGATATGGTTTCCAATATGACCGCCACTCGATATAATTTAATAAAAAATCCTTAATTCTAAAACTGCAGTTCTGAAGTACCCAGGATAGTGGGGTAAATTTAACCATGGGAGCCACTTTTTTCATTATATGTGTGTATATTTGAGATGAAGATAGCTGACTTAATGGAAGATAATGAGAGCCATTATTACCTGATTTAGAATGGGTCTTTGCCTAGAAAACATATTTCTTGTCCCACAGAAAAGTATGTTTTTCTTAATGCATGTGTGCAATAACTTTCCAAAAAATGTAATTGTGTATCTTCGGTTTTCTAAAATATAATGCGTTTAAGAAATGATTTACTATTTGCCCAATCTGATAGAGCTCCGCTCATGCCTTTTCTAATTTTTCAGACATCCCATTGGAGAGGAGCATGTCTGGTGCAAGGTCTTGTTCGGTTTATCTGAATATGTATGGAGACCTGTATATTTGCATAGGTTTAAGTGGATTGGAATTGTGCTGTGTGCATGTATAGACGTACGCTCCATAAGCAGCGGTTACGCTATGATCAACTTTTTGCTACACTACACGCTGCAAGAAGCCCGTCAGGCGGCGTTGTCTCTGTGGAATCCCCCCTTTGTAATATTTAACCAATCACATTACAGGTATCACCAGCTATAACTCAAAAGAATTTCATTTACAGTCACCAAACTTGCAGCATTAGTGCACCTTATCAAGGGCTAGGTCAAGTGCGAATATCGATGACCTGGGCTTATTTTCCAAAGTCAATGCGACGATGTTTAGATAATGTCAACGCAATAAGGTATAGTTTGAGGTACAGTCACCAAAATTGCATCACTGGTGCAGTTTATCAAGAGCTAGGTCAACCTGAACAAAGATGAGCTTGAAGCATTTTTCAAGGACACAGCAGCGATAATGCTAAAATGATCTTAAAACTATAACCCGAAAAGAATTCAAGGCACAGTCACTTATCTTGCAGGATTGACGAACTTTTTTCAGGGCTAGGTTAAGTTTGAATATAAATGCAATGATCAAGATTACAGAGAAAATCTTCGTGTGTGACATTGACCCAACTCAAATTTTATATATGTATTCGCTACTGTTATTCTAAATATTCCCACATCAGGCTTGGGACATACTAGATCTGCCCCACAGATCAACTTTTCCCTTGTTTTCACTTTGAAGTAATAAAAAAAAATACCACATCATAATTCAAATTGAAGGTCAAAGCTGTCTTGTAAATTTGAACTGCAGTATGCTCGATTAATTTAACGGTTGATTAGATTTTTTTTCTAATAATGCTAGATATAAAAGATTCTTTCTGGATAATTTTACAAGATATATAGAAAAGATAATTAATTTATAAAGTACAATCTTCAAGAGTATTTAAAAGAGGTCTGATCACTTATCTTATATGGCAGATATCCCCTATACTATGCAGAAAGAGTAAATAGTACGGGAAAACTCTATTTGTTGAAGACTTCCAATCTTATAGGGAATAAAGAAAACGTAACAAGCACAAGTGAGCATAATCGTGCACTAATGAAAACAATATAGAAGAAAAGATGACTCATTTATTGATATATTTACAAAAATTATGAAAAAAAACAACAAAAAACTTCATCATCATAACATATACAGATATTACAGGTTATTTTTTGCCCCCCCCCCCCTGGTCTGTACACACCCGCGCAAATATTGAACACAATATTCAGCACATTTCTAAATATATCTAACCTCTACATGAATGCAGTAAGAACTCAGAAGCTGTTAAGCTGCTATTTTAGAGATAATGTTCTCTTTTCAATCATAATACTCGAACCTAAATTCATATATATATATATATATATATATATATATATATATATATATATATATATGTTTATATCTAGATGTTCTCTAATACTACAGTCATGCTTGGTTCACAATCCATATATGTGTGTATATATCTACACGATGTTCTCCATTACCGCTATCACTCTTGAACCACGATGCATGTATGTTTGTATTTCTAAATATCATATACACATATATAAATAAATATATATATATATATATATATATATATATATATATATATATGTACATATAGTGTAAAGTCTTGTTATCTTTATATGATGTACTGATTGTGTATATCACTTTGTGTTTAAGTCTTTGGCATATGTCTGAGGATTCATTTTTTTAGGTCTTAGTGTATCCATGTTGCTATTAGTTGTATTTTACTGTTGCGCAAATAGAATACATGGATTTAAAGTACGACTTTAATACGTATTACACTAGAGAAAACCCTATGCAGCTGTCCTTCGAATGGAAATGTCTACTGGAGGAGCGACTGTGCTGTGTGTTGTGTTGCTTGTGCTTGGGGGGGGGGGGGGATGAACATAATTTGCATACCAGATTTAAGTGCACAGTTGAGAAACTGATACCATTTTGTGATTTGTCAGTCTGAAAAATAAAGGATACATGCATCAACATATAAAATATACAGGTGGTATCACCATTCCCCACTTTCAGGACACTAGATGAAACAACAGGTATCATTGTATGGTCTCAAAATAAAAAAAGTGTTAATATAAACAATATAACAGGTCTAAAGGCTTACAGAGCTGATGTAACTGTTCATGATCAATAAGATAAAGAATTCATATGGTATCTGATGCATTCATATCTGTATACTGGATATTTGTATCACACACAGGCGCCATATTTTACAGGCGTAGGTCGCAATGACCTTATTTCAAGTTTCCAAGTAGATTTTTTTATGGAATGTTACTATGTCCAGCGTTTACGATTTGTGCCGTACTAAAGGTCGGTTGGAACAAAAAAGGCATCACTGATCGCGCCCGGTCCACTGTTTTTAAGACCCGTTTGTAGGAGTAAGCAAACGGCTTAAAGGGAACAATGTTGCAAGTACAGCTTTATTTTTAAGGGCAGAAGTTATTTTTTGTTTGTATTCAATATGCTTTTTAGGTGCTTTGCCCCACAAAAATACTCTTCTTCTTTCTTGTTTATAAAATTATTTTGATCATAATTACTTTTGTAGTTTAATAAAGTAGTCGTAATCGATTACATGTACTTATTTTAGAAAAGGTAGTCAAATCGACGTATGTATATATACATATATATGTATATATATATATTATTATTTATAATAAAATAAAGTAATCACCCCGTATCTGACTAACACAGCAACCTTATATGGTGTCCGGCATACCCTTAAGGACTATTCTGCTCATTGGTTTGATACATTTATATATATATATATATTTAAAGTATATATCTTTATATATATATATATATATTGATATATATATATATATATATATATATCTTTAAACGCTGCCTTGATATACAGAATGAATAGATACGGTACATTACAGATACTATATAGTAACTCTGAATTGTATCATGCTGTGTCCCGTACCCTCTTTGAATTCTGTTCATGCAATAAGTGGATATAATGGGTTACCATCTATCTATTGTCAAATGATGAATTACGCCAAAGGAAGAGGACAAGGAAGATCGTACAATTAAGTCCACAACCTGTGACGTCACCTATATGTTTACCATATCATGCGGGTTTTTGTCCATTTCAGCGCTTTGAGAGCAGCAGTCACCAAATGTAGTAAACTGTGAAACGCACGCATCCTGTTATCATAACAGTGAAATAATGCCGTCATCATACAGACTTATATATATATATATATATATACATTACCCTTCAAAGTTTACAGAAGTTTAGGAATTTTTAGTCCATACACACAACATCAATTTTAAATTACAAATCCTCCCTATCACTGCCCTGCAGTAACTTCATGTTAAATGTTAGCCCATAACAGTATATTCACCCCTCACCACCAACCATTGATTGACTTTAAACAATAAAACTTGAAATATTTAGACTGTTACCCATCACAATTGAAAAAGCCTAATCAACAGATGACAAAAAATTCATTGCGGGCCTACCATGAAAGTACCAATCAATGAATACAATCCAGTTGCAAATGAAGAAGCCGGCATTGTGTATATTTATATAAACAAGTTATTGACAAGCATTAATTACTGGTTGGTGCTTAGAAAAGGGTAGGGATGGTTTATATAGTTGATTGAAAACTGTTTAAGCCAAAAGTTGTACCAAGAATTATTCAAGCGCCTGCGGCATGATAAACCACCCGATAATCAAGATTGGACCAGTTGCCCATTGCATTTAATTATATATCCAATCGACAACTAAGGGGGAATACCAATTATCTGAGGAAGCAGACAAACCATTTAATCACACTTAATATATGTCCCTAAACTACATTGAGTTAGAAATATATCCAAGCAGTATCTCTATTGCCTGTGGAAATATACATAGAAATGAAGTCATATATGCAAATTAGTTAATAAATGAGGGAATTATGTATAATTAGCTTAAAAAAAGGAAAACTGTATACAACCGTTACTCAGTGTGATGTTCTTATGATAAAAAAACTACCTTTTGCATGCAAGGTCACTGTATATATTTAAAAATTTTACTGCTTTATCATATGTGCGGGGCAGTTGATTATTTAGATTGCCTATATAGAACTTTCACATACTCTTTATATAACGGTCCTAAAGACAAGTGCAAAATACTCTTCTTGATGTTTTTGCAGTGTAGGTCTATCTCAGTTAACTTGAAAAGATGAAAAAAAAATATTAATCCTCCTCTTAGACTAACATGGTTTAGTAAAACATTTGTAGTTGTACATAAAACCTTGAGCGCCAATTTTCGGGAGTTCTAAGAACGGCATGGCGGATAACTGATTACCAAACTTTTTGTTAAAGATTGCAGATTTCTTGTTCTGAATGGTGTTTTCGCTTGAGTTTGTAAAATGTAGTGGAAGAAATATTGCCAGAACTCAAACTTAAGACAGAATGGAGAAGACGTAAAATGTTCACTGATTGATGTGGATATAAGCGCCAATGGATATATAAATTAAAAATACCATAAATTATTGAAATATATTTGTGAAACGCGGCATTTTAGTATTGAGAAAATATATGAATTGCTGTTTAAAGGTATCAAGTGAGAATGAAAACAATTTACACATTAATATTAAGCGTATCAAGTATAATCTTATTTAAGACAAGATATGCTTATAAAGTTACCTACTGTATTGTAAAAGATATACACGTACGCTGATTATTCAGATTACATTGTTATGTAATGTGTATCTGATGGACAAATAAATGATAACGTTCAGATACGTGTTAGTCAGACGGTTACCAGTAGAAGCAAAGGACACAGTAATATCAAGGAAGATACGCACAATTGATGCCGTATAATCTCTGATTGGATGTACATTTCCTTAAGATAAATTTTATGGCTTCATTAAAATAATGGCTTAATTGTGTTTACACTGATCTGTACAGTACGTATATATTGCAAAATACTGTATGGTGTGCTATGTGATCAACTTTAATATTGGTGAATGCATGCAAGAAGCTTCAAGTTATATGCATGGACTTAGGGTACGGGATGCTAAAGCAGTTTGTCATAGATAATGGCCTGGTCCTATTATAGATATGAATAAGTATACAGGTGTAGCATGATTAGACATATACAATATTTGGGTGAATCAAATATGTATAAATTTAATATAGAATAGTGTATTTTACTTCCCTCTGCCTCTTATTCTCGTCTTATTTATTGAAATTCCAGATAAAAGAAAACATAAGGGAAACAGAGGACGATTAATGAAACATCGGACCAAGGTTCTCATTTATCTAACACACTTTAATTTATGATGACAGTTATTTTACTTATTGTAATCATGTTAGATATGTTCAAGCCTTAGGGTTCATCGGCAACCACATAAATCAGGATGGAGTTTTCGTATCAGGCAAATCGCAAGTAGATCCTTAATCCGGCAATAAACATGCCACGGACAGTAGAAAAACAGAGAAGGTTTTTCCATGGGTGGCTTTTTATTTTCTTTTTTGCCTTTTGACTAACGCTCATACTACTAAGTTAACAATCTATTCATATTCAGGTCTATAAAAGGACACGTCCACTAAACGATTTTTAATTTCCTATAGTGAAACTGCTTTTCACCGAGTCCATGCATATACAAACCTAAAGATGGCAGCACAAGTAACATAACACTACCTCCCCTCTAAAGAGGACAGCACAAGCAACACAACCAGCTTGGGGCTCTAGTTCCATAACGCCAATGACCCGAAGATGGTAGCACAAGAAACATAACACAACCAATAAAACCATCACTCCATTCGACTGTTCCTCCATAGAGGACAGCACAAGAAACATCCAGCTCAGGGCTCTACACTAATAGCCTACATTCTGCAGCACAAGCAACATACCACCCGGCAAAATCAGCAGAGGGATTCTAGCCCATTATCATTACACGAGTAACATACAGATGGCAACACAAGGAACATAACACCACCTTCCCTCCATAGAAGACAGCACACGGAACACAACCAGCTGAGGACTTAAAACCAGTGACCTACAAATGGCAACATAAGGAATATATAACAACCTGGACCTCATCAGACTGTATTTCTAAACAGGACAGCACAATCATAACAACCAGTGCTCTAGCTCCATTACACCAATAACTAGAGATGGAAATACACAAGTAACTTAACATTACCTCCCCTCCATAGAGGACAGCACAAGCAACACATCCAGCAGTGGGATTCTAGCTCCATTATCCTTACGGCAGTAACCTAAAGATGACAGCACGAGCAAATGAGCACAAAATCCCCTCCTCATTCCCATGAAACAGGTAATATAGAGATGGGCTCTATAGAGGTCAGCACAAGCAACATATTAAGCTCAGTGTCGATGTTCTAGCCCTATTATTATTACACAAGTAACATAGAGATGGCAGCATATACAACACAATGCTTGCTCCATTCCAAATGGAGGGCAGCACACAAGTAATTTGGAGATAGCAGCACAAGCAAAACAATGCCCCTGCCCCATTGGACTTTTCCTCTTAAAAGGAAAGCACAAGCAACATATCCCTATTAGGGCTCTAGCTTCAATATCATTACAATAGTAGCATGCGGGTGGTAGCACAAGCAACATAACATAACACATAAACCTCCGCTCCATCAAACTGTGCCTCTGTAGAGAGGATCACAAGGAATACAACCAGTAACCGGCTCTAGTTCCATTTCACAAATACCCAGATATTTCTGCTGAGAAACGCAACACATCCAACACGTTCTGCCCTCTAGCAGACTACATACCAATAGAGGACAGTAAAAGCACCACATCCATCACATGACTCTAGCTCCATAATCATTACACCTGTACAGCTACGGATGGCAACACAAGCAACAGAACACAACCTACTCTCTATCAAATTATTTTTCATTACAGGACAGCACAAAGAACACAACATCTCAGGGCTCAAGTGCCATTATCGGTACCGCAGTAACCTACAGATGGCAACACAGGCAGCACAACCTACTTTCCATCAGTCTATTCCCAAGTAGAGGGCGGTACAAACAACAGAACTAGCCAAGGGATTAAGCGCCATTGTCATAACTTCATTGACGCGATCTCTCCTTGAAAGAAGACAAAATAAAATTAGAAAACAGAGTGAAAGAGCTGGAGGTGAAATTGGATGAAAGTAAGAGTTGAAATCAATTTAACAAGAAATGAACGATGCTTTAAACCAACAGAGAGACACAGCCGTGAATATAACATACGAGTGAAAGGGGTGAAGGAGGAGAAGGGAGAAAATACACGTCAAACTGTGATAAAAAATGTTAGAACGACAAGGTGCTGGAAGAGCCGAGTTACTGAATGAAAAGATAGAGGTGGCACACAGAACTGGACTATGGAAAGACAATAGAGACAGGCAGATCATAGTCAGGTTATACAGTAGGGAGTACAGACGGGAAATGCTGAAGAAAACGAAGAGGAGAGGACCAGAAGGGCGAAATATGGTAGTTGAGGATTTTACAAAAGCAGATTGGGAGCTGAGAAAAAAAAGCTCTCCCACAAATGAAGAGGGCGCATAACGATGGGCTGAAGGTTACATTCCACAAAGGAAAACTGGTTGTGAACGGAAAGGTCGTGGATATTGAATAGAGAACACTGAAGCCGAGGATTACAGACCTCGGAATGCATAAAGGATATTAAAACGATGTGGTCAGTTGAAACCGCAAACAGAATAATAGTAATTGACTGGCACAACACAATACGGACTTATAAATACTTGGTGTTAACCAATCGGCGTCTAAAACAGGGACAGCGCCATCTGCAGGAAATATGAATAACTAGTACAAACTTTTCGCGCAAGAAGCGCCATCTGACGGTCATGTTTGGTTACTCTGGATGGTAAAGACTTATCAATGTTTATGAGAGACTTATTGATACCCAGCTTAATGTGTGAACCTAACCCGTAACCGAGTATGGAAATATATAAACATAATATGAGTTTAAACCTGTTACTTATGTTAGATGGAAGGATTTACTGGTGAGTATATAATATTCTTAAAAAGCAATGTAAAGAATCAGTCAAAATTTAAATAAGGCACGGTAAGAGAAAGTTTTGTACAATGCAATGTAATATTATTATAGTCCGTTCCAGTACCCCTGTCCACCTGTTTTTTCGCGATTATTTATTTTTGAACCAAAGAACGCCAAAACTGTTTGACCTTGGGGAAGAAAGAGGAAAAAGCGTAATTAACAATTATGGAAATAATAGCCTACCTTATGTAATTTTCCTGTAAACAATTTTAAACCATTTTATGAGTAACTAGTCTATTCTTTAGCGACATCTTGCCACTAATCTGTTGAATGGGCATATCAGGGGATAGTGATGACGTCATAATAGACGTGACGTACTAAAGAGGCACCAACATTCACGGAACCAATAATCAAGAGTTGCCGACCCCTGTTTACAGCGAGACTTGTTTTCTCCGCGTGCACGCGCTTCACTGTTACGTCACATTACTTTATATCCATATCCAAGGAGGATGAACAATGGCCGCATATTAGGGACGCCATGAACCACGGATATATTTGAGACATGTCAACTAGGCCGTAAAGTAAATAATATTTATATCGTGAGTAGGTAAGGTACCAAAAATTACGCTTTAGCCTCTTAATGCCAATGGTGCAAATTTTGTTTGCCAAATTTGTCTTATGTACAGATAATCGCGAAAAAACAGGTGGACAGGGGTACTGGAACGGACTATAGTTTTGATTCCAGGCGTGTTGCCGTTTTTCCTGCTGTCCGTGTTGACACTGTTGATAAGAAGTATGTACTGAAAAAATAATTATTAAATACTGTACTTGTATTGTTAATTATTATATAAAAAAACCTCATATTTGGGTTTGCATATACTGGTTGTCGTGAGATATATAATATTTGAGCGGTTTGTAAGATGGGCTGAAAATCCGTATTATCAATACTATTTTCAATTTGAAAAATAAGAGCTTACTTTTCATAGGTGTCGGGTCACTGAGTGTAAATGTGTTTTAATAAGGTAAGATATATATACATGTACTAAACTTTATAATTTATGGTCGGATACTGTGCGAAAATTAAGATTATATTTTTCAGTGGGAATTAATAGTTGAACCAAGGGACACACCCACGCACAAGCTTTGAAAATGTTGTATATTTATATATTTATATCGATGTTTTAATATATATATTTATATGAAAAGTGGAGAGAAAAAAAGTCTGACATAATTTCAAAACATAATAAAAAAGTAAAAATAGATACATAATTAAAATTGGAGACCATTATTGTTAGTCACTTAAAATCATCGAGCAAAGGAAAGTGGTCTGCAGCTCGATGATAAGAATTCATATCCAAGGATTTCAAAGAGAGAAACAAAATGAAAAATTAGTGGAATATATTATGATATCCATAGATGGTAAATTAGACAGGACTTTCTATACTGATAGTTTTTGGTAGATCTAGAAATCTGGTACAATATAGGAATAATGTACAGATATTCATCCACTTATATATGCATCTGTATGTCTCTATCAATCAAAATGTAGATCTAAACAAATTCATTAACTCTGTTACCCAATGTAGTATTTCTGCTTTTATGTGCAACCGTTTAACAAATTTTACAAAGAAAGAAAAAACTTTATAAGTCAGATATTAAACTAATAAGTATAAATGTGAGAGGTTTAAGAAACTTCAAAAAGAGAAGGTCTATCTTCACTTGGGCCAGAAAACACAAAGCAAGCTTACTTTTAATACAGGAAACCTACAGTGAGCCAGGGGATGAAATAACTTGGAAAAATGAATGGGGAGGATATGTTATAATGAGTCACAGTAGTACACATAGTCGAGGGGTAGCTTGTTTCATATCGGGAAATTTACAGTGCGAAAAGAGACCTATAAAGATGAGGAGTGAAGATTAATTATTTTGCAATTAGAAATTAATGAAACAACATTCATAATCATAAATATATACTCTCCAAATGATACGTGTAAGCAAGTTGTGTTTTTCAAAAAAATTATTAAAAAATTAGAATTATTAAATGTGAAACAAGAGGATAATATACTGATGGGAGGAGATTGGAATACAGCTCTTACTCGAGATGATGAAAAAGTGGATCAGTCATCCTTAAAACAAGAGCAATAAATGAAATAATCAATATAAAAGGAAGATTAGACTTACAAGATATCTGGAGAATCAAACACCCTTATTTAAATAAATATACATGGAGACAAACTTCTAAGAAAATTTATACAAGAATAGATTATTTTCTTACATCTTCAAAACTACAAGACAGAGTGTTAGATGTTCAAATAATTCCTGCTTTTAAATCAGATCATTCTGGAGTTATACTTTCTTTAAAAGAAGATATATCAGAGGGAAGGGGAAAAGGTTACTGGAAATTTAATAATAAGCTCTTACAGGACAGGGTTTTCTTAGACTTGATGTTTTCAAAGCTAGATGAATGGTTAAGGGATGATAATGATGATAATCCAAACCTACGCTGGGAGTTTCTAAAATACAAAATCAGAAAAGAAACCATAAGGTATGCAAAAACTAAATGTAGGGAAACACGAGAGAGAGAACTGTTTAATTGGGGAAATACAAGAGATAGAAGATAAAGAGGAGGAAATAGAAAGGTACAAACAACTCAATAATGAATTACAGGATTTATATGATGCAAAAACTGAAGGAATAATAACCAGGGCAGAAATAAGATGGATTGAACAAGGAGAAAAAAGTACAAAGTATTTTTATAATCTAGAAAAAAGAAATGGAAATAGGAAACAAATTAAGAAATTAATAGATGAGAAACACATTATAATAGGTACTAAGAATATTTTAGAGGAAGAAAAAAGATTCTTTGAAATCTGTATGCCTCAAAACAATGTTCAAATGAAAATTTTGTCTATAATGTTTTTTAGGAATAAATACATTCCAAACCTTTCAGCTGAAGAACAGGAAATGTGTGAGGGATATTTGTCTTTGGAGGAATGTTTTAAAGCATTAAAAACCTTTAAAAAGAATAAATCTCCAGGTAATGTTGGTTTGTCAGCAGAATTTATTATACATTTTTAGGAAAAACTAGGATTGGTGATGGTTAATAGCTTAAATTATTCTTTGGATACTGGTAGTTTGACAGCATCACAGAAACAAGCAGTTAGCGCTCTGGTTGAAAAGAAAGACAAAGATAGGACTAAAATTAAAAACTGGCGTCCTATTTCTTTATTAAATATTGATTATAAGATTATGACAAAAGCTTGATCATTTAGATTAAAAACAGTCCTATCAAAACTAATTCATGAAAATCAACATGGCTTTATGAAAAATACATCCATAACAGAGGCAGTTAGAACTATTTTGGATGCTGTTTATTATACAAATCAAAGAAATTTGGATGGTATACTTCTCACAATAGACCTAGAAAAGGCTTTTGACACATTAGATTGAAAATATATTTTTGCAACACTTAAACGATTTAATTTTGGTGTCAGCTTTATTAAATGGGTGAAAGTTTTGTACAATAATGTTGAGGCATGTATACTAAATAATGGTTTTTCATCAGGTTATTTTAAGATTGAAAGAGGAGTCAGACAGGGAGATCCCCTTTCACCATACCTTTTTATTTTGTGCTCGGAGATATTGGCTGTATCAATTCGAAGTAATCCAGATATGTGGTATACAGATTAAAAACAATGAATTAAAATTAGTGCTTTATGCAGATGATACTACTGTTATAGTTAAAGATACAGATTCAGCTAAAAATGTATTAGACTTATTTAAAAAAATTGCAAAATACTCGGGTTAAAAATAAATAGAAATATATAAATTAAATATAAATAAAAAACAGAAGCTATGTGGTTGGGGAAATTTAAGGATAGAACAAATAAACCATTGGGGCTTAGATGGCAAAACCATGTAAAAGTGTTAGGTACCCATGTGACAAATAACCTTGCCCAAATGGACAAATATAATTTTGAACAAAAAATTCAAAATATATATGAAATAACACATTTATGGAGACAGAGGAATTTAAGTTTATATGATAGGATACTAATTGTAAAAACTCTGTGTTTCTCCAAACTTGCACATTTAACTGCAAACATTCCATTAACAAAAGAGTATAAGGATATTATGGGCTTTTATATGGAAAGGGAAGAAAAGGGGTACAGTGAGAAGAGATATATTGATAAATCCAATATCAGAAGGTGGTATGAATATGTTAGATATAGAGAGTTTCATTGAGACTCAACATGTTATGTGGCTGAAGAAATATTAAGATAAATCTAAGAGAGACTGGAAGATGTTCTTTGAACTTTTCTGTCAATATTTTGGAACAACAGAGTTATTAATGGAATGTGAGTATAATGCTAAATTATTAAAAAATAAATTACCAGAAATATATATCAGTGCTCTGATAGCATGGAAAAAAATCCGTTATCAAACCTTTTCTAGCCCCATTATCTTGAATAATATATATATATATTATCAGCGGGTAAATCTTTGTTTTGTAAATCATTGTATGAAGCAGGGCTTTTGTATACAAACCAGATGTACAGAGAAAATGGAGATATAGTAAGTTTTTGTCATTGGGCTAACCAAGGGGCCAAAAAAGTTGATTACCTTGTGAATAGAACAATAATATGTCAAGAGAGCAAAGTCTGAGAGACAAACATGTATTGAGGGAGACTATCTTCGCCACAGCTGTAACACTAAACAAGGAAATATAACGATTAGTAATATTAAATCCAAGCAAACTTATGATTATTTTGTGAGTCTGAAAAAAATTGATAAACACAATAGTAAAGAAAAATACAGTCTAAAGTATGTTATTGTAGAAAATGATTGGAATGTTATGACAGCATTGGGTTTGTTATATGTAGAGATAAAAAGATAATTGAATTCCAATACAAAATATTACAAGGATATTTCTTTTTAAATGAAAAACTGTATAAATGTGGTATTGTTGGAGATCCACATTGTAGATATTGCCAATTAGACATGGGAAATATTGCACATTTGTTCTTCAAGTGTCCAATAGTTCAGCAATTTTGGACAGCCATCAGTAATTCATTTTGTATACCAATAGATTTAGTTACAGAAAGAAATATTATTCTCGGAATATCAGACAATTTGAAGAAGAGAGAAAATAAGATTATTTTACATGCAAAATGTTATATTTATACTATTAATTAATCGCATACATTGAACACTGATAAATTTAAAGAATATTTGAGGTACCAGAAAAGAATTGAATGTGGAGGTAAAGAAGAAAATTTGTTTAAATGGATATCAGTTTGGGAATGTATTTTAGATTAAAAACATAGGACAAGTAAATCATCGATAATCTGGATCCAAAAGTTAAAGAAAATGAAATACATTAGTAGTAAATTACAGCTTCATTGACGCATAGATGATAACATCACAACACAACACAACGTGCACGACCTTCCCTCCAACAGTGTATTCCTTTATACGGGACAGCACAAGCAACCCAATAGCACAGGGCTCTAGCTCTTTTATCATCCCAACAATGATCCAGGAATGGCAGGGCAAGCAACATAATACATCGAGGACAACCTCTCTTCAATCAAACTATACCTCGATAAAGGACAACACAAACAACACAGCAAGCATTACCTACACCCCGTCAGACAATTCCCCAATACAGACACAACCAGTAAATGAGAGCACAAGCAGCCCCATGAGCAAAGGGCTCTAGCTCTATTATCATTACACCAGTAACCCTGAGACGGCAGCACAAGTAACCCAACACAAGTACCCCCTTCCTGAACTGTTCTCGACCCACCATTGATAAAAGTATTCAGATTATTACATTAAATTGAGATAGTGGGTCAGGGATAGATGTGCTATACCCCCTTACAAGGGCCTATGTGTGTGTGAGGTGGTTGGGGTGTCGAAGTCCCCGTCCCCAAGACATAGCGAATGGAAACTACGCCCCTGTGAACTGAATGGTTTTAATGCTGATGTCATCAGTTATTAAAAGTATTCAAGAACAAATTCAGCAGCCTATCTACTATATTTCGCTCTATCTCTCTATCTCTCTACCTATCTATCTATCTTATATTTTTTTTTACTGGACCGACAAGTGATCAGCGCCCGAAATAAAGACATTCTGTGTAACATCTGGCTCCATCTACCATTATCAAATGTGCACATACGTGTGTAGCATTATAACTGATTTAGTTCAGAGAATTCTCTGTGTAGGGAATAAACATGCATATATATATATATATATATATATATATATATATATATATATATATAAAACATACAACATGTCTTTCTTAGTTATACATATAAGACACAGGAACAGGAATTTACGGAGTCCCATTAGATTTTAACTTACATTAAGTTACATTTAGTGAAGCTATAATATTACATGCTATGTTATTTAAAAACAGTTAATGTTTTATTTGTCAAATTCGGTGTTGGGCATTTGGAATGTAACGTAAAGCGTAGCATCTGAAAAAAATCACATTGGAAACCGCGAGTAAAATACATTGCTGTGTCCCGCCTACATTTGTGATTGACACAGAGTGTTTCCTTATTTATGTGTGTGCAACACTACTTCGGAAATACGAGTGCATGTGAATGACCAAATTTCACAGAAACCACCTGTATTGTGTTTTAATGAACTCTCAACAACTAGTGGTAAGATATCCAAACTGTTTGCATACCCTTAACATTGCATAATTTCCTCCACTGTGATTAGGTGAGAGCAATTGTGTGACAGGAATTAATGGTATATATATACGTGTGAATATTTATTTATCTTTTTTATTTGTGTATCTCATCTCTTATTCTCATCTCCTTTTTTCCAGATTGAGTTTACGTATCGTACTGCTCCATATCCCGGACGCATCACGCAATCAACGGAAATGATGACACGGAACACTGATTATTTCGACCGTCGCGATGTTTTGGAGTTTATCGTTGATCACAAAGGGTATTGATTGTACCCAATAAAATCGTTTTGGTTGGAAGATTTGTATACATAGACACAATTTGCCAAGGGACCCGTGTACGTTTGAAACACACACTAAAGTGTATCAGCTGTACTAGCCATACAAACAACGTATAAGACATTTAGCATCACCAGTTGTTTGTCGATCATATGCTGACTTGACTTTATATTTTTTTTGTAAAACAGAGAAGTATAAAATTTATTAAACAAATTTGCTACACAAGAGGACCCTGAGCTACAAGAGGTAAACATGTACCTAATAACACGTAAACACTCAGAAATGTATTCTTGATGAACACCAGCTATCAAAACCAAAAGGAACAGCACACATAGGGACAATGGATGTTCATTCTTGTCGCCATTTGTGTGTGTGTGGGTAGGACAGACAGTGCGAAGTATGCAATTTCCGTGTTAGTATATATCTAGGAAACTGAAATTTATTCAATCAAAACATAACATTTGCCTGCAGTATCAAAAACTCTACGTGGAATGATTCAAAGGGGATCTGAATGTATAAGTATTAATTATGAGAAAATGACACGGAAATGTTTTGGGTGTTCGCGAACTCTGTATTGCAAATGCCAAATTATATATATATATATATATATATATATATATATATATATATATATATATATAGGTGCACACATATGCTAATGCTTTTTGGCCGTTGCACTTTTTTCACAAATGGATTTTTTTCAAATTAAATAAAAGATGTGTTTCTAAAAAACGTGTTTTCATTTCAACTGGAAGTATTTATCATATTTTCAGGACACATGTATAAATATAACTTTTCAGCTATGATCCTTGCAGTTACCCACTTTCTATGAGATACATTTTCATATCATCTATTTAATATGTTTCCTTTAAATACAGACATATGACGTGTGATTAATTTATCCTAAACGTATGCTATGACATCCTAGACTGTTTATTAAAATAAACCTGCATTGAAGGTTCTATAAAGAACCCTATACATGGGCTTCCACCCAGAACCTTTTAAGGTTCCCCACTCAGTCCATCGTGAAGAACCTCGGAGGGTTCCTCTCAGAACCTCCGAAAAGGTTCTTGATGGAACCTATAAGGTTTCAGAAAAAGAACCTTCGGGAGGTTCTAAAAAGAACCCCGCCTTTAAGTTTCTTAGAGTGTATTATACACAAACATTAAGTAAAATTCATCGATTCACAGAACTCATTGCATATTACTTGAAGGCTTAAGTGATATCATTCAATAATTAATGTAGAAGAAAGTGGAAAATACCATTTGGATCTCAGAAAGTATTTCAACAGGGATGGCGCTACTTTCAGGTTATAAACATATGTCGGTCTTGTGATGTGTCTTAAGGAACAGATTTAAGGAACAGAAGTTTAGAGATACTGAGTAACATTTTGTCGGAAAGGACGTACTGATGAACCATGGACCAACTTAGCAGTCCTCCCCTACTAAAAATGTGCTGGTTTAAGTTTGTGGACACAAGACCAAATCACCTTTTGAAACTATATTTAGTTTTATCTACACGGCTCCGCGCGGATTTGATGAGGGGTTCCGATATATTTATTGCAACTCCCGAATAAGTATTGATACGGTATTTTAGTGCCACCCAACTATCTAAGAACAATACAACAGCCAATGTAATCAGAAAAAGAAAACAATTGACCCTTCGGTTATGACGCGCAGCCGCCTGACATGTTGACAATATGTCCTTGCGCAGCAACTAAAAAAAGATAATGTAGGTCTCATATTCATTTAAGAATATTAGCTTAAGTTTATAAAGACCCATAAGCACAACAAATTGAGGATATGAGTAACAAAGACCTCATCTCAGGTTCAACGGAGTTTTATCATGGACCTCCCAGGATGTCAAATTAGAAGATTCCAAGTCCAACGGTGTCAATTTCTGCTCTGTTAACGGATGACCGCATCCTTTTTAAGGTCTCAAAAATGAGAAACTAATGTGTGAAATAGATAAAAATACAGATTGCGCCAACAGTCTGAAAGAACTGATGAAACACTCCATTATTAACACTTACGCAGAATCATAGAAATCATTGCATTAGTTATTCAGATACTTGACATTTTAAAGCAGACTTTTAATTATTCTGGAGGGTACTAACGAGCCCCATAGCTCAAAGGATATGGGTAACAGAGGCCTAATTTAAAATTCCAATGAGATTTGCCTAGAACCTCCCTGGATACACAGTTAGAAGATTCAAGGTCCAACGGTTGTCTTTGTGCCCTGTTAATGGACGGACTGCTTCATCTGAAGGTCTCAAGAGTAATGAAAAACTGCGTAAAAAAAAAAAAAAAAAAAAAAAAAAAAAATTAGGTGGTGCCACCAGTGTGCAGGAATTGACGAAACACTCCATGATTAAAATGCATGCAAAGAATCATGGCGGCCAATGCAATAATTATTCAGATACTCGAGCTTTTGTATCAACATTTTAATTATTCTAGGGGTACCCAGGAGCCCCATAGTTCAGAGGATATGGTAACAGAGACCTAATTTCATGTTTTCATGAAATTTTTCATAGACCTCCCTGGGTGACAAGTAAGAAGATTCTAAGTTTAACGAGTACGAATTTTTGAGCCCTGTTAAATGACGATTGCTTCTTTGAATGTCTCAAAAATAGAGATAAAATCTGTAAAATTGAAAAAAATACTGGTGGCGCCACCAGTATGCGGGAACTGATGACACACTCCACGATCAATATGCATGCAAAGAATCATGGTGATTAATGGATTAGTTTTTGTATCAATTTTTCTTTTGTTATTCTTGGGGTACTAACGAGCCCCATAGCTCGGAGGATATGAATAACAGATATTTAATTTCAGGGTTTTATGGAGATCTTTCATTGACCTCCCGGGATAGTATGTATAATGAGCCCTATTGCTCAGAGGATTTCGGTAACCGAGACCTAATTTCAGGTTTTTAAGGGGATCTTTTATGGAGCTCCTTTGGTATCAAGTTAGAAGATTCCAAGTCTAGGGCATATGACTGTGCCTGGTTAAAGGACGACCTCTTCTTTGAAAGTCTCAAAAATAATTATAAAAATATTTAAAAAATTAAAAAAAGGTGGCGCCACCAGTCTGCAGGAACTGACGAAACATTCCATGATGAATATGCATGCAAAGAATCATGGTGATCAATCGAGAACTTGTTCAGGTACTAGAGATTTTGAATTAATTTTTTTGTGATTCTTGGGGGTAATTCTGAGCCTAAAGCTCGGAGGATATGGGTAACAGAGACCTAATTTCAGGTTTCCAAAGAGGTTTTTAATGGAACTCTCTTCATGTCAAGTTAGAAGATTCCAGGTCCAGCGGTTACGATTTGTGCTTGGTTAACGGACGGACGGACGGACGGACGAAGGAAAAAGAGTGATTGATATAGCTAAGACAACTTTCAGTCAGCTGTGCTAAAAATGTGGTGAATGGGGGAACTGATTTTGTGATCACAAACGTAGCCACAGATAAAAAAACAACAACACACTTTCAGGGTTGAAGGCCCTGATACCTGACTAATATGAAATTTCGACTACTGTCATCGCACTTAACCCCCCCCCCTCCTATAATCACTTTTCTAAACATGTCCGTAGTGTACAGTTGTTCCATGTTCAACGGTTACTTCCAAGTTAACATCTATGCACTTCACAATACCAATCATCATTGACCACCTGTTAAATGTGTCATATATCTCCAAGTATGATTTCTTGATTCAATATTCAATGATGTTGCTCGTGGCAACCAAACAGTAAAATCCTTTGGCTCATGATATGACAAATATTTGTATCCATGCTGATAAAATTATAACATAGTACATTAAAATGTAATCAATCATTATGCATAAGACTTAAGTATGATAAATCATTATACAATTAAAAAACATGTCTCCATACTGACAATATTATTACATAATCTTCTTGCTTGTGTTCAATAACCTGCAATCGACACCAACAATGAAGAGATGTTGTATTACAATATACGTCTCCCTGCAGGTGAAGTTTACACATAGTCCATATGTATTTCCATGTTAATCAATGATAGTACTCACAGGAAGATTAAGCCTGAATCAATATAACAATACATATATATATATATAAATATATATATATATATATATTTATACACATATATATATATATATATATATATATATATATTCATATACATGTATACTGACAAACTACAGAAAAAACGGATAGGGTGCCGGGGTGTATTTTTTCCCCAAGGAAAAATTTAGTTTTTCCCGGACGGTGAGAAAACCCCGGGAATTACTGGGAATAACTAAGAAAAACTGGTAATTACCGGTAATAATTGGGGAAAAACGTCATGTCCAAAATTTCAAATAAAATACACTTTAAAGAGTAAAATTATGAATAAAAATTATTTTATTTTAATGTTGCATGTAGCAACTTTATTAATATATATATATATATATATATATATATATATATATATATATATATACAAACAGCAGTTATTATGTGACATTACCATAACTCTTCCATGATAATTACTTTGTTACTTCAATATTGCAACATAAACTATAGGTGATGAGCTAAAGAAAGTTAGCTAAACTATTAGCAAGGCGGAGTTAATCTTGGGGGTACATTAGTGTGAAAAAGGTAGGAAACCAAGCATCCCATTTTATGCAACCATGCATGCACAAAAGGATACCAGGTTTCATGGCTTTTCTCTATATTAAGTTGATGTTAATGCCTCTCTGCCATAATTCCATGATTTCTGAAGAAGTAAACAAAGCATCTCGAGTGAAAGAGGAGGCAGGCCTATCGATCCTGTGTGGTAGCGTTTCACAAAGATAGATGAGGAACGAGAATTACGACAGGCCTAATGCACACAGAGATATTCTTCGGCCAGTGCATAAGCAGATCATCTTAAAAAATCATAAACTCAATGCTTATATTTGAATAAATGTTAGATCTGTTTACCTACCACTAAGTATATACACACAAACGTGTTATTTATTCAGGAAAACAAAATAATCATCAAATCTTGGTTTTGGGAAATAAGTATATTTCTGAATAAATATAAAAATAATAATAATATATATATATATAATATGAAAAGTCATGATATTGCCTTTTAATTCATTCAGATATCTGCTAGTCACCTCACTGATAAGATTATTAATAGGATGTAGTGTATTTGGGGGCAGAGTACTAGTCTAATTCGAGATTGTGGAGGCCACTCTACAAATAACGTTTTGACGACGTTCACTGGTGTGAGCCAGCAAGAGAGGAGGGCGGTTTTTGGAATACAGAGCGGCGTGAGCCAGAAGCTATACTAGGCTCGACGGACGTTCCGTTCTAGTGTTGCCGTGTGAGACACGCAGCAGGCCGCTGTGAAGTGGCAGTTTGGATAACTATTAAATGTTGTATTGAAATTATTGTTACAGTTGACCTGTGTTAGTTGTTTCTGCTCTCGCCCAAGCAAAACACCCCTCCTTCTGATTTCGTTCAGACCTGTTTTTCGCTCAGTCAGGAAGCTAGCGGGGTATATGTATCTCCCCGGGACTTGGGAAGTCAGAAAATGGTACAGGGGTTATTCCACATTTTTACCAATTTTCCGGTTATTTCCGTCTGGAATTTACCACACTTAGTAGGTGGGTTAAGTGACTTTTGACTTCATTTCATGATGCAAAGGTCCCCTTTAGCACAAAAGTACCTTAGGGTCATAGGAATAAATTTATCCAAAGACACAAGTTAGATCTCCCTTAGTATGTGAAATATATGCAGATTATTCAAAATGGCCGCCGAAAATACTCCAAACCCCATATGCTTGCTGCTGTTACAGCTATAATGACAAATGTTATGTCAAAATATACATTTTCTTGGTCAAGGAATCCAATGAAATAGGTTTCCAGATTGAGAAAACAATAGTTTTCTCCTTAACATGAAAATCTGGGGTAAAATGGGCCCATTTCATAAAATATCAATGATTTTCTTCCATCATGGTTACCTGAGGCACTTGAGACATCTATGTCCTTGGCATTTGGGAGGTATTAAACAGTTGTGAATAGACCATGAAGACGCGTCTAACTAAACACAATCCCCAGTCGACATACATAGAGCATGAAACCACAGGAAATTTAAAGCATTAACTAGAGAATTACTGGTACGTGGCACTTACTTAATCTGAGTTTAGGCAGTACAGCAAGACCATGGTATTACAAGGACAGATATACAGTTTTTTTTTCTTTTTTTTTAAGAATCACCCAATGAAATACCAACATTCTTGCTCTATCACCCGATCAAATACCCACACACGATGCTCTATTACTAGAAAATATACATAAGGCCTTGGTTGTGGTTTTTCCGCATGTACTGTTATTTCATTTATATACATTATCTGGGTAATACGGCATAAACTGACCCTTCTGGACCACACAACATGCATGGGATTTACTTGGCAAAAGCAGAGTACCAGTACACACAGGAATGGGAAGACATTCCTGTAACAAAACTCAATAATGTTGCCAACTGTAGTTTCTTCCCAGTATCTAACATTTTGATTCAACAGAATATTTTGTTTGAGAAACATATTATCTATCTCATGATGGTCAACCCTTAACAGTTGATCAATACCAAAAGCACAAAAGCCATCAGTCATTGACACTCTTGGTTTTTATGCTTCTCCAGTTAGTTATTGGGTTTTATAGGGAAATACACGTATCCTGAAAGTTGTGTTCGTATTTCTATTTTTACAAGTAACGTCAGGTAACTGAAGGAATTAGATGTGTTATGTTTTATTGTGGATGAAATGATTGTTGAAGTAATGAAGTAAAAGTATTCATCCTACCTTGAAATTATGGGGAAAGTATGCAAATTTCAATAAATTTTAGTATCATCATGAAAACTTTTTATATCTTTGATTGGTTTTGTATTATATTCCTTTATAAGTTCTTGTTTATTATCCTTATATAGACATGGGAGCATTTAATACCAGTGTATATGTACCCGATGTGTGCGATTCACTGCATACAGAGCATAAAACCACAACAAAGTGATAAACATATTTGTATCACGTGGAGAAATAATTAAGCTGCATGCTATTCAAATAATATACAATTATGCTTATGATCAGATATAATTTAAATGAACGTAAGAACACGCTTCCATAGTCTTGCTTCCGTAAGTTTTCAAATTTACTGCCATGTTTGGAATACAATATCTCTTTAATACCCCTTAAACCATACGTTTTGCACGGCTTACATAGATTTCACACTGTCACAGACGGAGTACACAGAGGTATTGGCAGCTGTACAAAGTGGACATGAGAATTTCTTTATTGCCAACATATGATTATCGTCTGCTTGAGCTTCAATGTACAACTTTCAGGTCTTGTGCGATATAATCATCACATAATCTATTTAAGATGTGCATTTGATAAAAATGGAAGCACCTATTTCCCAGTATCTAGCATTCTGGATAGTGAAGTCAATTGCACGAATCACATTAGTCAAAGTTCCTTATGCCCTGAAAGTCAGTGCTATACTATCAGAGTTGTCACAGGACAGTCACAAATTGATAAACTTGGCCAAACATTGCTTGTTTACAGATCTAGTCAAACTGCATTTGAGAATGTGTGTATACTTCTGAAGCCAAATCCTCAAACATCTATCTTTTAGATTGGAGTGATTCCCGGACTTTGGTGTTTATTAATATTTATAATGAACTTAATAGCCGCCTGATATCCGTTGAAATTCTAACGAGTAAGCACAACATGTATTACAATCTTAGAAATCTCCCTAAAAACCCAAATGTGACATGGTATGGCCCTACTTGCCAAATTCATCTGCAGAATATCGGCAGGTGACCCTGAAAAACTTAGGAGCATTGCCCTTCAATTAAAACTAATGAATAGTTTGCACAGGAATTATCACATGGTGGTACCACAGCATAAATTAAAGAAAACCTATATCTTGCTTCATAGGTTAAATAAAATGTCCAGTACTGTTTATGTTATAGGCCCTTTGAATTTTAAGTGACATTTGTGGCGTGTCTTGCTGACGTCAACGCAGTTTGAGCCCCCTTTTCAGGTTAGTTGTGACCAACTGTAAAAGTATAACATACACATTTGATTAAATTATTATGAGCAAGAATTAGTTTTTTTCTGAAAAAAAACCCAGATTATTTGTTTGATTGGAAATGTGAGAGAATTTGCTGAAGAGGTCAGAGACAAGTAACATGACGGGCGCTGCTGCTGTTTATCAACGTGGCCCATGCCTGAAAGGGTTATACATAGTAACATAAAGCTGCTGGTGCGACATGACTGAATGGGATTTGCTAAATAAGTTCATCAGGGATTACCTAACTGGAGAATCATTGACAAATGGTCAGCTTTACAACCCTAAAAAAATCAACTGATGGATCTAAAAGGGTTATTTTCTTGGTGTAAGCCCTGACACTTGTATACTCCCAGGTACTGATAACTTAATTTCCTAGGTCTGTTCGGGGTATTGTTAAGGTTAAATGACATATTATTCTCACTTATGCATTATCGCGACTTGTGCATTTCTAGGTTTAAGATGTATTTTCATTGCATGATGTAAGAAAATTAGTGTCTTAATCTCTTTATATGACAAAGGACACTACCAATTTTCTATACCACTTCAATTTGGGTCTTACTGAGAAGAAAATTATTTACCTCCCCATGGACATTGGACACCAGGAACATATGTGGACCAAGAGGTGACTGGATCCTCAGGGAGTACATGTGAGATCCTTTTGCCCAAAGATTATAGCTGATTATAGGCAAAGGAAAGAAATGTCTTTGGACGCAATTAAGAGCTAATCACTGAGAACATGGAACATAGGAGTCGAGTGGTAATAGACTTTGATCTCTGTGCTGGCTATACCCAGTTTCAATTCCCGGGAAAGCTATGAGAATAGATGACAGTGACCCTTTCCAGGTCAAGTTACAATTTATCAAATTCTAAACTTTATTGAATTACATTTAGACATTACATTCAACACTTTCTGCTTTTCTGTGTAAAAGGTTATATAGCACGGAAGTGAGAGGTAAAGCCTGTTAGGCGGACTTGGCATCTCGCCTTCTTGCTGTGCTTATACTTCGGTTGCAAGATTATTATTGCATCATTAACATGCTGATGATCGGTGGCATTATTGCAGTTTTTGTGAACAATACTGGATTCATTGATATAACCTGCACCACATCCTGAACAATCAGCACTGCCATCATTACTTCAACAATCATTTCACCCACAACTAAAATATAAGACATTTAATTTCTTCAGTTCCCTAACATTACTTGTAAAAAATAGAAATGTGAACAAAGTTTTTAGGATATTTCACTATAAAACCCTAAACTAATTGAGATAGATCATGAGATAGATAAGATGTATTTCAAGCAATTTATTCTGTCGAATCAAAATTTTAGATTCTGGGAAGGAACCACGATTGGCAACTTTATTGTGTTCTCCTACAGGAATGTCTACCCATTCCTGTGTGTACTGGTACTCTGGTTTTATATATATCTCATGCATGCTGTACTTTCGAGAAAGGTCATTTTATGCCGTATTACCTAGATAATGTATATAAATGAAATAACAGTACATGCGGAAAAACCACAACCAAGGCCTTATGTATATTTGCTAGTAATAGAGCATCGTGTGTGGATATTTGATCGGGTGATAGAGCAAGAATGTGGGTATTTCATTGGGTGATTTTTAAAAAAAAAAGAAAAAAAAACTGTATATCTGTCCTTGTAATACCATGGTCTTGCTGTACTGCCTAAACTCAGATTAAGTAAGTGCCACGTACCAGTAATTCTCTAGTTAATGCTTTAAATTTCCTGTGGTTTCATGCTCTATGTATGTCGACTGAGGATTGTGTTCAGTTAGACGCGTCTTCATGGTCTATTCACAACTGTTTAATACCTCCCAAATGCCAAGGACATAGATGTCTCAAGTGTCTCAGGTTACCCTGATGGAAGAAAATCATTGATATTTTATGAAATGTGCCCATTTTACCCTAGATTTTCAAGTTAAGGAGAAAACTATTGATTTCTCAATCTGGAAACCTATTTCATTGGATTCCTTGACCAAGAAAATGTATATTTTGACACAACATTTGTCATTATAGCTGTAAAAGCAGCAAGCATATGGGGTTTGGAGTATTTTCGGCGGCCATTTTGAATAATTTGCATATATTTCACATACTAAGGGAGATCTAACTTGTGTCTTTGGATAAATTTATTCCTATGACCCTAAGGTACTTTTATGCCAAAGGGGACCTTTGCATCATGAAATGAAGTCAACAGCCTATTTTATGCACTTAACTCACCCACTAACTGGGGAAAATTGACAACCTTGGTAGGGTGGGCTGGGGCAAAAAATTGTGCGTTGTTGCGACGGCCGACCAACTGTTAATGATTTAAAACACCCGCAACACTAGGCAACCCAATTTTGGGACTTGGCCCAGATTGGTTGTGACCATATGGGACCACAGTCGAGCAACGCAACAGAACTCTGAACCCCTGTTCATAATTCCGACAGATTACTTATCTTCGTGTATGTTAGAAACGTGGATAAAAGAGCACGTCGGGTGTGCTCCTGAGACGACACCTAGTTATTGTAATAGACACCAGATGGTGCAGTGTACACAGCACGTCGAATGTCAGTAACTGGTCAATACATTTTGTGTTTCTGTTGTTATACATATCACAGTTATCGCAGTTAACTAACGGTGGATTCAAAGCAAACAAATAAAATATTTACAGTTTGTAAAACGTGATACATAACAATTTCTCAATTATATGCCAATCATATTTATGTGGCAGAATTTAGAATAGCGTGTTTAAAAAGTTAAAATGATCACAATTATGTAGTGCATACAAAGCCGCCAAAATTCTACACACAATAATAAATCGCACTTAAATCATTTTCTGTCGTATTATTTATCATGTGACAATGATATGGAAGGTCTAAAACAAGATAAGCCCACAGAATATAAATAATTTACAAAGCATTTTTGTTTAAGGTGACCTATAGCATGGTTTGCAGGTCTGTGAGCTCGGATATTATGATATACACATAAATTGAAACCAAACAGTTTTTATCCAGTTCGCAGGGAATGATTCATTCCCTCGCTGAATAGTTGAGCAAAATGAATCCAGGACTATTTTGCAGATATATAGTCCTTTTATATATATATATATATATATATATATATATATATATATATATATATATATATATTACTCTCATATACCTGACACCTGAAGTGTACACAGAATGCTGAGTAACAGAGATACCCACTCATGTGTAGCTTGGAATGTTTACAGCTTGCCAGATATCGACCGTGTTTACATAACTCTACAAAACCACAAGCACGGGCCTCGACTTTAACATCGCTAGGTTGCCCATGGCGAGTCAACAGTGAGGGCAAGGTTAATTCTGTTGTTTTTGAAAGCGACCAGAAGCAAACTATTAACATAAGAATATGCTCTCATACAGTTATTCACAGTTTTCTAAATGTTTAACTTATACACGTGTCAACACGATTTTGATATAAAAATACTTACAAATTAGGCGGATGTAACTAAATTTAATAGAAACTCAAATAGTTAATGCGACAATATCAACTAACCATATTCATCTTAAGTACAAATTAAACGACTGCTAAATGATGTCATAATATTAAATAATGGATGGAGTAATAACAAAGTCTTAGCAAGACTCAGTTACCTGTGATGACATGTTACTCGTTGGCTTTACTGGTCCCTACATTTCTGTAAATTTCGAGCCCCTGTAGGAGCATCTTGTGATCATCAACTGTAACCTCACCTCCTTCTATAAATTGGGCTTACCGTTTGCGGGTTACTTATTCCCGTGCAGTGTCAAACCTTACAGCCATGGTGAATTCATTGCGTGCGGATGCATGAACGTTGCCATTTTACTTAGTCAATTCGTGGTTTTATTACGCATATATACTGTTCACCCTCCTTTCAAAAATGGAAACCTCTTTGTATTATGCTCAAGCTCTCGAGGTGTTTTACAAGAACTCCACCTGTATGGAAAGCACAGTGGACTGGATCAGACATAACATACCGGTAATTGTGAGGGCAATGTTAGAGGCGGGAACCGTCACAGATGGAGAACAACTCCGGATTATCTCGATTGGCTCAGGAGCAGGTATGTGTGGCTGAATGGTTCTTTTCTCACCTATTGATTTTGTACACACCAAGGGTGATATATAATATATATATCTGTGTATATTGTATGCGTATACTGTAACTTTTCAGAGCGTTCTGTCCAATACATTTATAGACATATAGGCTTTATATATGTTAAGTATATTTGATTTGCTTGCTATATTTCTTTTTCTATTATTAATTCGCTTATTGGATCCTTTCAGCTTTGCTTCCGAGACTTGTAGCCAATATTAACTAGAGTCTCAGACAAATTTGCTGCATACATGTGCTAAAATAATGTGTTTTATTATTCACAAGTACTTTATTAAAAGACTTCTTTTCATAACAAAATGCCAAAAGATGATATAATATTAAAACATCAATAACATGATGAATTCGATGAGACGGAAGATTAACGAAACGTTTTACTCTTCTGCTCTTAATTATAATATATTGGAACTACCAACTAGATCTACTGCAATATTGGAGGTACCCGACCTTATAGCTGCTCTTGAAGAAAGACCGGCGCTAGACGGTTATAAAAAATATTCGCACATTAGCACCGGATGCCATCTTGAATTGTGACATGGCCATACCGTGACATGGCCATATGTACACTCTCCCTGCCTCCCTCGAAAACTCCACTCCAGTGATTTCAGGGACCACAGAGTTCACGTCTTTTTGTGTGCCTTTATCAGCCATTCAGTGCACATTTCACAAGAAAGAAATTCTTTAGAGTAGAGCTGATACCCATTGGACCGAAATGGATCGATGCACAGAAGTACGCTGTTATATATGTGATACCAAATAGGGTATTTGACATTGTCCTTCCATGCAAACACGATATGAACAACCACTCGCATGGTCTTCAAAGGATCGTCCTACAAATTCTCCATATCAAAATAAGATATTGGTATCACCTTCTGGAATCAAACATTTAGTTCTTCTAACACTCTTATAATAAAATGAATACAGATAAACTGCTATAATTATAATAGTTTCCATGGTTTCAGGAGAGCCTGACGCCGCCATCTTGGATGAGATTATCAAGTTTAAGCTGCCGGTCCATTACACAGCAGTTGATCCGAATGGTGACTATATGAAGCAGTTTAAACTGAGAGTAGCCGGTAACTGTAAATACTCCGGTGTAGAATTTGATTTACGGGAAATGGCAGCTGAAGAATATTTTTCTGGCGATGCCTCCACTGAAAAGTTTCACATGGTTTTCTTCATACATAGCTTGTATTATTTCTACGGTCGAGTGGGTGAGGTTTTGGAGGATTTTTATAATTTGACAGGGAAAGATGGAAGTGTTATTGCCATTACCGATGAAAAAGGTAAGAAATTAACGGTTATGATTCCATAATTCAGTACCTGCTTTCCTGTGATTACTGGTATATGTTATAACAAAATACCCTACGAGTTCACTGGTATAAAAAACCAATGGACAACATTGGTTAATTTGACCCGACAATGTCTTCTGCAAAGTTTTAAATTTAGTGTTTGCCAGTATAGGCCTTCATTATATGTTGTATAACCACTAATATTAATGAATGTTTTCAGACAGGATTTTCAGGAAATACGAAGGAAAACTTCCGGCATCTGATGTCGCATGGGGTCAGGATGTTGACATTGCACTGGAGCATGGGCATCTGACCTTCAAACGGACAGAGATCCAGTACCACGTAAATATAGGTACGGAGCATATTTTTTTCGGGGAAAACTACTCAAATAAATCGTCACGGTCAAACATCTATACGGAGAAATATAAAACCTAGGTTCACAGTCAATTATCTGTAATGGCACGGCTGAAAACATTATTGCCGATTATTGTGGGAGAACATAAAGACATTTTTTTTTCTGAAAAATATATCTAAGTACTAAGGCCATTAAGCAAAGTATCCGCTATTAAGCAGTACTATAGGAGAAAGCTCCTTTTTTAGCTGTAGTTGACTTGCTTTCAATCATCTTGAAAGACTGTCCAATTCTTTATTGCATTGATTCAGTGCGAATCAAAGAGGATGAAGTGAGATCTTAACAAATTTTTTTTGAGATTTTTTAATGTTTATATATATTTTTTTATCCATTCTTGTCTTTAGTTTAGAAAATCGTATGGTTTCATGTCAGAGCCATTGACGATTAATTCCTTTTTTTATAACAGACATCAATGATATACTCTTCCTTCTAAGAGCCGTCAACAATTATCATATGGGTTCTAATTAAATTTGTCAAATATTTCTATGAACAACAGTTTTTACCTATATTTCGCATTTAATTTCAGGACCAATATTTGAATGTGGTTCGGAAGGAAATGTGCTGCTGGACTTTTTAACCCACGTGCCTCATTTCCGTGAGACTTCAGAACCGGACTTCGTTCTGGAATTCGAGGAACAACTAAAAACTGCATCAATAGAGAAAGACGAAAAACTCGTTTATCCATTCACAGTTCTGGTACACACGGTCCATAAAATGTAATATAAGATTACAGTCAATCAGTTGCAATTCTGAAAACGAGTAACAGACTTTACAGACGTAAAATTACAGTCAGTCGGTGGCACTCCCGGATAGGACAAATGTACCTTACAGACTTTTAAGGATTAAATTTAGTCAGTGGCAAACCCGGAAAGAACTAATACGCTTTACAAACTTGATACAAACTTTATGGATCCATTCATCTGTCCTAGGCCTGTATGTTACAGGTTCATTTCGTTAGTAACTCCCGTTGTTAAAAAATGGCCTCATCGGTATATATGTTAGCAATATATTGAGTAAATCGGCCATTATTCTCACCCCTACCCGCCCCCACCCCCCTCCGCGGGAAATTGATTCGGGCTTGTCTGTCTGACTGTTCCTCTCTCTGTTTGTCTTCCCCTGTGTCTATCTGTCAATCTTTCCGTCCGTCAGGTTTTCGTTTCCGTGCGACAACTTTCCTAAATATTATCCGATTGCATTCAGGTTTGGGACAGTGATTGCTCTCAATTATTGTATAATGTTTTCATAAAAAAATGAAGTAGGTCGATGGATTGTACTGAGAAAATACTATGCATTTTCTTTTTAAGGGTATGGAGGGGTGGGGTTTGTCACAAGAGAAGGGTGACTTAGTTATTTTATGGCACATTCTAGAAAGGATAGTATAACCAGATGAGTGTTTCAATAATTTGTTGTACATTAATGTACAGTATCATGTATCGATGTTAGCGTGGTTACTAACGTTCAGCGAACCCAGTGGTTTATTTAATGTTGGTTTCAGTACAGACATAATTTCCGGGATGATTGATTGGTCTCTTATAGTTGTATTGTTTACAATAGACTTCAAAGGCAATGTATCTGCATACTTGATTTTTTCCGTGCTTTGTTCTCTGAAGGCGTGTCCAGTTTAGTATTCATTTAATTAATGACAGGATGCATAATATTGTGAGGCAATGGGTCTAAGCCATTCAGGATGTGTGACGTAAGCAGCTTACGCTTTATACGCTATAGACGCTGGAGAATATAAACAAACTCCTAATTCAGCGTTCTAGATGGTGTAGTCTGACTGGTCCGAGATTGTCTGATCAGCTGAGGGACGATTTCCAGGTATACAGGGCGTCTTTGTCAGGGCAAACGAAGATATCTCTAACGGACTTGAGAGTTGAGTTGTGTGTACAGAAGGTTTCCTAAACAGTATAAGGGTTTGTCGCGTGTTGAAGCCCAGCAAACAGCCCAGGACAACTGATACGCTGATCTACGTGTGTGGTACCGAATATTGTCGTTCGCGGTGGCATATTCGGAAGCAGGGTGTTGGATACATATAGTCTTATACTGCAGTCACAGACATTGTTTAAGTGTTGTTACAGAGAAGGCTGTGAGCCTCACTGTCAGTGATTCGGGATTTCCCCTTGTGTGGCGATCCTGTATTACAGTGCAGATTGTGTCACGCCAGGTGTGTTTAGGAGAGAGAGGCGCTAGTGATTGCCTGTGTATATATATATATTTATCATATCTGGTTGTCCATATAAAATAAATAAACCTTACGTGTACAAAAACATTTGTCCTAAAACAGCCTAGCGTTAAATCTTTTTTTTTCTGCAGCCACATGTTACAAACATGGGCCGCAGAGGAAATTACCTAAGCAACATTGCTCTATGGATTTGCCAAACCGGAAGATGTGTGCTGGGCACGTTATCTGCAAACAGGCCCACAGAGACAAATACTTACATAACACCATGGTGGCTGATATATTGATCGATTTAAAAATAGAAAAAAATAGAAACAAGCAGCTTTCCTGATAGCTTAAAGTGCCGGAAATAAAAAACACCCCCACCCGCCACCCGTCAACCACCTGATTTTCTAACTCACGCAAATGCATGGGCTTTACCATACGCCTATTAACGAAAGAATTCCTTGCTTTTATGTGTCAATTAGATTACCCTTTAGTCGATGAAACTCTGAGCGTCCCGCACTCTTAAAATTCTCTTCCTTTTGAAAACCATATATATATATATATAATCATAAAAAATATATTGCTACGTTGGTTTGAAAGGTGTCACTCGTCCACCAACAAGGGACTTTGAAAAAGGGGATTTCTAGGTTTACAGTAAAACAGCGTACTCCAAATTACACATTTCGGGTTTGCCAAAGTCGGGTTTTGGGGCCCATCCTCTGTAGGGGAGGGTGTTAGGGGAGCTGAAGTCATTTACTTTCTTATTACATCAGAGCCCAGGACTATAAAAACAACGAACAACAATCATGGCCCCCATGCTGTACGTTGATTTACTAAAACCTTACAGGGATACGGGACGTACACGTAGAGTGACGTCATTGTCTTCTATGACCTCATTGGCCACCTGCTACGTCCCTGTTTTAACAGATATGTAATAGACCAGCCATAAAACAGTAGAGCGCATTCCGGGGTTATTTACGCATGGGTCGCCCCAAAATTTAATCAATTGTTCCTTGTATAATTGCCGAGCTGTCCGGAAAATTTCATCAAACTCCCTTGAGAATTGTTTGCGTTATAATGATAACAGTAAAACAGCCGCTGCCAGAAACATAAATCCCGCCGCCATATTCGGCGGAGGTAATAAGAAGAGTAAGTACAATTGAATATGTGTTCACATATGTGACATTTGGATAGAGAATGAAGAAAGACTCACACTATTCTGTGAAACAGGGTACTTTAAAAAGAGGGAGAACTATTTTTAATAGTCCTTATCAATAGTTTTCGGATATAATGATCAGATATAATTTGTGATAAAACTTACAACATAAGATACCTATGAGAGGAAGATCTGTTTTATACATTTCTATGTTCAGTTTCGGCATACTTCAATTTACATACTCTAATAATTAGCAGCTGATTGGAACAGTTTATGCGAAACAGGGATGATCAAGGATTGTGTTAAACAGAACCAGGGCAGAAGAAAGACGAATTTAAAGTCAATGCAGTTCACGTTTCATTAAGAAGATTTTCCGAATTTGGCCATATGAAGATTCATGTTTTCCCCCTCCGATTCAAAGCACCAGTTACCCCCGGTGACATGTGAAAAGCTTAAAGAAAATGGAAAATTTAAACGTGTTATCCGTCGAACGTACTTTCCTATGCATCGCTCTTATACAAAGGGCAACACTTGTACCTCCTGTGTCCATTTAGCCGCACCTTACTTAAAATTCGATCTCGCATATATATTGGATTTGACGGTTGTGCTATAGGAATTCATCTAAAGATGAAATATGACATGGATCTTTTGCCTCTTAAATATATATGCGCGGTGCCTTCACCTACTTTTCCTTCCACAAATAAAGCTTAGGCAGCAAGAAATTAAAGAGACCATAAAACTGCATGAACGAGAAGCTATATCTCTGAGTGACTTGCCAGTGCATGTTATTGTTAGAATAGGTGAATTGGGATGTTAGAATTGGGTAGAATACCCGAGGTGCCCCAGCGATATTACCACTATTATTTACCGTGAGGTATGTGAATACACCGTGAAAGCATGGCAATACAATATTGACAAAAGTTGTGAATTTGTGCCCCTTCCTGACAGATTATGTCCGTTTTTACCCTTACTGCGAGACAGCAGGAAGTGCTGCTGCAAAGCGTCTGACTGTGGAGAACCGCCAAATGCCCACGTTATCCACATCATGACGTCACGTCACGGGTCGCTCGATTATAAACTTATTTTTAATATTACTAGATATCCAATCAGAATGTAAATACACTGTTACTTTAATTTTTGACTCTATGCATTGTCATTCCACCATGAATAAACACTTCTCCACCCGTCACCCACTTACCACCTGAGGAAGAAGCCTGTGCGCTTCAAAACCTCGTGTGTACGTTGATAAGTTAGTCTTGCAATTAATGTTACCTGGAGGCATATAATGCCAGTATATGTCCCAGGGACACCAGTTCCTTAACAGGATTTTTTTTTTTAATTTTTAATGTTTAACTGAGATGGTATGTATACTTGTTAAAAGAATATTATGCACTTCATTATATCTCTTCAACACAAACGGGTTTGGAAAAGTACTTCCTTGGTATTACAAATAAACAAGCACGGGGCAAGGACAACAATATGACAGTTATTACGTTAGCTGCCTAAGTATATTGTTACGGAACCTAATATCAACAGATCACGTATGTGTGAACATAAATTTTGTAATGGAGATAAAAAAAATCAGATTCTGTAACAATAGGCAGCGTGAAATGTCTAGGGGAATGGATAAAGAAGTCAGTGTTTTTTTGTTAACAAATAACTATAATTTATTCTTAAAACAGCCCTAACATTACAATACACTAAATCAATACAATTACACTGTACAACAACAGTATAACAGCAAATCAATATAATCACACAGCCTAATAAACAAAGTACACAGTACCTGGATACCTACACTGTCACAGCGACAAGTTCGTAAAAATGTATAAGCCGGACGAACAGTTCACACACATTCTCTCGGAGAATAATAGTCCAATGTAAAGCACTTGTAACAACCCGAAAGTAAACTAAAGACCAAATAAGATTCGTCACAAATCCATAAGAAGAAAATCTGAAGAAAATCTACAATTGCCGCACTTATCGGAATAAGTCCCACAACACTGACATACACGCGTCTGTGTCCGCTGGAATAATCTCTCACCTTTCCTTTGGCTTTAAAACACAGGCTCTTTATATAACTTTTTACCTCAAGCCGACAATTTTCCATTTCTCGAAAAATCTAAAGAATCTAACGCTGTTTACACGTTCAATGAACATACTAGAACAAAGAACGCAGTGTTTCTAGGGTTCAACCAATGCGGATTAAACTGAGCCTGCATCATCCGGCCAGGCGTGGCCGCTACCACACGAGCTACGCGAGGCACAAAAACAAAATGTAAACAACACATGGAAACTCCGTGTGCACAATAAAACAATCATTTGTAAGACCGCTGCACACAATAAAAGGGGCACCTGTGACAATATCAATATTTTCTCCAAACAGTATTTGCCAATATTTGATAATATGTTAGGTAGATGATGAATCATAAAGTTGTTATAGTAACCTAAAGGTAATACGATACGCCAGTTATAAGTTACACAAAACATCACATTCTTGTGAATTTGAAAAAGTAAGATGTTTTGTGTGATTCTGTGTGATTATATATCAAACCCAAATGTAGTTATATGTTTCTCCTTTTGGTCATTAATAATGGTATTGTTGTTGAATAATGATTATATCTGGGATTACTTGCTCAGAAAAAAAGCAATAGCCATAGGCCTGGTTCATAGGCCTACTTGACGTTATGTTTATGGAGATGTTCTTTACTGTAGCTTTATCTTCCAGTGAAATAGCTCGTCACTGTCTTATTGATAATAATCATATCCACCATTGTACGCCTAATAATGACATTCGCTATCTTCGATGTTATATTTATCCTCGTAAAAATGATTCATTTTCAACAGCGCACATATAATAGTGAGATCCACTGATGGGATTCCACATAACTGTTCAGTCGCAGTCTGTGGTTTTTGCAAGAGAAAATAAGTGTTATATTCAAATGATCTCTCTTTCAATTCATCTAAGTTAACAGAAGGAACTATGTGGCAACTAATATTGTTGTCTTCATATCTGGTAGGCGGTGGTGGAATGATTTAAAGTTTCCGGTCTTCCCGTTTATATGGATACAGACAGTTGTAGTTCAAACCATCCTGTTTTTGTGGTGTCAGAATATTTCAGCATTAAAGGTGCTCTTTAGCATTCTCTATTCAAATCTCAAAATCAAGGATCTGATTGATAATTCTCACAGTCTTCGACGGATCCAATATTTTCAAGAGTTTTTTGTTTTAAAATAAAAGTGTGAAGCCATCCGATGTTTTTTTAGGACTGACACTGGTGAACTATATTGCATATCCTTGTACGTCAGAGTGGGAATGAGGTCAAATTTAAAGAATTTTAAGAACTTATACGATAACGCACCTGTGCGTAAAATATGTTTGATATATTTGAAACTACTATCAGGAAATTAAGATCACCAAATCTGTCCTGTACTGTAAAACATACGTTTCCTTTTTCGTCTCTTTAAATTGAAAACAATGTCGGTCCATCTCCCTCAGAGCTATTTCAGTGGCCTCATTCAATTCGAAACGATAGATACAAAACATTTTACGTTGTCTGTTGGAAAGTTACACATATCCTGCACATAAAAATTCGCCTTCTGCGCTAAAGAACTGAACGTCCTTTAAGTCATTCCGAAATTCCACGTATATACTGTGGTTGTATTTATACTGCGGGGCTGAATTTTCGTGGTTTCTATATTTTTAAAAGTTTCACGAGGTTCCTTTTTCGCGCTCTATCATTGGTTTAGTAGTATATTTTATTATCAAAAATAATTTCATTCACCGGTAATTTCACGATTATCTAGGTCTACTTTTTCTCTGTCCGGATATCGCATGTTCGAACATTCACAGACGGCTGAGCCGACGCCTGCGGGAAGCATTGGTTCAGGGCCGGAGTTCATTAAAAACAACTCAAATGTTATAAGGTTTGTCGAGAAACCAACCTGTTACTACAAAACCGTATATTAAGTTTATTTAGGGAAACTGTCTTGATAAGGGTATCTTACTCCTGTTATTCAAAAGTCGAGTCGTAATCACCTGCTCAACCAACAAGGGACGCCTGAAGGCAACCCCCTAGTTTCAGTATGAAAGGCAGGGAGTGCCCAGAATAATTAGAGTTCCGTTTATGTGGCTAATTACTTCCATATAGGTGGAAGAAGGAAATGTATTCAGTTTCTCACAGTTAAAATCTGAAGCAAAACATAAAATTCCACTGTTTTACGGCACTTTGGCTCCAAAATGAACTGTGAACTTTCAAATATATTCAAAATTCACGTCATCACTAGCCAATCATACATCGTTTGGCGCGTCATGCTTTCACAGAATTAGTCTTTATAAAGTTACAAGGTGGCGTTACCCAAGCGGCTACCTTCATTACTTTAGTGGCAAATTTTATTCATTAACATGATTAAATACGGCACAATGTGAATGAGTACCTTCTACTCAATATTCATTTTAAGCGGCACTGGATGTCATCTAACTTGGCACACATACACGTAATTTTTAAATATTACTGCCCAGCGGGCATCGACACTTTCCAGTCATGTGCTGGGAGACAGGAAAAAAACTGACGGGCGCGTCCGCCGGCGTTAGCACGCACCTGCAAAGGGTCCCCGTTTTTGCATCTAAGCCAACCGATATTATTTTAAATGGGCCTTGTCATTCTCCCTGAATCATTTAACGTATATGCACCAGGCTCGATGTACATCACTACGTAGCTGAAGATAAATCTCAAACTGTCGCAAACCATCGGCAGCTTCTGAAATTAATGATCAGGGTCTGGAATATATGCATTCAAACTGCGTGGTTTAACTTTCGCGGTCAGGGAGCGACCGAGAATATCGCGAATTTGAAACCACCGCAAATAAGAAGACAACCACAGTATTTTCCCGTCCTTTATGTACACCAGAACACCTCTATATGACTTTCTAAACATAAATAAATCTTTTTTTCCCTATGCCATACAGCAAGCATCTATCTGAAGATATTCTATCAGTTCATCCTTTGTTCAAGAAGGGACGATATAAATTAAATCCTTGGTCATCTACATAAATGTACCTCTTCAATAAATTCTCCCTGACGGTCGGGATCTGAATTTACAGTTTCATCTGCAGATGTGTCTGTCTTCGCAGGCTTCACATAGGCGCCCTTTGTATGTCGTTCTGGTGACCTGGTTTCCGCTATTTCATCTTTACAAGCTCCATCAGAGGACTTGCTTTCTTGGTTATAGTTTCTGTGAAGCAATGTGCTCTCCTGATTGAGTTTTATTTTGACCAGCTCCATGAAGTGTCCTGTTAAACCCTTAACTGTCACTATTTCTTGTAGGCCATACCATGATTTTAACTTGATCAGTACATAAAAGTGTTCATCAGTACCTCCCTCAAAAGCCCAGAGATTTAGGAACTCGTCCCATGCCTTGAAAGTACTGTGTTGTACCAAACCGCACCAGAACATGCGGTCGAATACAAAGTGCTTCTTCAGTTTTCTTGTTTTAACCGTTGTACCTTTCGGCACGTTTCGGTCATGGCTGAATTATTCCTTTGTTAGGCTCGGGTTTGGTGAAGCTTGTTTGTTCATCACTGACCCGATCAACCGCGGTACAGGCGCGCCGTGTGATAAGTACTACTTGTGTACATATGTTTCCGTCTTCCTTGCGCACATGGAGATATTAAAAAACATGATTTACTAAAATTTTCCTTGTCTCTCCACGAAATCAACGATATGCGTTTTAATCAAAAACCACGAAATTTTAAGCTCACGACATTATTTGAATTTCAGTATCTAATATGTGCCTTAAATATTGGATTTTACAATGGGATTTATAAGTTTTAACGTTATACCACATGGCGAAATACGTCTGATTGAGGACGCTGACAGCGACCAGCTGACGAACAAAGCATTGTCCGGTCAACACCACCTGCACCCATGGACCTGTAAAAACACAGATAGACGGACAGATGTTACACATGATACACATCACCTTCTGTAGCGGCCGTCTTGTCCCCAGGGAATACATGTGTGTATCTGCCTATGATCGCCGTGGTCCTAGGGATAGAGGTCCTACTGATGTCGACCGGACTCAAGATGCCCGAGATGCCGGAGACTCCCCTCCCTGACTGTGGCTTTGACGGTCCGACCACCGGACGTCCGGAGTGTCTGACAGAGGTCGTACTGCCTCCTGGTGCCAAGAGCGAGGCTGATGACATCATTTCTCAACATCCTGTTTGAAAGGTATTAACAGAGAAATAAGTATTAATAATGCAATCAACACCAACACTGGATCCAAGAAAAATCCTATGCGCCATATATACATTTACACATAGAACAATCTTAAGTGTCGACTTCTTGTGCATATTTTAATACATTTATTCACATTTTTTAAAGGAGCCCTGTGGCATATGTTCAAAATTAAATATTCTGAATGTTTTAAAATAAAAATAAAATTCCTCCATCGTAAGTGCAAAGATAAAAATCTGCCATATTCCACGCTTAAAGGATCAACTTCTGTATAGAATTAATTCTATAATTATCGATAATCTATAATTATAAAAATATCCTATGTTTTTAGCATGAAGTGACTTTAGGCAACAAGGATACAATCATATATATGAGGAAGAACTTAGAATAACGTTTTATAAAGTTAAAATGATCACAATTATGTCATAATTGTGCATACAAATCCGCAAACATCTACGTACAATAATTAATAGCACTTAAATCATTTTCTGTTGTATTTTTAATCATATGACAAAGACATTTATTAGGAAGATTTAAAACCAGAAAGACAAAGCAACAAAGCATTCTTGTTTTAGTGGACCTAGAGCATGGTTTGCAAGTCGGAGCTAAGATATTATGATATATGCAGATATATATATATATATATAAGATATTATGCAGCTCGGATTGTTTATAGCCTGTAAAATATCCATCGTGTTTACGTAACTCTACTAAACCGTAAGCATGGGCCTGAACTTTAACACCGCTAGGTGCTCGGGGCGAGTAAAAATACAGTGAGAGCAAGGCTAATTATGTTGTGTTTGAAAGCGTCCTGAAGACAAACCATTAATATCAGAACATGCTCTCATACAGTATTTCTAGTTCACTCATTCAAATTTCCAAATGTTTAAATAATACATACAATGTTTACATACAAATACTAACAACTTAGGCGTATTTTTCTATATATAACGGAACTCTATAGTTAATGCGGCATTTTCAACTTGCCATATTACTCTCAAGTACAAATGAACCGACTGCTAAATGATGACCAAAAATACACCAATAATTAATGGAGTAATAACAAAGTCTTAGCAGGACTGTATTCCCAGTGATGACAAGTGACTCGTTGGCTTTACTGGTCCCTACATTTCTGTAAATTTCGAGCCCCTGTAGGAGCATCTTGGGATCATCAACTGTAACCTCACCTCCTTCTATAAATTGGGCTTACCGTTTGCGGGTTTCTTATTCCCGTGCAGTGTCTAACCTTACAGTCCTGGTGAATTCATTGCGTGCGGATGCATGAACGTTGCCATTTTACTCAGTCAATTCGTGGTTTTATTACGCATATATACTGTACGTTCACCCTCGTTTCAAAAATGGAAACCTCTTTGTATTATGCTCAAGCTCTCGAGGGGTTTTACAAGAACTCCACCTGTATGGAAAGCACAGTGGACTGGATCAGACATAACATACCGGTAATTGTGAGGGCAATGTTAGAGGCGGGAACCGTCACAGATGGAGAACAACTCCGGATTATCTCGATTGGCTCAGGAGCAGGTATGTGTGGCTGAATGGTTCTTTTCTCATCTTTGATTTTATACACACAACGGGTGATATATAATATATATCTGTGTATATTGTATGCGTATACTGTAACTTTTCAGAGCGTTCTGTCCAATACATTTATAGACATATAGGCTTTATATATGTTAAGTATATTTGAGTGGCTTGCTATATTTCGTTTTCTATTATTAATTCGCTCATTGGATTCTTTCAGCTTTGCTTCCGAAACTTATAGCCAATATTAACTAGAGTCTCAGACAAATTTGCTGCATACATGTGCTAAAATAATATTTTTTTATTATTTACAAGTACTTTATTAAAGACTTCTTTTCATTTACAAAATGCCAAAAGATGATATAATATTAAAATATCAATATCATGATGAATTCGATGAGACGGAAGATTAACGAAACGTTTTACTCTTCCGTTCTTAATTATAATATATTTGAACTACCAACTAGATCTTCTGAAATATTGGAGGTACCCGACCTTATAGCTGCTCTTGAAGAAAGACCGGCGCTAGACGGTTATAAAAAATATTCGCATATTAGCACCGGATGCCATCTTGAATTGTGACATGGCCATACCGTGACACGGCCATATGTACACTCTCCCTGCCTCCCTCGAAAACTCCACTCCAGTGATTTCAGGGACCACAGATTTCACGTCTTTTTGTGTGCCTTTATCAGCCATTCAGTGCTCATTTCACAAGAAAGAAATTCTTTAGAGTAGAGCTGATACCCATTGGACCGAAATGGATCGATGCACAGAAGTACGCTGTTGTATATGTGATACCAAATAGGGTATTTGACATTGTCCTTCCATGCAAACACGATATGAACAACCACTCGCATGGTCTTCAAAGGATCGTCCTACAAATTCTCCATATCAAAATAAGATATTGGTATCACCTTCTGGAATCAAACATTTAGTTCTTCTAACACTCTTATAATAAAATGAATACAGATAAACTGCTATAATTATAATAGTTTCCATGGTTTCAGGAGAGCCTGACGCCGCCATCTTGGATGAGATTATCAAGTTTAAGCTGCCGGTCCATTACACAGCAGTTGATCCGAATGGTGACTATATGAAGCAGTTTAAACTGAGAGTAGCCGGTAACTGTAAATACTCCGGTGTAGAATTTGATTTACGGGAAATGGCAGCTGAAGAATATTTTTCTGGCGATGCCTCCACTGAAAAGTTTCACATGGTTTTCTTCATACATAGCTTGTATTATTTCTACGGTCGAGTGGGTGAGGTTTTGGAGGATTTTTATAATTTGACAGGGAAAGATGGAAGTGTTATTGCCATTACCGATGAAAAAGGTAAGAAATTAACGGTTATGATTCCATAATTCAGTACCTGCTTTCCTGTGATTACTGGTATATGTTATAACAAAATACCCTACGAGTTCACTGGTATAAAAAACCAATGGACAACATTGGTTAATTTGACCCGACAATGTCTTCTGCAAAGTTTTAAATTCAGAGTTTGCCAGTATAGGCCTTCATTATATGTTGTATAACCACTAATATTAATGTATGTTTTCAGACAGGATTTTCAGGAAATACGAAGGAAAACTTCCGGCATCTAATGTCGCATGGGGTCAGGATGTTGACATTGCACTGGAGCATGGGCATCTGACCTTCAAACGGACAGAGATCCAGTACCACGTAAATATAGGTACGGAGCATATTTTTTTCGGGGAAAACTACTCAAATAAATCGTCATGGTCAAACATCTATACGGAGAAATATAAAACCTAGGTTCGCAGTCAATTATCTGTAATGTCACGGCTGAAAACATTATTGCCGATTATTGTGGGAGAACATAAAGACATTTTTTTTCTGACAAATATATCTAAGTACTAAGGCCATTAAGCAAAGTATCCGCTATTAAGCAGTACTATAGGAGAAAGCTCCTTTTTTAGCTGTAGTTGACTTGCTTTCAATCATCTTGAAAGACTGTCCAATTCTTTATTGCATTGATTCAGTGCGAATCAAAGAGGATGAAGTGAGATCTTAACAAAAATTTTTTGAGATTTTTTAATGTTTATATATATTTTTTTATCCATTCTTGTCTTTAGTTTAGAAAATCGTATGGTTTCATGTCAGAGCCATTGACGATTAATTCCTTTTTTTATAACAGACATCAATGATATACTCTTCCTTCTAAGAGCCGTCAACAATTATCATATGGGTTCTAATTAAATTTGTCAAATATTTCTATGAACAACAGTTTTTACCTATATTTCGCATTTAATTTCAGGACCAATATTTGAATGTGGTTCGGAAGGAAATGTGCTGCTGGACTTTTTAACCCACGTGCCTCATTTCCGTGAGACTTCAGAACCGGACTTCGTTCTGGAATTCGAGGAACAACTAAAAACTGCATCAATAGAGAAAGACGAAAAACTCTTTTATCCATTCACAGTTCTGGTACACACGGTCCATAAAATGTAATATAAGATTACAGTCAATCAGTTGCAATTCTGAAAACGAGTAACAGACTTTACAGACGTAAAATTACAGTCAGTCGGTGGCACTCCCGGATAGGACAAATGTACCTTACAGACTTTTAAGGATTAAATTTAGTCAGTGGCAAACCCGGAAAGAACTAATACGCTTTACAAACTTGATACAAACTTTATGGATCCATTCATCTGTCCTAGGCCTGTATGTTACAGGTTCATTTCGTTAGTAACTCCCGTTGTTAAAAAATGGCCTCATCGGTATATATGTTAGCAATATATTGAGTAAATCGTCCATTATTCTCACCCCTACCCGCCCCCACCCCCATCCGCGGGAAATTGATTCGGGCTTGTCTGTCTGACTGTTCCTCTCTCTGTTTGTCTTCCCCTGTGTCTATCTGTCAATCTTTCCGTCCGTCAGGTTTTCGTTTCCGTGCGACAACTTTCCTAAATATTATCCGATTGCATTCAGATTTGGGACAGTGATTGCTCTCAATTATTGTATAATGTTTTCATAAAAAAATGAAGTAGGTCGATGGATTGTACTGAGAAAATTTTTTAAGGGTATGGAGGGGTGGGGTTTGTCACAAGAGAACTGTACAGTATCATGTATCGATGTTAGCGTGGTAACTAACGTTCAGCGAACCCAGTGGTTTATTTAATGTTGGTTTCAGTACAGACATAATTTCCGGGATGATTGATTGGTCTCTTATAGTTGTATTGTTTACAATAGACTTCAAAGGCAATGTATCTGCATACTTGATTTTTTCCGTGCTTTGTTCTCTGAAGGCGTGTCCAGTTTAGTATTCATTTAATTAATGACAGGATGCATAATATTGTGTGGCAATGGGTCTAAGCCATTCAGGATGTGTGACGTAAGCAGCTTACGCTTTATACGATATAGACGCTGGAGAATATAAACAAACTCCTAATTCAGCGTTCTAGATGGTGTTGTCTGACTGGTCCGAGATTGTCTGATCAGCTGAGGGACGATTTCCAGGTATACAGGGCGTCTTTGTCAGGGCAAACGAAGATATCTCTAACGGACTTGAGAGTTGAGTTGTGTGTACGGAAGGTTTCATAAACAGTATAAGGGTTTGTCGCGTGTTGAAGCCCAGCAAACAGCCCAGGACAACTGATACGCTGATCTACGTGTGTGGTACCGAATATTGTCGTTCGCGGTGGCATATTCGGAAGCAGGGTGTTGGAAACATATAGTCTTATACTGCAGTCACAGACATTGTTTAAGTGTTGTTACAGAGAAGGCTGTGAGCCTCACTGTCAGTGATTCGGGATTTCCCCTTGTATGGCGATCCTGTATTACAGTGCAGATTGTGTCACGCCAGGTGTGTTTAGGAGAGAGAGGCGCCAGTGATTGCCTGTGTATATATATATTTATCATATCTGGTTGTCCATATAAAATAAATAAACCTTACGTGTACAAAAACATTTGTCCTAAAACAGCCTAGCGTTAAATCTTTTTTTTCTGCAGCCACATGTTACAAACATGGGCCGCAGAGGAAATTACCTAATCAAAATTGCTCTATGGATTTGCCAAACCGGAAGATGTGTGCTGGGCACGTTATCTGCAAACAGGCCCACAGAGACAAATACTTACATAACACCATGGTGGCTGATATATTGATCGATTTAAAAAATAGAAAAAAAATAGAAACAAGCAGCTTTCCTGATAGCTTTAAGTGCCGGAAATAAATAATCATTACCAGTGGGGACCAATGAAAAAGCTTCCATAAGAACGGTTTTGCAAGGATAAATTTGTCTGCTATTGCCAGAAAGTTTCAATATTATCTTCTAAACGAATAACTTATTCCAAGGGATTTTTTATTTAACATTAAGGTTCCTATATCACTGCACACATAACCCTTTTACCCATTGTTTCCCATGGCGTGACGGCAAGAAAACACCCCCACCCGCCACCCGTCAACCACCTGATTTTCTAACTCACGCAAATGCATGGGCTTTACCATACGCCTATTAACGAAAGAATTCCTTGCTTTTATGTGTCAATTAGATTACCCTTTAGTCGATGAAACTCTGAGCGTCCCGCACTCTTAAAATTCTCTTCCTTTTGAAAACCATATATATATATATATAATCATAAAAAAAATATATTGCTACGTTGGTTTGAAAGGTGTCACTCGTCCACCAACAAGGGACTTTGAAAAAGGGGATTTCTAGGTTTACAGTAAAACAGCGTACTCCAAATTACACATTTCGGGTTTGCCAAAGTCGGGTTTTGGGGCCCATCCTCTGTAGGGGAGGGTGTTAGGGGAGCTGAAGTCATTTACTTTCTTATTACATCAGAGCCCAGGACTATAAAAACAACGAACAACAATCATGGCCCCCATGCTGTACGTTGATTTACTAAAACCTTACAGGGATACGGGATGTACACGTAGAGTGACGTCATTGTCTTCTATGACCTCATTGGCCACCTGCTACGTTCCTGTTTTAACAGATATGTAATAGACCAGCCATAAAATAGTAGAGCGCATTCCGGGGTTATTTACGCATGGGTCGCCCCAAAATTTAATCAATTGTTCCTTGTATAATTGCCGAGCTGTCCGGAAAATTTCATCAAACTCCCTTGAGAATTGTTTGCGTTATAATGATAACAGTAAAACAGCCGCTGCCAGAAACATAAATCCCGCCGCCATATTCGGCGGAGGTAATAAGAAGAGTAAGTACAATTGAATATGTGTTCACATATGTGACATTTGGATAGAGAATGAAGAAAGACTTACACTATTCTGTGAAACAGGGTACTTTAAAAAGAGGGAGAACTATTTTTAATAGTCCTTATCAATAGTTTTCGGATATAATGATCAGATATAATTTGTGATAAAACTTACAACATAAGATACCTATGAGAGGAAGATCTGTTTTATACATTTCTATGTTCAGTTTCGTCATACTTCAATTTACATACTCTAATAATTAGCAGCTGATTGGAACAGTTTATGCGAAACAGGGATGATCAAGGATTGTGTTAAACAGAACCAGGGCAGAAGAAAGACGAATTTAAAGTCAATGCAGTTCACGTTTCATTGGGAAGATTTTCCGAATTTGGCCATATGAAGATTCATGTTTTCCCCCTCCGATTCAAAGCACCAGTTACCCCCGGTGACATGTGAAAAGCTTAAAGAAAATGGAAAATTTAAACGTGTTATCCGTCGAACGTACTTTCCTATGCATCGCTCTTATACAAAGGGCAACACTTGTACCTCCTGTGTCCATTTAGCCGCACCTTACTTAAAATTCGATCTCGCATATATATTGGATTTGACGGTTGTGCTATAGGAATTCATCTAAAGATGAAATATGACATGGATCTTTTGCCTCTTAAATATATATGCACAGCGCCTTCACCTACTTTTCCTTCCACAAATAAAGCTTAGGCAGCAAGAAATTAAAGAGACAATAAAAATGCATAAACGAGAAGCTATATTTCTGAGTGACTTGCCAGTGCATGTTATTGTTAGAATAGGTGAATTGGGATGTTAGAATTAGGTAGAATACCCGAAGTGCCCCAGCGATATTACCACTATTATTTACCGTGAGGTATGTGAATACGCCGTGAAAGCATGGCAATACAATATTGACAAAAGTTGGGAATTTGTGCCCTTTCCTGACAGTTAGTCTTGCAATTAATGTTACCTGGAGGCATATAATGCCAGTATATGTCCCAGGGACACCAGTTCCTTAACAGGATTTTTTTTCTATTTTTTTTATGTTTAACTGAGATGGTATGTATACTTGTTAAAAGAATATTATGCACTTCATTATATCTCTTCAACACAAACGGGTTTGGAAAAGTACTTCCTTGGTATTACAAATAAACAAGTACGGGGCAAGGACAACAATATGACAGTTATTACGTTAGCTGCCTAAGTATATTGTTACGGAACCTAATATCAACAGATCACGTATGCGTGATGAACATAAATTTTGTAATGGAGATAAAAAAATCAGATTCTGTAACACTAGGCAGCGTGAAATGTCTAGGGGAATGGATAAAGAAGTCAGTGTTTTTTTGTTAACAAATAACTATAATTTATTCTTAAACAGCCCTAACATTACAATACACTAAATCAATACAATTACACTGTACAACAATAGTATAACAGCAAATCAATATAATCACACAGCCTAATAAACAAAGTACACAGTACCTGGATACCTACACTGTCACAGCGACAAGTTTGTAAAAATGTATAAGCCGGACGAACAGTTCACACACATTCTCTCGGAGAATAATAGTCCAATGTAAAGCTCTTGTAACAACCCGAAAGTAAACTGAAGACCAAATAAGATTCGTCACAAATCCATAAGAAGAATATCTGAAGAAAATCTATAATTGCCGCACTTATCGGAATAAGTCCCACAAAACTGACATACACGCGTCTGTGTCCGCTGGAATAATCTCTCACCTCTCCTTTGGCTTTAAAACACAGCCTCTTTATATAACTTTTCACCTCAAGCCGACAATTTTCCATTTCTCGAAAAATCTAAAGAATCTAACGCAGTTTACACTTTCAATGAACATACTAGAACAAAGAACGCAGTGTTTCTAGGGTTCAACCAATGCGGATTAAACCGAGCCTGCATCATCCGGCCAGGCGTGGCCGCTACCACACGAGCTACGCGAGGCACAAAAACAAAATGTAAACAACACATGGAACCTCCGTGTGCACAATAAAACAATCATTTGTAAGACCGCTGCACACAATAAAAGGGGCGCCTGTGACAATATCAATATTTTCTCCAAACAGTATTTGCCAATATTTGATAATATGATAGGTAGATGATGAATCATAAAGTTGTTATAGTAACCTAAAGGTAATACGATACGCCAGTTATAAGTTACACAAAACATCACATTCTTGTGAATTTGAAAAAGTAAGATGTTTTGTGTGATTCTGTGTGATTTATATATCAAACCCAAATGTAGTTATATGTTTCTCCTTTTGGTCATTAATAAAGGTATTGTTGTTGAATAATGATTATATCTGGGATTACTTGCTCAGAAAAAAAGCAATAGCCATAGGCCTGGTTCATAGGCCTACTTGACGTTATGTTTATGGAGATGTTCTTTACTGTAGCTTTATCTTCCAGTGAAATAGCTAGTCACTGTCTTATTGATAATCATCATATCCACCATTGTACGCCTAATAATGACATTCGCTATCTTCGATGTTATATTTATCCTCGTAAAAATGATTCATTTTCAACAGTGCACATATCATAGTGAGATCCACTAATGGGATTCCACATAACTGTTCAGTCGCAGTCGGTGGTTTTTGCAAGAGAAAATAAGTGTTATATTCAAATGATCTCTCTTTCAATTCATCTAAGTTAACAGAAGGAACTATGTGGCAGCTAATACTGTTGTCTTCATATCTGGTAGGCGGTGGTGGAATGATTTAAAGTTTCCGGTCTTCCCGTTTATATGGATACAGACAGTTGTAGTTCAAACCATCCTGTTTTTGTGGTGTCAGAATATTTCAGCATTAAAGGTGCTCTTTAGCATTCCCTATTCAAATCTCAAAATCAAGGATCTGATTGATAATTCTCACAGTCTTCGACGGATCCAATATTTTCAAGAGTTTTTTGTTTTAAAATAAAAGTGTGAAGCCATCCGATGTTTTTTTAGGACTGACACTGGTGAACTATATTGCATATCCTTGTACGTCAGAGTGGGAATGAGGTCAAATTTAAAGAACGTTTCCTTATATTGAACTTATACGATAACGCACCTGTGCGTAAAATATGTATGATATATTTGAAACTACTATCAGGAAATTAAGATCACCAAATCTGTCCTGTACTGTAAAACATACGTTTCCTTTTTCGTCTCTTTAAATTGAAAACAATGTCGGTCCATCTCCCTCAGAGCTATTTCAGTGGCCTCATTCAATTCGAAACGATAGATACAAAACATTTTACGTTGTCTGTTGGAAAGTTACACATATCCTGCACATAAAAATTCGCCTTCTGCGCTAAAGAACTGAACGTCCTTTAAGCCATTCCGAAATTCCACGTATATACTGTGGTTGTATTTATACTGCGGGGCTGAATTTTCGTGGTTTCTATATTTTTAAAAGTTTCACGAGGTTCCTTTTTCGCGCTCTATCATTGGTTTAGTAGTATATTTTATTATCAAAAATAATTTCATTCACCGGTAATTTCACGATTATCTAGGTCTACTTTTTCTCTGTCCGGATATCGCATGTTCGAACATTCACAGACGGCTGAGCCGACGCCTGCGGGAAGCATTGGTTCAGGGCCGGAGTTCATTAAAAACAACTCAAATGTTATAAGGTTTGTCGAGAAACCAACCTGTTACTACAAAACCGTATATTAAGTTTATTTAGGGAAACTGTCTTGATAAGGGTATCTTACTCCTGTTATTCAAAAGTCGAGTCGTAATCACCTGCTCAACCAACAAGGGACGCCTGAAGGCAACCCCCTAGTTTCAGTATGAAAGGCAGGGAGTGCCCAGAATAATTAGAGTTCCGTTTATGTGGCTAATTACTTCCATATAGGTGGAAGAAGGAAATGTATTCAGTTTCTCACAGTTAAAATCTGAAGCAAAACATAAAATTCCACTGTTTTACGGCACTTTGGCTCCAAAATGAACTGTGATCTTTCAAATATATTCAAAATTCGCGTCATCACTAGCCAATCATACATCGTTTGGCGCGTCATGCTTTCACAGAATTAGTCTTTTATAAAGTTACAAGGTGGCGTTACCCAAGCGGCTACCTTCATTACTTTAGTGGCAAATTTTATTCATTAACATGATTAAATACAGCACAATGTGAATGAGTACCTTCTACTCAATATTCATTTTAAGCGGCACTGGATGTCATCTAACTGTGTCACATACACGTAATTTTTAAATATTACTGCCCAGCGGGCATCGACACTTTCCAGTCATGTGCTGGGAGACAGGAAAAAACTGACGGGCGCGTCCGCCGGCGTTAGCACGCACCTGCAAAGGGTCCCTGTTTTAGCATCTAAGCCAACCGATATTATTTTAAATGGGCCTTGTCATTCTCCCTGAATCATTTAACGTATATGCACCAGGCTCGATGTACATCACTAGGTAGCTGAAGATAAATCTCAAACTGTCGCAAACCATCGGCAGCTTCTGAAATTAATGATCAGGGTCTGGAATATATGCATTCAAAACTGCGTGGTTTAACTTTCGCGGTCAGGGAGCGACCGAGAATATCGCGAATTTGAAACCACCGCAAAGTAGAAGACAACCACAGTATTTTCCCGTCCTTTATGTACACCAGCACACCTCTATATGACTTTCTAAACATAAATAAATATTTTTTCCCTATGCCATACAGCAAGCATCTATCTGAAGATATTCTATCAGTTTATCCTTTGTTCAAGTAGGGACGATATAAATTATTCCCTTGGTCATCTACATAAATGTACCTCTTCAATTAATTCTCCCTGACGGTCGGGATCTGAATTTACAGTTTCATCTGCAGATGTGTCTGTCTTCGCAGGCTTCACATAGGCGCCCTTTGTATGTCGTTCTGGTGACCTGGTTTCCGCTATTTCATCTTTACAAGCTCCATCAGAGGACTTGCTTTCTTGGTTATAATTTCTGTGAAGCAATGTGCTCTCCTGATTGAGTTTTATTTTGACCAGCTCCATGAAGTGTCTTGTTAAACCCTTAACTGTCATTATTTCTTGTAGGCAATACCATGATTTTAACTTGATCAGTACATAAAAGTGTTCATCAGTACCTCCCTCAAAAGCCCAGAGATTTAGGAACTCGTCCCATGCCTTGAAAGTACTGAGTTGTACCAAACCGCACCAGAACATGCGGTCGAATGCAAAGTGCTTCTTCAGTTTTCTTGTTTTAACCGATGTACCTTTCGGCACGTTTCGGCACGTTTCGGCACGTTTCGGTCATGGCTGATTTATTCCTTTGTTAGGCTCGGGTCTGGTGAAGCTTGTTTGTTCAACACTGACCCGATCAACCGCGGTACAGGCGCGCCGTGTGATAAGTGTCTAATTCGAGCCTACGGTGTACTACCTGTGTACATATGTTTCCGTCTTCCTTGCGCACATGGAGATATTAAAAACCATGATTTTCTAAAATTTTCATTGTCTCTCCACGAAATCAACGATATGCGTTTTGAACAAAAACCACGAAATTTTAAGCTCACGACATTATTTGAATTTCAGTATCTAATATGTGCCTTAAATATTGGATTTACAATGGGTTTTATAAGTTTTAGCGTTATACCACATGGTGAAATACGTCTGATTGAGGACGCTGACAGCGACAAGCTGTCCGGTTAACACCACCTGCACCCACGGACCTGTAAAAACACAGATAGACGGATAGATGTTCCACATCACCTTCTGTAGCGGCCGTCTTGTCCTCAGGGAATACATGTGTGTATCTGCCTATGATCGCCGTGGTCCTAGGGATAGAGGTCCTACTGATGGCGACCGGACTCAAGATGCCCGAGATGCCGGAGACTCCCCTCCCTGACTGTGGCTTTGACGGTCCGACCACCGGACGTTCGGATGTCTGACAGAGGTCGTACTGCCTCCTGGTGCCAAGAGCGAGGCTGATGACATCATTTCTCAACATCCTGTTTGAAAGGTATTAACCGAGAAATAGGTATTAATAATGCAATCAACACCATCAATATACATTTACACATAGAACAATCTTAAGTGTCGACTTCTTGTGCATATTTTAATACATTTATTCACATTTTTTAAAGGAGCCCTGTGGCATATGTTCAAAATTAAATATTCTGAATGTTTTAAAATAAAAAAAAATTCCTCCATCGTAAGTGCAAAGATAAAAATCTGCCATATTCCACGCTTAAAGGATCAACTTCTGTATAGAATTGAATTCTATAATTATCGATAATCTATAATTATAAAAATATCCTATGTTTTTAGCATGAAGTGATTTAAGGCAACAAGGATACAATCATATATATGAGGAAGAACTTAGAATAACGTTTTATAAAGTTAAAATGATCACAATTATGTCATAATTGTGCATACAAATCCGCAAACATCTACGTACAATAATTAATAGCACTTAAATCATTTTCTGTTGTATTTTTAATCATATGACAAAGACATTTGTTAGGAAGATTTAAAACCAGAAAGACAAAGCAACAAAGCATTCTTGTTTTAGTGGACCTAGAGCATGGTTTGCAAGTCGGAGCTAAGATATTATGATATATGCAGATATATATATATATATATATATATATATATATATATATATATATATATATATATATATATATATAAGATATTATGCAGCTCGGATTGTTTATAGCCTGCAAAATATCCATCGTGTTTACGTAACTCTACAAAACCGTAAGCATGGGCCTGAACTTTAACACCGCTAGGTGCTCGGGGCGAGTAAAAATACAGTGAGAGCAAGGCTAATTCTGTTGTGTTTGAAAGCGTCCTGAAGACAAACCATTAATATCAGAACATGCTCTCATACAGTATTTCTAGTTCACTCATTCAAATTTCCAAATGTTTAAATAATACATACAATTTTTATATACAAATACTAACAAATTAGGCGTATGTTTCTATATATAATGGAACTCTATAGTTAATGCGGTATTTTCAACTAACCATATCAAGTACAAATTAACCGACTGCTAAATGATGACCAAAAATACACCAATAATTAATGGAGTAATAACAAAGTCTTAGCAGGACTGTATTACCAGTGATGACAAGTGACTCGTTGGCTTTACTGGTCCCTACATTTCTGTAAATTTTGAGCCCTGTATCAGCACCTGGGTATTATCAACTGAATCCTCACCTCCTTCTATAAATTGGGCTTACCGTTTGCGGGTTTCTTATTCCCGTGCAGTGTCTAACCTTACAGTCCTGGTGAATTCATTGCGTGCGGATGCATGAACGTTGCCATTTTACTCAGTCAATTCGTGGTTTTATTACGCATATATACTGTACGTTCACCCTCCTTTCAAATATGGAAACCTCTTTGTATTATGCTCAAGCTCTCGAGGTGTTTGACAAGAACTCCACCTGTATGGAAAGCACAGTGGACTGGATCAGACTTAACATACCGGTAATTGTGAGGGCAATGTTAGAGGCGGGAACCGTCACAGATGGAGAACAACTCCGGATTATCTCGATTGGCTCAGGAGCAGGTTTGTGTGGCTGAATGGTTCTTTTCTCATATTTTGATTTTATACACACAACGGGTGATATATAATAAATATCTGTGTATATTATATGCGTATATTGCAGATTTTCAGGGCGTTCTGTCCAATACATTTAGTAAATATATATAATAAATCTATATGCTTAGAATATTTTATAGCTTGCCATATTTCTTTATTTTATTAATTCGCTAATTGCAACCATTCAGATTTACTTCCGACATGTAGCCAAAATATTTAAAGCAAATATAACTCAAGTCCCAGGTAAATTTGCTTTATACTTGCGCTAAGATAGTGTTTGTGTTTGTTAAAGCTATATTCACAAATATGACTACTTACTTTTCACTAAAATGCCCGGAGATGAAATAACATTGAACAAGATTAACATGAAGAATTCGATGAAACGGGAGATTAACGATACATTTCACTCTTCCGTTCATGATTATAATATCTTTTTAACTGCGTACTAGATCTGCTGCAATATCGGAGTTACAATAAGATATTGTAATCATCTTAAGTTCGTATAACATATTCTATAAACAAATAGGCTAAGATAAACTGCTTAAATTATAATCGTTTCTATGGTCTTAGGAGAGCCTGGCGCTGCCATCTTGGATGAGATTATCAACCTTAAGCTGCCGGTCCATTACACTGCAGTTGATCCGAATTGTGACCACATGAAGCAGTTTAAACTGAGAGTAGCCGGTAACTTTAAATACGCCGATGTAGAATTTGATTTACGGGAAATGACAGCTGAAGATTATTTATCTTGCAATCCCTCTACTAGAAAGTTTCACATGGTATTCTTCGTACATAGCTTGTATTACTTCTACGGTCGAGTCGGTGAGGTTCTGGGAGATTTTTATAATTTGACAGCGAGAGATGGGAGTTTAATTGCCATTTCAAGTGAAACAGGTAGGGCATTACCAGTTATGGTTCCATTAACTGATTATCTGCTTTTCTTATACTGGATTCTGTTATTAAAAAAACCTACGAGATCACTAGTGTAGGGAAACCAATAGACGACATTTATAAGGTTGACCCGACAATGTTTCCTTCAAAGTTTTGAATTTAGAGTTTGCCATAGGCCTTCATTATATGTAATCTATTCACTGATATTAATGTATGTTTTAAGACAGGATTTTCAGGAAATACGAAGGAAAACTTCGGTCATATGGTGTGGCATCGGGTCAGGACGTTGACATTGCACTGGAGCATGGGCATCTGACCTTTAAACCGGCAAAGATGCAGTACCACGTAAATATAGGTACGGAGCATAAATTGTTTAACGGAAATCTTCTCATATAAATAATCATGGCCCGACATCTGTATGAAGACATCTGAGTTCGCAGTCGATTATCTGTTAAGTCACGGATTAATGTGGTGAAAAATGTTAATGCCGATTATTGTGGGAGATTATATTGACATTTTTTTTTCTGACAAATATATCGATAACTCATAACTATTCAACAAAGTATCCTCTATTATCTCAAAAGACTGTCCAATTCTTTGGTGCAATGTTTCCGTGCGAATCGGAAAGGATGAAGTGAGACCCAACAAATATTTTTTAATGTTTATATAATTTTATCCATTCTTTTCTCGAGTTAAGAAAATCGTATGGTTTCTTGTCAGAGCCATCAATGTTATACGCTTCCTTCTAAGAGCCATCAATAATTATCATATGGGTTCTAATTAAATTTGGTTAACATTTTTCTGAACATAAGTTTCATTTATATATTGAATTTCATTTCAGGACCTATATTTGAGTGTGGTTTGGAAGGAAATTTGCTGCTGGACTTTTTAACCCAAGTGCCTAATTTACGTGAGACGTCAGAACCGGGTTTCGTGCAGGAATTCCAGGAACAACTAAGAACTTCGTCAGTTGAGGAAGACAATAAACTAGTTTATCCATTCACAGCTCTGGTACACACGGTCCGTAAAGTGTAATATAAGATGACAGTCGATCCTTTGTAATTCCGAATAGGTGAAACAGACTTTACAGACGTTGTAAGATTACAGTCGGTCGGTGCCCCCCCCCCCCCCGATAGGACTAATAGACCTCACAGACTTTAGAAGATTACAGTCAATCGTTGGCACTCTCGCATAGGACTACCAGGCTGGTTAAGTGTCCTCAGTTGCGCCATTACAGTTGAAGATAAAACATATAATGATAAAAATTTAAGAAAACGTTTAGTAAGATAAAACAATTATTTGTATTAAGATAAAAAAATAAATATATAATGGATGTATATGTTATAAATTGCAGGTAAAAGTTCACGATGTTTGAATTATTAATATAACTTAATGAAGGATAAGTTTGTAAAGAGCATACTATAAATTTAAAAATGAAGCCCGAAACATAAAGGATTTCATTTGTCTTTTGAAATGCGGATCACCATATATTCACGTATGAGCAGCTGGTTGACACAGAAGATGCTGATCACTAGAGCGTAAACTACGTGATGGCTGAATTGGTCGCACATGCTCAGCAAGGCAGCTTGGAGCACTACCGTAAACACGCCCGTGAGACATAGCACTTTGAAGCTTATTCTATGTGGCACAGGCAGCCAGTTGAGATGCTATCTCGTTTACTTTTCCTTACTTCAATCCTGGCTGCAGCGTTGAGCACACGCTGAAGCTTCTTCGTAACTGATGCGGGCGGTGTTTTTACTAGAGTGAGTTATAGTTGTCAGGCCTAGATGTAACAAAGGCGTGCGTGGCTTTTTCAGTTGCTTCTCTGGTGAACATGTGTCTGATGGCAGCAATGTTGTGCAGATGGAAATAGCAGGATTTGCACACAGATTTTCATGCTCCTCCATCGACGCTGCCAAGTTTACTCATGGTTGCAGTTGCTGTGAGAGAGCAACCACTAATGTCTATAGTGGAGGGCTTTACCCTGGGTGTTAGCCGGGGGCAGTGAGGATATTCAGTTCCGTCTTGTCACCATTCAGCTTCAGTTTATTTCTCATCATCCATTCACCATCTTCATTGATACACAACTGAACTGAGGCCATATATGATTAAGTCTTGTGTCAAAAAATGATCGATGGTTATAGGAATAACACGACCTATACATGATATCTTAAACCCATAATTCTAACTTTCATCTTAATTTGGAATATTTCATCGGTAGTTTATCGGTTATTTAAATCCAGTATTTAAGTTATCTTAGATAATAGGAAATGGGAACCTACAAATTTGTGTCTGCCCCCCCCCCCCCCCAAACCGAAACCCTCTCGTCGAGTTATCTGATATATTTCTTGATTATTTGAATATACAAATACTACTACTACTACTACTACTATAATAATAATAATAATAGTAATAATTATAATGAAATAATTATAATACAAGTTTATAATTATAAAAATAATAAAAATATAATAATACAAGAATAATAATGATAATAATAATGATAATACAATTGATATTAATATTATAAGGAAATGATAATAATAATGATGAAAATAATAAAAACTAAAATGCTAGGTCTACTACTTATACTAATTCACCACCAATACGTACAACATGCAACAAAAACTGCTCGTGTATACGTTCAACCACTGCTACTGTATAATCATAATATTAAAATAAACTTCATTTAGTGTTTGGTCGGAACGTTATTAATAAAAGTTGCTGTAATTTAATTTATTATATTTACTTTGTGTTCCGTTCACTAGACAGTTAGTTTGGCATTTTATTTGCTTTTCTTAAAGTATTAAAATGCGAAGCGTATTCGCTATATATGCTGCCATCTACCGGTCAGTGATGTGACTTAGGCCATGGGCTAGTGGGGGTCATAGTGCAACCCCCTTGTTATTTACTTTAATGGGTCTTTTCATGTAGCCCTAGGTCTAACAAGTCAGAAAATTGATGTTGCCAGCAAAAAAAAGTGGGACGGAAGATACCCACCATGGACTTTTTAACCACGCCTACTTTTACAGCTAGAGCAAGATTATTAGGGGTATGGAAGATTCAAACAGCTCTAACTTTGCAACGTACTGTTCACCAAAATATTTCAAATGACCACTTAAATTGTTTGGCTTGTCAAGATCTACAAGTCTATGCAAATGATATGCAACGTTATCCTGTGACAAGGTCACCAGAGGTCAAAAGGTCACAAAATTTAACCTTGACCTATTATATCTCGAATAATCAGGGATAAATTATCGCCAAGACCGTATTAAGATTTTTTCTATTGAAAATTAATTAAAATGAAGGTTTACATGTGCCTTATAATACCTGGAGTCAAAAATGTCCAAAAAAAAGTAGTGTTTACCCCGGGGTATGTGAGATGTATTTCTGCACTTTTCTATACCTTTTGTACGTATTTCTGCTTTTTCCGAAAAGGAGTAGGGCAAAATCTAACAAGTGGTACTTTGAAATCTTACATTGAATCTTTGCAAATGACCACCAAAGATGATATTTGAGTTCACCTATAACAAAACATAAAATTATGTAAAAGTATTTTCCTCGAAGAGCTTGTTGAAGTCAAAAATAAACAAAGGTTGGCCCAACAAGCACCAACAACTTTGTATTTGTTCTGTATCTTTATGAGAACACTGTCCTAAATGTGGACCTTTCTTTTGCGCGTGTGTTGCTTTAACATTCAGACCTCGTTGTATATCTACTCAAATTTCATATATTCTGTTTACTAAATCTTGTCCGTTTTGTAGCGAAATATTAAGGTTATGAACAAAATTACAATAGATGTGGATCATTAACGTATTTAAAGAGTATAATTCTCATTGAATATTTGACAGAAAATTGGCTGATAACTATAAAATTGTTTAATGTAGTTTGTTGCCGCCAGATTGGGCTGAGTGTCCGTATGCTGTAAAGTTCAGTGATTATTGCCGTCTTTATCAAAAGTTGATTTATTATTTTACATATGTAGAATGTGACTTGATAATACAGTTTGTTTATTATTTGCTTAGTTGTAGATCGAATAAAAGCCTCATATGATTGGCAGATATGAGTTATGTCTTTATGTAAAGATGGGCCTGTGACCCACCACTTTGCATATTGCTTGAGTACAATATATTGTATTAACTCTTTTATGTTATAATACAGTTTATTATATTATGTTATATTATATTGTAAAATATTATATTATATAACATGTATATATTATATTTAACCGTATTATATTATTATATTATATTTATTTTAAATATGATTATAATATTCGGTTTTTATTAGACTTTTCCATCGTCCGAGAGAGAACATTACGATATTATGATTTGAGCACTATAAAATCATATTAAAATCATTTTTAGTTATTTAAAAATAAAATAATTTAAGCTAATTTAGCTAATTTATAATTAAAATTCTTGGTAAAATTATACACATATGTGTACACAATGTGATGTTATCTGAACAAATTATGGATGATTGTTGATGCAATTTAGAATTGTGAATAAACTTATATATTCAGATACATTTGCATGACCGTAAATCTGATATGTGAGCTCTCCAACCTGATCAAGCCGTTTGAATTGTTTTAGACATTCATTACTGTAGCATTCTTTGGAGCAATTGCTACAAGTTAGTCTCTTATTGAAAGATGTTTGTTGTGGGATTTCAGACCTATCAAAAATCGCTTATGGCCACCAGGTAGCCATCTTTCAATTCCTTTTGAATATTTTATTTAAAAAAACTGTTGAAGTGAATGAAGTGGGACGTATATTAATGTAATCTTGCAAAGGATTGACTCAAATATTTCTTTAAATATATGACCATCATTTGTGAAAGTTCAGTACAGTTGATTTGTATTGAATAAAAATTCATACAGAAACACACGTTTCTCAATACTTCTTGCTTGGATTTCCTTGAATTTTTGCTATATATGTTAATATTATATTTGGCCTGTGTGGTGCTTGTTTTGAGACTGACAGGCAGCTCCACAACCATTCATTTTGCCTCAGATCATCAAGAAAATGTGTTTTTACCAGACATGTGTGATATACATATCTGTAATCGTAGAAAGTTTTAAAAAATTGCAAATAGGTTCTTAAAAAATATGACTGGAAGTTGTGAATCTCAGCCCATGATGTCGCAGGTCATGCTTGGCAGCTGAGCGTCATGACAAATGGGACACTTGTTACTTTTTTAGATTGAGGCAACCGCAAGCTTAACTACGTATATGTACATCTGCAGAATTCCATTCCGGTTTCGGTAAACGTGGCATGGCAGCATCACTGGCTTCCTCTCATTTTATATCCTTGATTCAACCAGGCCGGTTGACTACTGCACCTGCAGGCCCTGGGTGGGTAATACTACCGATTGCTGGGTCTTACCATCGAGGAACTCCAGAAAGGCGCACCCGTTTGTAAGTGAAACACTGCCGTTTGTCAAGGCCTACTCATTAAGACTACAGAACGCTCACCCTGGATTGGGGCGACCGTGAAAAATCTCACCGCCTCGGGAGAGATTCGAACTCACGAACACCCGGCTTTAAGTCCTGTGCTCTACCCCTGATTCAGAGTAATATAGGGGTCATTCAATACAAGAATGTTTGTGACTACAGCCAGAGAGTGCTCTCAGCATATGAACTCATGTTAGGCACTTAATAACAAACTGGGTCACAAACTGTCTGTCGGGGTTCGCCGTGCTGGCGGACAGGTCCCATCAAACATATCCCCGTGCACCTGTCGGTACTGGCAGATTGCAGGTACCTACCACAAAGCTCCAGTATAGCTGAGATAAGTGCGAAGAATTTATTTGAATTGGTAAAATTATGTCTGAGATTATGTCAAAGCTCAAAGATGAAATGAAAGAGATTAAAGAAGACCATAACAGATTTAGGGCCAGGGTTGACAAATGAGAAGAACAGTCCAAAGAGACAAGCATTTGTATCAAAGAGTCTCTGTCAGCCTGTGTAGATAAAGATAATAAAAGACAGAGGAAATTAATCTAAAAGACAAAGAAAAGGACATTCTTATTTAACGGGCGCATAGACTTCCGTGTAATGCCCCTGGAATGCAAACCACGGCAAATCATTGTAAATTATTGCAGCTACAAGGACAAAGAAAGAGTATAAGGATTATCGCAGTATGATCTTAAAAACGCTAACTCGTGTGTCTTTGTGCAGGAGGACTGCTCTGAGAGAATATGAATAGACAGAAGAGGCCTGAAATAGAAACTGAATGAAGTTAAATCAGAAAACTGTGAGCTGAGAGCTCAACTAAGATACGACAAACTCGTAACTGAAAACAACGTAAATGTTTGGGATGCAAATAATAACTGTGCAACATGAATTAAATCAAGAGGTAGAAATGCAAATTCTGTCTCATCTGAGAGAAATTTTTAGAGTGGAAGAGGTACTAGCGCCAAGGAATACTGTTGGAGCAAGGGTCAAAAGCTCTATGAATTTAAAGACAGTTATGATGCTTCTGCAGTTGCAAATAAAACTGATAATGTAGATTTACACACATAACGAATCTTCATCTAGGATGTTAGATAATTTTTCTTACCAACATGGCGAAAATATATTGCATTCATCTCAGATTAGCAACCACCTGTCTAGGTGTTCCAGTCATAAAAATCTTTTTCATTTAAATTGCTTTCAGCAAAATACAATTTCTGTGGATAAGAACAGTTGTGAGGTGAATAATATGATTGATGATAATAATATATGTGATGTGTATAATATAGATAATATGGATTATGTAGTTAGTGGTGAACAATACGACATGATTATTTTAGTTTAAAATGATTATACAGGTAAAATATACAACAGTTTAATCAAATATAGTAATCTAAACGACGTAAACAATGTAATTGAAGTGTATAATTTTGATATTGTTTTTGCAAAATGATGAAAATATAAGATATATGACCGATATTAACATGCTTAATACAAGTTTTAATGATGCAGCGGTATTACAAACGGTTGATGATAGAATGAATGGGAAACTAGGAACTATTTCGCCAGGGGGCGCCAAAGGCGCGCCGGTTCCTCTCCTTTGATTACACCACGGTATGTTTAAATAAATATCCATTCGATGTCATGATACAGCAAATACAATTATTAACGGATAATGGATAATAAAATAGCTAATGGAGGAATTATGTACTGTAAATACAAAAACAATCTGGGAGGAAAAAGGATAAGCTGATTTGGGTAAGTGGACGCCTATAGGAGAAATTATGAATGCCTACAAATTGAAGGACGGGGAGCGCGTGTTGTTTGTTACAGTCATAATGTTTAGTTTGATTTCACTCTCCAGATACTTCAGTACCATACTGCCATTGCCAAAACAAGAAAATTGTTTATTGAGTTATCACTTGTTTTATCGTCAAAACTACGATTCAAATTAATTAAAGGCAAAAGCAATGTAATGGATTTAGAGTACAGTACTCCAGGTATTCAGGATGACTACAAGAAGGCCTTCAAGTGTGTATTCTAACGTGAATATAATGTAAGAACAAAGAAGGACACATGCAGAGGACATTTTCGATGGTTTTAGGCCTTTTGAAGATTATTTTACATGCCCATGTAAGGTCCCTCAAATTATTAAAGTTTATTACATATTTCACCCCCTCCCCTCCCCCCCCCCCCCCTACATGTGATGGGAAGTACGTACGTGTCCCCCTCCCCTACCCTCCCGTCTCAGGAGGCATTGGCCCTCTCTCTCTCTCTTTCTCTCTCTCTCTCTCTCTCTCTCTCTCTCTCTATATATATATATATATATATATATATCCCCTCGGTAAGTGCCTAGACCCCCCCCCCCCCGGCTCCCCCGAACTGGCGATTCCTGCCTGGTGGCTTGAAAAGTAGGCTACAAATGTGTGAATTAATGTGATCTCTTTTTATTCACTTTATTTACTTGCGAAGGCTGCACTTGCCATATTAAAGCACCCCATTATTTCAAAAGGGTTTTTACTCGATGAAAAATCAACAAAAGTATAGATCGAATACAAAATTAAAGACAAAGGTATAATTTATTGTTGTTTCCCGATGAAACAATAGTCGTCATTATTTTATGCTCAGATTGTTTCACAGCTTATTACATTTTTACATTGAAATGTAGGTTGACTCAGCTTCTCAATTCAGTGGAATATATATATATATATATATATATATATATATAAGCAGTAGGCTGTTGCATAAATGTTAACGGATATACCATTACAGTACGTAGTCTATTTTGTATAGTTTGTGTGTTTACTGCTACTGGTTCATTAAATGTTCCAAAAACTCCCGTCATTAATGGACTGGTCACTTTAGTGCCACCCAACTGTCTAAGAACAATTCAACAGGCATTGTAAACAGAAAAGAAAAAAATGACAGCCATGTAGTTGTGGTAAATGGGGGGTACAACACACTATCAGGGTTGAAGGCCCTATAATACCCCACCATTAAAAAACGCCGACCACCGTCATCTCACTTTAACCCCCAAAAATACCGCAACTTAAGAGAGGGGGATAGAAGGTCCCATAATGCAGGCGTACTGTTGATTGGATGAGAGTAGGATGTGTAGGTAAGAGCTATAGGCATTGCTTTTTCAGTCATCCATAATACGTATCCCATCTTAAGAGAGTCCACACTGGACTCCCCAGGAGGCCTCTCACCTTTTTATACTGTGTCCCGTTAATCTAAAATATTTAAGCACATGGTGTTAATGAGATGTGTAAATCTCCTGTCAAATTTACTTTGGGTGAGGAACACTACAGGCCAGTTGTTAGTCAGGAAGGGTGGTAATGAATCAAAGGACGGCTTAATCAAGGAGAAGACATTTATTATAGCCCAAGTGGGGCACAGAGGAAGTGCCTTGAGGTAGGGCAGGCGTAGTTTTAGCTGCCTTTGGCTGAACTATATTGTTTTTGTTTTTCTTAGTTTAACAAAAATACCTGCTGATGAAATAAGAAAATCGCAGCACCGCAAGTGACACATGGGGTCAAAATTGGCAAGAGAACTAACTAACATGTCGCCTTCTTTACAGAGTAAGACAAAGAAAGCCAGCAAAGAGGCTGCCCAAAAAAACGGAATTCTCGACCTTTAAAAGGTCAAAATAAGGTTTCATTTTCAACAAAACGTTAGGTGTAATGGGCAGTTTTCTATGCACAACATCTCGATAAGTTCCTTTGATGTCTAACAGTACAGAATGGAGAAAGTAATGCTCTGCTAGCGGATTAGGCAGACCTGCCTCTTTATACATTTTTTTAAAAATGTTAAGGTATTGTTTGCTATACTTCCTAGATCGGACTAAGTAGTCTACATAGCGAGCAAGGTTATGTCTAGTGATAGATACTAGCTGCAAGACAAGTTGTAAACAAAATTTGAGGTAGGTCTTCCGATGAACATTGTATGTTGCATTTGTGCTTGTTGTGAACAGGGCTAAGCAGTAGGACCGAAGTCTTTAGCCAGTTGCTCGCTCGCAGTATCTGTGAACAAAGATACACATGGACTCTGTTAGATATTCGTGTGGGGAGGTCCTTCATTAAGGCCTACATAGGGATATCATGCATGTTATATAGTAATGTAGATAAGCGCATTAAATGCCCTCGCTGGTGTAGGCGTGAAATGAAGTCTGGAATGTGATTTAATTTGCCTTGAATGGGCATGCAAAATAAAGTTATACTTAGCTGAAAGAGAGTAAAGTTCCCTCAAATAGTGGATGACTAAGGTATTCTTAGTAGTGCGCCTGTTAATATACCTACAGCACTGGCGAAGTCCGTATGCACCACCACACAGTTGTCTCTCTACTGCCCCCCCCCCCCCCCGCCTTGCAGGTAATAGTACCGGCAATGCCTACTTATGGATAATATGTAAGCATTTCACCTTTGGCCAGTCAGCAGCCAAATTTACGTAGAGCCAGTCATTTTTCTAGTGGGTCCCTTAAGTAACCCTACTTTTATCTGTATATCAGTGAATGCTTTTTTGAAGGCTTTTATAGGTTTATTATATCCATGTTTCCTGAGGCAGTTTTGCCACCAGTGAGTATCTTTTAAAATTCGCTAGATACTTGTATGCTATATCATGTTTTTTTTTAAATTTAACCATAAGGTTAAGTATGCTGCGCAAAAATACTTTGCCAACTCGAACTACCTGGCAAGCCCAATTGAGCTTCCCTACTAAGCTCTGGAGCTTTTGCGGTGATGAAGCCTTACGTGCTTTTAAAGTTTCCAAGATTTGTTTAAAATCCTGAACCTTAGTCTCTGGCAATTCGATAGTCTGGGATTCCGAATAAATAGATATACCCAGGAAGACTAAACTTTGTGTTTGCCCTGCTACTTTGTTCCAGCTGATGGCAAATCCTATTCTTCTCAGAAGCAACAAAGCTCTGCCATGGCTGCTTTACATTCATCAAAGGTTTGCCAATAATAAAGAAATCATATAAATAAACAGTGATAACCTCAAAACCACGACAAGCCATCATTCTTCTAACAGCTTGAGGAAGTCAGTAAAAAAAGAATTACAAAAGGAATACTTGTATCCAACATAGAAGTATCATGTTTAAGACCACTTAATTTCCATTTCAGGCTTCTGGCAATATAAATTGAGGGATATAATGGGAGGGGAGGGATCTGTATATATTTTGTAGATCTATTTTAGTGAGATAGTAGCTTTTCTCTGCTAAGACTAGGGTTTCATGTAGGGTCTGATATTTTTTTCCCAGGAACATGTGTTTAAAAATAATCAGTAAGAGATGTCCCGATCGGGAGACTACAATCATTGATGAGTCTGATTGTGTTGCTGTTTAGTTTTTGGACAGCACCTAATGCGCTTATTATTTCTGGATTGCTAGGATAATATGTGCAGTAATATTCCTTGTTTATGCCTTTAATCAATTCTGATTCCACCTCCTGTTTATGTAATTCAGCAGATTTGTGGTGTGGATGCAGTATTTATATGATCCTCATTGTCTATAATAGGAAACCCATACTTTGCTCTCTCTAACAAGAATCCCTTATCATCCTCCTCCTTTAGGCAAGTAGCCCATACCTAAAGTATTTGGAAAGGGAATTCCTAAAATGGGTGCTTTCGGGTAGGGCTTTATCTTAGCATAGCCAGTTGAGTTGGAATCCTGAGGAATCTTCTGGCCTCAGTCGGTGGGTGGACCTTTGGTAGGGTTTTTCAACATCCTTCAGCTGAGAATATTTGGGCGTATTTACAGTTGGCATTAAACCTGCATAATTCCCTATTGTATGAGAAACAAAGCTCTCTCCCAGATTGATCAGATTGTCTCCTATACTGACCTAAATCAACTTTGTGTGTTTTGTTAAAAGCCAATGACTGATTCTTAAAATCCATGCTAATCACTAGCACTTTAGGTTGCAACTATACTTTACTTAAAGTTGGGATGAGTGAACCCCAAGGTTTGCCTGTTTTTTTCGTTTCAAATCATCAAACATAACATCATATGCCCATCGGCTAAGCCAGTGACCTAAACAAGGTAAGCAAGATAGTCTTTGATTTTAGTGTAACCAATCTTACCCTGTCTCATCAAGATAGTCTGGTATATTAGTGTAACGTATCTTACCCTGTATCTTCAAGGTGTCTAAACCACAGCTCTTTTGAGATGAACTCTAACTTAGACTCCTTGATATTGTTAGATTTAAAATAAATGCCCCTACCTGCTACCTCGGAAACATGCTCCTCTTCACCATTATGTGAAATACCCATCATATGTCTAGCAAAGTCTAACATCTTTAAATAGGGCAAATCCGCGAAAGGCCTCGGGTACACCGATGGTCAGTCATACAGTCCTTGATCGTGCTGCGGAGTGTGGGTAAAGGTTCCCCCACCATGTGTTGTTTGATATTCCAGTAGGGGTTCTTGTCCATTGGTTCTGTTGCTGTCCCTGAAGAAGCGCCATGTGTTGAAGTGCTCGAGCCTCTGTTTTTTGGTGTCTCCAAGGATATTGGTGTTGTTAGTGGGGTCTTTAGCTGGCTCTTCCCGAAGGGAGCCCAGGATTTCATCGACGGTTGATCGCCGTATGCCGCTTTCTTGTGTTGTTTGAGCAGCGCTAGCGAGTGGACGAAATCTCTGCTTGGCTCCGCCATTTTAGATGCCGTCTGACGTGCTGGCTGACCGTTTTTCGGTACGTCTTAAAGCGAGCGCTTGTGCTATTGGCTTAACATATATAGATGCTTAGACGTCTTCATCTAGTAGTTGACACAATTCCATAGATGTAAATCCATGGTTCACCAGAACGACGACAGTTTCTTGCGTTAGGCTGTTTTGTTGACCTTTAGACCAGTGCTGGACCGCGAAATCGACTGGTGCATCCGCCGGCTCTTTCGCGTGTTAAGCCCCGCTTATGTGGTCTTCTGGTGAGCTCATTGGTCTGCTTGGCACATGCTAGCTTCTAACTGCAGATCGACTTTGTTGAAGGGTTCTGTGTGACTCTCGGGACAACGCCAGCGCAGTTCAATACCGTTTATTTGTTATATCGTATATAAACGCCACGAGAAACCGGCGAAATCTCTTGAGCAAGAAATTGTGTTGTTGCGGCGGCCGACCCACCCTAAGTGATTAAAAACCCCTGTGGCACTAGGCGACCCGGAAGGATGACTTGGCACTGATTGGCTGTGTCCCTGAAACTCCCTTCATTTATGTACTGGGCATATTAAGTTCGTGAAAAAAAAAATGGTAACATAACATAATTTGAAACCAAGTGACAATTAAAACAAAATAGAAAAACGGGCTTGTATGTGAAAATGTACTTGATTATATGGATACTCAAAAACCGAAATTACAAAAAAAGGTGGTCGAATTAATTGCAAAAGAAGAATTTCTTTATATTATTTTAAAAATCTAAATCTTCACGAGACATAATGATGATAATAATAATAATAATAATAATAATAATAATAATAATAATAATAATTATATTAATAATATCGTGACACAAGTTTGGTCATAAGCGCGTTCTTCAATTAATATGTATACGTAAAGTATATATCATACGTTGAAGTTTGATTTATATTCATAAAAAAAGTAAACGGTTATGTATAAATTTCATATAGATTTTTTGTCCTAAAACGTTTAACCTTAATGTAACCAAGTATTTGCATGTTTTTCGTTCGCCATTCTGGCGGAAGAAAAACTTGCAAACACTTGGTTACATTAAGGTCAAAAGTGTACTTGGCAAACACGGCTGCTGGCCACATGACTTTCGCGCATGTGACATTGGAATTCCTTCTTCTAGTCCAGGTCGCTTAGCACTGTGTATATACAAGCACTCACTAACTCTTCTAGTCGCTGGACGAAACTGGGTTGAAACAGTTCTCCACTGAAGTACATGCACTTAATTAAATATGGTGAAAATCCTCAATCGCTGACAAATATGTTCAAAATCTTCTCTGTAACAACATTTAGGCAATGTCTAGACTAAAACTTCAGGGACCGTCTAGAATTAAACCGGCACGAACCGATTCCCATGGAATTATAACTGTACTGAAACTAACATAATTAAGCTAGGTTCTCTTATGTTCCCACGTAAACATTGATATAGGATACAACATATAAATGCACAACAAATTAGAGAAAAAAATCACCGGGTTATACTATCCTAACTTGAATGTGCAATACAATAACTAAGTCAAAGATCCCTGGGACACCATTGGAATAGCGATACTGATTGAAAAAATTGGAATGCATGGAATTTTTGGAAGCATACCTTCAGTGTTATTAAAAGGTTTGTCTGTCTAATTTACATATATAATCAGCAACCGGTCTAATCATGATAATCTTATTATGGTGTAAAATATACCTCATTTGGTTATGTATGTATGCTCAGGTGGCGGTAATTGTTTTAACACTCCAGTAGAGTCCAAATAATATATAATTAACTAATTAGCTTATGTAATAAGAGACGGGTAAAATCATGGTTATTGTGTGTATTTGTGCAAAATAACCACGCAAAAGGTACTGCCATCGGTCTGAGATGTCAGGCAACATTGAACATTTCAAATAAACTTTAACATGCTATAAAAAAAAAGATATTTCATTTATTCCCTAATAAATAAACATGAATTAACAGTTATAAGGTGTAAACATAGTCAAACTCATATTTTGGCCATGTTTTGCTGCTTGAAAACGATTATTTCTCTCCTTTCAAAAGTGTTTGTAATGCATTCATAAATGTTGGCCTATTCATGTAATTTTATTTTGATTTTTCTGAGGGCAACTGATTATCACACCAAAAATCAACACGCGTATTGGTTCTTGTCAAAGCTATGGATTGCCATATCTGTTTTCTTGTTATGGTTGATAAATCTAGGCCTATATTACACGACAATATCTAACCATGTGTATAAAATCATCTATGGATGTGTAATTTAATAATAAAAATATGATGACAATCAACTCTGTCAGATTTTCATTTTTTAAACAATGGGACATACACAGGCATCTATACGAATAATATGACAAAATAACACTACAGAGTTAAACATTTGATAAATATATAAAACATACAGAATCTCATAAACAATATGTGGACAAATACGTTTTAAGCCTTTTTTCTGGTTTCCTTAACCTGAATTATTTTTTTCTGGTTGCATTGCGAATACTTATTTTAATGCTTATATGGCAGGTAATGTAGCTTTTAAAATTGTTCCACCCTTAGGCGACCAAGACGATAAAAAAACATCAAAAGCAAATTTTGTTTTAGGCTGGCCAACGTGCTATTGAGCATGACCAAAGTTTAAGAATAATCCTGTTTCCAAAGCGGCATTCGATCGTATAGTTCGTTGGGTCAAATATTGTCAATTTTTTTTTATCCATAATTTTTATTAACAATCGATTTTATCCTTTAAAGGTGATTTTGTGCAGACAATACATTTTTCACTCGAACACATTATAAATAAGAAGGATATTTAAAAAAAACGGCCTATCAATCCTTTAGTATTGGGTTTTGTCAAAAATAAGGACGCATTTTATCTTAATTTAGGTTTAGGTTCCAGTCATGTCTAAGATGGCACAAATAAGTATATGGAAGCTTCCTAATGGTTTGATAATAAATTATTAACTATATGTTCCATTTTATGATTAATTTTAAATGAAACAGGTAACGGATAAAAATCATTTTAGGGGGAAAAATATTACGTTCTAGTATCCTTTATCCACCCTCGATTTTTGTTTCAAATACATTTAGTTAGCAAACCTAAATCAGCATACATGATAAGAGAAGAGTTTTCAGTATCACTACTAAAAGCCTAGTATTATAAATATAATAATTATGATACAACTGGGAAAATAAGTGAATGTAAACAATATTTTGAATATAACGGTCACCTTCAATGGTCGAAAGAATAAGTGGAGCAAATAATATTATTTTCCACAAAGATATCAAATACAGTGTTCTTTCATTAAATATATGTTCAAGCCCGCTTATTGTCATATCGGTGGTGAATGCAACAATTATGATAATAACCGGGATGTGACATTATGCGGGCTTCAACATCGATGCCTTTTTAGTCATAGAAGAAAAGTTATGTCTCAAATGGTATTAAATAAATCGTCAATCAAAAGGAAACAGAAACGTTTATGGATATTTTTTATCGCACAACGGCATATCTAATTACGTTTATGCGCACCTGACAATTTATTTCCTGTAAGTTTTATGCCGCATGACGTAACTGACAAAATTCCAGCTCGCAAACAGAAAGAGACGTAGCGTCTGGGTCATGAGGTCAAATGTCTGGAAATATGCGGCACAGTTATAATGTTATGCGTAGCAAACTATTTAACAAGATAATTATTTGCCCGACCATTGCGCCTTATTTTCAGGATATCTTATTATTGACTCAAACTTCCATGATCGTCTTTATGATAGGAATGTTGGGGGAGCGGGCATCGTCATGCTATTGTCAACTTTCTGAAGTTTCGCTGCGATTGAGGTTTTGGACCTTATATCTCCTCCAGTACTCACAAAACCTCCATTTCGCGGACCCTTAAAGGTGATTTCCAGTCGTAAGCAATGTTTAGAGCTTGTGCTTCACATAATCTCGGCGAAAAGTCACCGAGGTTTAAACCACGGCCTTGCAAAGGCCAGGAGTTCATTATGATTGACATGTGATCGCAAGCATCGCCCTTGTTAACGTACGAAGAAACGCAATGAACTGGATTACCGTGGTATCTTAAGACGTTAATTAGCTAAGGGAAGGGGAGTGACCTGCATGCATAACTGCACTTGCCTGCCGCACACAGGTGGGAGATGTGATCGTTCGATACGCCTGACCGATTACAAGCGTCTGATGTGATATTAACTGCAATCTGGTATCACTGCCGAGGGTTCTTAGCATGGCAATAAACGGAATTATGACAATATGCCATGACATTAAACGGTCACATTTACCATTGTTTTCATAGGAAATGGTTTGGGTTTTCAGATTTATGTGACAATAAACGGGATTTTCTATTAACCGATATGACACAAAGGGGGCTCGACTGTATTACATGTGTTGCTTTATTTCAGTTATTGCAAACAATATAGATGTGGAAAAATCAAAATGTATGAAAGCAATTTCAAACTAAAAAAAATCATTTTCCTAGAATTACTTGAACAATTTGAACTCAGACACTTTTTATTGTACTTCTGAGATATAATTTTTATACCGTACCTTCTTATTCAGAGTTGGCAAACCTAATGGGAAGTAAAAAAGACCAATTATATGTTTTTTTTTCCTTTTTACAAAGGGGAAATATTTGACTCAAGTTAAATGTACAAGTTCAAAAAGAAATAAAAAAAATAAAAATGTAAATTAGGTGAAATTGTAAGCGCCACCCGCGTTGTGTACGAGAAAACTATTTATGATGAGCCTAAATACATAATTTCAGGCCGATACGCCAAAAATTACTCCTGAAATATATGCATGAAAGGCGGCGCCACCGTCTCATGTATGAGAAATATGCTTAAGATCAATAAACATGCAATTATTCAGGCCAATACGCCAAACCACTCCTCAGAAAAGGACACGTATTCTAAAAAAACGGGACACTGGTACAACCTGCCCGGTCTATTACAAAGCTCTCAAAGATGGATAAAATAGTGTCAAATCCAAAGCTGGTACATCCATCCACACCTGAGGTATATGCAATTTTCATCAAAAATAGATGTTTGGATGGACGTCGCCCCAGGGTTGTGTATAATCTATGGATATGCAATAGTTCGTCAAAACACTCCTGAGATAAATGCATGGATGTATTCTGCGAATACGTGAATATACGTGGCGCCACCTGTCACGTGTAGGAGAAAGCTATCTCACATGGGTGGATGTGCCAACTTTCAGGTCAGTACACTGAGCCACTCCTGGGAAAATGAATGATTTTCATCGAATGCCAGTGCACGGATAAACGCCATGCAAGCATGATTGCTGATGTTGACGCCAGTCTTGAATAAGAGATGGGGAGTGTCCAAGATCGGTGGACATTCCTTGGATATGGGTTATTATCACTGAAAAAAATGATAGACATTTCGGTCCATAGGTATCATAGGAGTTTTTCGGAAAGCGCAGCGGCGGCTGAAAACATTTAATCGACCAAACTCTTTTTTGACGTATATAATGACGTATTATTTTATTATAAATTACTAGTATGGAAATGTACATTTAAATCATATAATGATTTATCTTTCTGGGATTAAGTGATTTATAATTTGCTATTTCATTAAAAGGTGCCCGGCACTTATTAAACAATACAAAATGGAGGGTTGTTGATATATACCCCAGAAATTCTGTTGGATTAAGATCCCAATGGTGCCCATGGCAAATGTAAGAACTGTAACTGTGGCAATAGAAAATAGCTAATGTTATGTTTTCCTGTATGAAAGAGAACTTTGGTTGAAAAGGAGAGAGAGGGCCATTATAATATTGTCTCCTTTGATTTTATGATGTCCTGATATACATTTAACGAAGTTCCTTTTACGGAAGAAAAATAAAATATGCACTCTGAAAGGAGCATGAAGTAGTCACTTAATTCTTATATACACTATCTAGTTTTGTATTGTTGTTTAAAGAGTGACTCACCTCCGGTAACCATGATAGCATGGAGTTCTGTTACTGTTCTGGTTCAGACAGTTAACATTATTATTCCTTTGCCATATTGACTTATTGATTCCGTTGTAGTCTCCGCGATTTACTTTATTTTTAATGAACCCTCTTGGCCTCTTACACCTTGTCATCAATGAGCAATGGATGTATTGTTTCACATATTAAAAATTAGTTAATTATATATTGACTGTTAACTGGAGGGAATGATCAATTATCTAAGTTTTCCACTTATATATTAATATTTATGCAAAAGTATATAAAAATGATATACACTATTGCTTAGGTTAATTAGTTGATAAATGTGTATATTTCTTTATTAATTGAAAACCAAATATATATTACCGTTAATAAATGATATATTAAGTTATTATTTACCTTATATTGTTCTTAAAAATAGACAACTAGTTTGTCTTATTTGTATAGTTAATCAGTATTTTATTAATAAAATATAAATTTACCTTATATTTGTTCAAATTTGAAATTTTTTACTCAAATACTTTACTCTTTCTACGTAAAGCCAACTTATCAGTACATTAATTGTTATAAATAATTCTACAAATTTAGTCAGATATGCAAATGTATGCAAGTTATCTCATTAAATATGCGCGGTTCAAACGTATACAGAAACGTTGTCCTAGAAACAATTCAGGAAAGTTTTTCTGGTGAGGATTTCCATACTGCTTTTTGGTTATCCCTGTATAAAACGGCTGTTTCGAGTGATACTTAATTCGGTTGTTTATATAACCACTACTCATCCGAGATGGCGGAAGAAAAATACAAACATCGATTTTTATTTCCATTATCTTCCAAAGTTTTGATAAAAAAGTGTGTACCCAAAACCTTTATGAAAATTTGACAGAATGACATAACCGTATACATTTAACAGTTTCTATCATATACATGTCAGTTTCATTCGAATTTGCACTTTGTCTTCTTTTTTTTTGCTCTTTGGGAACATTTCACTGAAGGAACTTGGATGTTATACTTTAAACTTCTTTTGTAGCCAGAGATAGGCCAGGAGACTTTGGTGCGGAGGACAGTGTGAACGAGACGGGGGCCCATAAACCTGAGGCGGTCTTTTTAAACATAACGCCGCCATGCTCCACATAATAATTTAGTTACGGCAACAATTTGTTTTTGTTTTAATGATGCCATGTAAAGTATCCAATACAACTCGTATTGCAAAGATATGAGAGATGCACATGTATAGCTTTACATAACAAGCTACGCTCTTTACACAGCGCTTTAACTATAGGCTTATTTCCTATATCGTAAGCGCTGTTTGTTATGACCTCGTATCCTGAATTGCTACACCAGAGGGGAGCACTGTATTTTTGTCCAATCAGATGAGACCTTGTGCTGGATGACACGGCCAAGCAATGAATACATGTAGCCAATCATGTTCATTTTGTTTTGAGTGACAGCTCATCGCCCCCCCCCCGGTAACCGTTTGAACAGGCCACAGGCTCAAAGAGAATCGCCCTAGACGTGGTTTGCTTAGGGCCTTGGATACATAGGATGCCCGGCCGGTGAGTTGTAATTCAAAAGCAACGTAACAACAAAGGCTGCGTGCACACCTCGCTGGCTGGTTTCAGTTCTGCAGACAACATATACATGGCTAAGCTAACACAGTCATAATGTCATAATCGACTCGGTCGATGATGCGAGAATACAGAGGGAGCAAATAAATTCGACCGTTAAACCTCATCAAGCGGCGCTTGAAGCGCAGCTATGGGCGGAGCAAGGATGCCTGTCGAGTGTTTGTTTATTGGCATCTGGCTGGCTGCTTGTCACATCATACGCACGTTTTTTTTTCAGAGGACAACGAACCGCCACCTGGTGTCTAAATATATCATAAACGGTCAAAGCTGGCAGCGTGAAAATCAGTTGCTTCTTTAGAAGCGCATGATTTCCGCTGCTTCGGGAGCGAAATAACAAGCATGCCTTTTACACGGACAAGAAAGACTTCTTGTATGCAATGTGTTATCACAGTCGTGTTTTAGCTCGAAAAGCGTATAGACGTGTCAAGAGTGTTCTCCACGATTAAATCGTGTTAGCCAACAGTAGCCTACACTCAACAAATAGCCATGCACGTCAGATACCCAGTTAGTTGTATTCCGACTACTGTACCCGAGTAAAAGTTCCGACGGAACCAGCTCCTCAAAACCTTTCCGACCATCAACTTTGATGTTATTCCCATGCATTGGGGATCAACTGTATGTTCATCCGACCCAACCAAATGACGGATCTTATCCTTACCTATATCCGAGGATGGAGGAAAATCACAGAGTTTAATCAAGTTCACTTGATTACATCAACCTCCCACAGATCGAGACGACGAATTTCAGGATGATCCAACCGTATCACAGAGTTTCCTGTTTCCTCGAGATAAAAGAGACAGACCTGCTACAGCAGTTTCCGGACACAGCGAAGCCATCAATAGCCATTCATTTCAAGAATCTCCAGGGGAAATCACAGAGAGAGTTAATATAGTAATAAAGACCAAGTCATCATTACAGCAGCCCTCCGGCATAGGATAACCATCGGACGGGAACATTTTGCCACAGAAGAATACAAAGCCGAGATACCATTCTGTGGTCGGGGTCTCGGCAGGAACCACTATAGCCGAGCCTGCGAAAACAACAATATATGTAAAACCTCCATCACACTAGAATGCGATCTCGCTGCGTTCTAAAATAAATGTACAAGATTGCCGTGGAGTGCCCGGAGTTCTTTATGAGCATCGTAGGAGCGATAAAGTGTCGCCTTGGGACGTCATATGGTCCCCTTGAGCGCAGGCCCTTGAAATCACTATTAAAACATGACTAAATCCCCCCTATATAGCCTTATACTACCAATAGTAATAGAAAGACACAAGGTATGAAACTACTGACGGAGGACCCCGAGCGGCCTGCTGTGTAAACTTTCAATTTCAAACCTACCGACAGCGTGATATGAACTAATCAGGTTGAGCGGACACTGTTTGGCGGTCTTCCTCTCCATGACAGTCCATGTATCATTGTGGGATTGTTTATCATAGCCATGAACTAAAGCACGCCTGCGTTACCACTAATGGTAGTTTTGTATCAGAGTACCTGCCAAAGTAGCTGTTATCCTGCAGCCCTACCCGTAAAATAAATGTTCGAACCATAACCACAGTTTATAAACCTTTTTCCTTTGTGAATATTTGTAAACCCATATTCGTGTGTGTATTTGCCAATTTATGGTATATTTGTATTAGAAGTGTTTATCTTTTTTGAGGCTATCGGGGTCAAGTCACGAGATCCAGGAATTTACGGTCCAAGTAAATGTAAAATAACGGTCCATATCCATGTGATAAGCGTAACGTGTAATAGTCACGTTAAATAACGTAAAAGCTTTATACCTTGCTGCCACTGCGCTTATAACTTCAAAGCTGCGCCCTCGCTGCACCCTATGTGTTCACAGGGCGCTGCTACTGCGCACTGATGAAGTTCTATAACGTCGTGGCAGCGGGATAAGAGCGGCATTGCAGTCATACTTGGAAGGGTTTCGCCGATGTTGACGGCAAACAACAGCGATTTCCAAGGTCGCCATTTGTCGCCGTGGTTGCTGTTAAATCTTCATCTAGGGTGATGGGGCCCGTACCGCTGTGGAAGCAACCAGCACTTAACCACACAATGCCAGGTACAAGCCTCTCATGTGGAAACTGCAGAGGCGCGCAATCTTCAGCGTACAAGGGCTGCCCGGCCTACCGGTCGATTAAAAGAACCTGGAGGAACTAGCCTAGGACTCATTCAAGTAATCCAACCCACGCTACTGTGGATGAAGATAACAGAACTACTGCTACCACTACCAGTCCAGTCACACAGAGGACATAAACCCATACTGCAGTCAACAAAGCCAAGATCAGAACAACGCAGACTGATACGATCATCATATCAAGTAAACTAAGTCAAACGGAAATTACGTCAAAATCGCCAAGAAAAAAATCCCAACAGCACAAAGCCAACCAAATAGAACATGAGGAACCAAAAACAGCTACTACAGCTACGCAGACAGATGACCAGAGAAAATTGGTGTCATCATCCGCCACCAGATATCTCCCCTAGTTATCTGAGGCAGCAGCAGTCCTCTTTGAGAGTGAAGAACACACAATCGAAATGTGTGAAAAATTCATCGAATAACTACTAATAAGGCAACAAGAAAAAGAAGGAAAACCAGAACCGGAACCGGTAGAAGAGCCCAAGCAACCACCGACTCTGCCCTAAAGACAGAAAAAGAAAAGACCCAAGTACAAGAAATTCAACCCGCACGACCATTAAAGTAAACAACGCAGAATATCACCCTATATAGATACATGATACAACATAGAGTACGGCTTCCTGATTACCGACATAATTCATCAAAATCTTTCAAAAATCTCCTTTGAAGGAGCACCAAGGAGGGGATTCCCAGAATTATCTCATACTGCAGTGCTCGATAAGGATAAACATCTCAATCCAAGTCGAGCAATGTGTTATTCATTGGTCACCTATGAACGCAAGCCATAACAGTAGAGAGTGCTTGCCAAAGCGTACGACGGATATTCACTCAAGTGAGTACGTATGTACTTGACAGTACACTTGAGATAAGGGCTCTCAAGGGATATTCGGTAGACACACTGATTATTGAAATATGGGTAACACCAGATAACTTCATCATCAGTGAGAATATGTTTGTATGCAGCCCGGAGATAAAAAACTCTTTATTTGATTAATTACAAGAATTGCATTAAATACGTTTATAAATGTTATACGCCCTGGATGATAATATCTCTATTGTTAATGGTCTGACTCCCCTTTGCAGTCGCTAGAATCCCATGAAGTGAGTTCTTATCAATACTGGATCCACCTATCGTTGGCATTAATGCTTGTCTAAAACACATTTATATAAAATACGGAGATTTACTAAGACCAAAAACATTGAACAGAAGATGTCCTTGAGGCAGCTTTCATAAATTTCAAAACATAAATTTACATCATATTAATTAATATGTCAGATAATATGCCTGATTAGGTTAAATAAATGTACTAATAAAGTTGTCATGTCACCTATCCAGAGATGCCAAGTTGGCAGAATCACAATGCGTGAGAGTTCAAACTCGTTCATGGTCGTAGCAGTCAAGAACCGCCGTTCCTGTAAGAGGAATCGACTATTTAATAAACCACTGAAAAATTAACGTAAATCATCCATGTCATACCTGTATTCAATTAAATTTAAATCTATACAATTGCCCCCCCCCCCATTTAACGTTTCCCACGGCTATGATTATTGAAACGAAAACCAGATGGACTATGTTGGGCTACCATGCAACAGGTATTAGCTCCCTACGCAACGTGTTATGTTGTACAATTGCACAATTTGGTTTCCACTTACAAGCACACGACGTATAGGTCACATGTAAACAAATGTTGATATCCAATATATATCTATTTTATATATATATACACAAACATACACATATAAGCATCTTATAACGCGATGACGTATTATTATGAGCTAATGTTGTGCTATAACACTGCCTTCTTCTGGTACACTTCATGATAAGATACATTAATGAAGAAAACAGAATGCGTGATATTTATGTCCGTTGGCGCAAGAGCGTTAGGCGAGGGGTAAATGCGTGAGATTTATGTCCCTTGGCGCGAGAGCGTGAGGCGAGGGGTAAATGTGTGAGATGTATGTCCCTCGGCGCGAGAGCGTAAGACGAGAGGTAAATGCGTGAGTATCACGCCCAATACGTGAGAATTGGCATGTCTGCGTATCCAGCCTTTCCAGCTGCCACACACTGACAAAAACTTTTTTCTTTCAAATGCAACAGCAAGGATATTCTGCAGTTTACATTAAATTAATACAATGAGTAAACCAATCGATATATATTTGAAACAACTATACGCCCTTAATCCGATACCCTTGGCAGATCCTGGCGTTCAGTGATCTCGAAGATATGAGTAAAGAAGAGGGAGCAGTGTTCCCACGATGCTGGATGTCCTGGCTTGAGAACGCTGGCCTGACAAGTTGAAGGCTCGAATATTCGGTCAAGGTCGGCTGCACGTTACGCTGTAATCCTGCAGCCCCACCCGTAAAATATATGTTCGAATCATTACCACAGTTTATTAACCTTTTTCCTTGAGTGAATATTTGTAAACACATATTCGTGTGTGTATTTGCCAACTAATTGAATATTTGTATTAGAAGTGTTTACTTTATTTGAGGCTATCGAGGTCAGATCACGAGGTCCAGGTGAATTAACGGTCCAGGTGAATGTAAAATAACGGTCAATATCCATGTGATAAGCGTAACGTGTAATAGTCAAGATAAATAACAGTCAACTTACATGTAAAAAAGGTTATATTCAACAGTGTATATATATATATATATATATATATATATATATATATATATATATATATATATATATATTGAGAGAGAGAGAGAGGGAGAGAGAGAGAGATATTCAGAGCAAGAGACTGCTTTTCATTAATCATGTAAATTAATACAAAAAAAAAAACATTTCACATGACATTCTTCGATAAAATAATTTTGGCACAGTATGATTGTTTTAATCATTTAGGCATACAGATGTTTATTCATGAATCTAACTTTTTCATCTATCCAATTTATTTCCACTCACTAATATGCACCTAGTGACGTACTGAGGTAGGCCTGCGCTACCACTAATAGTCCAGTCAATTTATGAAAAAAATAGGCCTAACCCACCACAAATTGCAACAGAATTTATTTTTTCACTATTCATCTTAGAAATATCTATATATGAACATACTAAAAGTCTAACGACAAAAATTGAGTGGAATGGTGTTTAATTTGCATAAATCCAATATGGCCGCCACACCCTATTTGTAAGCACATATGAGCTAGTTCTTTTGACTCATTCCGCGTCAGGGTGAATGATATAACCTAAATATTGAGTAAAACGCTTTATAACTATTATAATATGACCTGAGGTATCTCCAGAGAGCAGTTTACCAGTATATTACGTAGCTCAGAGATTTATTGATAATGTACTGAAACGTGCTGTTTTCATATAAACTATATTTTATTGACAGGCCGAACTAAACATGCAATAAATTTAAATGGTTTTAATTAAATTTAATTTCGTTTTCTTTTTGCTTGTGGTTTAAATGCGTATTTTCGGCTTTTCTCCGTGAAATGAGGGGTCGATCCAGGATTTAGAAATGGGGGAAGGGGGGAGGGGGCACCAACCTAGGGTCATTAATGGCCAAGCTTAAAAAAGGTCCCCAGGTCCGGAAATGGGGTTGGGGGGAGGGTAAAGCCGCAAAATATGCCTGAAATCCTAAAAATACTTGCGGCGGCGGCTGATAAAAGGGGGATTCGGACCCAGAATCCCCCCCCCCCCCCCCCACTCGCCCTAATCTGCTTCTGGGAAAATACACGGGGAACGAGGCCCCTGGCTATCAGACGGCCACCTGACTTTTCGCGCCGTGTCATTCCCGTCGGTGTTTCATTGCCGGCACTTCCTGTTTATGATATCGCGGCCGTAGCTTCACGTTTCGCCGAATCTACTGATTTTAATGGAATTTGACACAGGAGAGCTACGGATTGGATAATTATATCTGAAATATTTTATCATCAATTATTACACACATAGGTGAGTACGCATATATGTTTTCCATATCAAAATGCCAGATCAGATGAAAACAGTCATATCTTCACATGGTAATCTCACATATCTTATTAAATGTGAAAATACTTATAAAAACAAAACAAGATTTGAATATATTTTGAAATTCAAACCTCGATTATGGACGTCATATATCCACATAAATGGTGCCTGCATGATACTTTATATTATGAGTAGGAGTACTGCCCACCATGCATTCCTTCACCGTAGTCCCTTTTTCTACTACGTACGGCTTATTGGTTGTTTCTTTTAGTGTGATGTATTTATAGACGAAGTCGAACAGAATATCACTTTCACATATAATTGTTTCTTTGTGGGCGGATATCTGTTTATGTTGTTTGACAGTTACAAGAATTCCAGTTTATTTTAAATTTCATAATCCCCATTTTATACTTACAGATCCAGATGGAACCACAGTGCCCACTTTGCAGTCAACCAGTATTACCAGAACAAGAAAGCGCAACACTCACAAAAAAAGGATGTGAAGGGATCAAAAAGGCAAGTGAGGCCCGAAGTATTGAGATCCAAACAGAGCCTGGGCAGCAAGTACATCGTGAATGTCGTAGAGTCCACTGTAATCCACATAATATTGAATCATACAGGCGAAGAAGAACCGGGGGTTTGGCCTCATCCGGACAGTCCGAACGCAGTTTAAGGTCTCTGCAGATGCCATTCAGTTATGATACGCTGTGCTTGTTTTGTGGGATAGCAGATATATATGATGGCAAGAAAAATGACCACAGGTTGATAAAAGTCCGAACATTTGAATTTCAAGAGAAAATCCTGGACGCATGCTCCAAAAGAAACGATGACTGGGCTCGAAAAGTAAAGGACAGGATAGACTTTGTCCATGATCTTCATGCTGCTGATTCAGTGTATGATCAGGCTTGTAGTATCAACTTCCGCACAGGAAAGCAGATACCAAAAAAGTTTGAACCTGACAGTTCTACGAATAAGCGTGTAAAATTAGGTAGACCACGAGATGAAGAGCAAGCACAAGCCTTCATGAAAGTGATCGAGTACTCAGAGCAAAACGACGAGGAACAAACAACTATACAAGATTTGATACAAAAAATGTCTGAACACCTTGCTGGTACTGATATTGAACCATACAGCTTTACCTACATGAAAGAGCAAATCCAAGCAAACTTTGGTGACCAAATAATAATCACGGAAATAAACGGGAAACCAAACGTGGTGACCATGTGGAGCACTGCTTCAACTATCCTTCAAGAGTTCCATACCAAGCAGAGGCAGGAGAGTCCCGAGGAAGAAAAACTCAGAGTTATACAAACTGCTGCAAAGCTTATAAAAAATGACATGAAATCTCTGATCCAGCAGAAGGACTTTTATCCTAAATACCAAGAAATGGCCTCTGTGGATGAAGCGTATTCTTTTTACCAGCATCTTTGCGCATTTTCCTGCAGGGTCTAATCACGCCTTCGGATTCAATGCTGAAGATTGCTTCCTTAGGCCAAGCCTTATTACAGTCTGCACGTCCTCGGGTTGTATTGTCACCTCTTCAGCTGGGAGTTGGTGTCCAGTTACACCATCATTTTGCCTCTAAATTTCTCATTGACACACTTAACAAACTTGGATTTTGCTGCAGCTATTATGATATTGTTAAATTTGAACGGAGTGCAGCTGTACACAGTGGTATAGAAATTCCTAACAGATCACCCGACTCTTTTGTACAGTACGTGGCAGACAATGTAGACCACAATATTTGTACCCTTGATGGACACAATACGTTTCATGGGATGGGTATAATAGCAACAGTGACAACCGGTACAGCCAGCACTCAGAATATTCCACGAATAACTGTAACAACAGAAGACATTTATGCGGTCGGTCGCGTAAACATTGAACCTTTCATATCAAAACAGAATGACCTTCAGTTCCTGCGTTATGCCAAACTACAAAAACCTGAGATTGAAGACCCTTCTGCCAAACTTGATCTGCTCTGGCGTGTATCATTGTGTTTCGGGTACCCTACACCTGGATGGGCTGGGACTATGCAGCTGGTACATAAGGGCAACCATCCTGGCAAATTGTCCATTTTATTCTTACCAATCATTGACATGAACCCTACTGACGTAAACTGTCTTCACTCAACCCTGCTCTTTGTTTGCAAACATGCCAGTCATTATGGAGTAACACCTATTCTAACTTTTGATCAACCTATTTGGTGGAAATCCATAACGATTCAAGAGAGCTCTCCTGCAAATAGTGAAATCAGATCTATTGTGCTACGACTTGGTGGGTTTCACACCGAAATGAGTTTTCTAGGTGCAATAGGCCATATAATGGCTGGCACAGGTATGAAAGAAGTATTGGAATGTGTATATGCTTGTAATACCGTAAGTCACATGTTGAATGGAAAAGCCATTTCCAGAGCCATCCGTGGACATATGCTTGTGTGCGGTGCTTTACACGCCATGATAATGTGCTTGATCTTTGACCTACCAGTTTCGACCACAGCGGCAAGCGGTGAGAAAGACCCCAAATATACAGTAGCAGCAGAATTATGTGACGATACGACTGAGGCTAGCTCTTTTGAGCCAGACGAAATGTCAAATGACGTCAGATCATTATCCCATCTGCCCGAAATCCTCATTGCTGGAAAAAAAATTGATGACTTAATCTCTGGTAGCAGCACATTGGAAAGCCTAGAGGATTCGAAGGTCTTGGCAGAAATTGAGAGGAGACTAAAAACATTTAGAGACTCATCCAAAGAACATCGGACCGTAAAGCTGTGGCTTCTGTACTTGGACATGATCACAATTTTACAAACATTTATTAAAGCAGAGAGAACTGGCAACTGGCTACTCATTTAAAATCGATGTATGGTATGCTCCCATACCTAGCTGCTGCAGGCCACAACAATTACACAAAATCGGTCTATCTCTACTTGCAAACATGGAACAACTTCAGAATAAACACCCGTCTGTTTACAAACATTTCATGGAGGGAAACACGTTGGAAGACGGTCTGATAGGTATTGGGCAGGACTGTCACAGGATTTGCTTATCGAACAAGTTCTGATGAGAAGCATCAAAACTACAGGTGGGCTAACAAGAGGACGTGGAATGTCAGAGCTTCAGCGATTGGTGTGGTTGTTGTCGACCAATGCATACTCAGCAGTCAAATTGGCAATGCAGCAATTCACCTCTGTTGGCTATATGACCAGTGAACAGCACAAAGAAACAACAGCGCCAAGACAAAAGAGGGACATGGCAGACACACAGAAACTCCTTACCTTTCTCTCCCTGAGGTCCCCATTTCAAGAAGATTCTGCACTTCGTTGTATCGTGAGTGGCGTAAATGCTGAGAAAACTGTAAATGCAGATCGTGCAAGGGAGATTGGTGAAAGAATACTGAAGGACATGGAGGGAAAATGCGTTTTGCAATACTCGTTAAAGAAAAAGGACCAAGTGGTCTCACTCAGCAACAGAACCTCTGTAAAAATAAAGGAAGATATGATCCATATAGATCCTCAGCTGCTATTTCAGAGATTAGTCACCATTGGTACACGAAATGACAATCTTGTAGAGGTATTTCAGTATGAGCTATGCAGCTATCCGACTGCACTCTTTGAGGACAAGTCTACAATGAGATTGGCTAATAAAGCATCTTTGGCCGATGCAATGTGGAAATTAATGCCATCAGATGCTCCTGTGCCGACAGGGAATATCTTTTATATATTGGATGGCGGAGCATTGATTCACAGAGTTCCATGGAAGCGTGATTCAACATATGACGATATATGCCAGCAATATCTCAGATATGTGTCTGGTCACTATGGTCAACCAATTATTGTGTTTGACGGATATATGCATGGTCCAAGCACCAAGGACTCAACGCAGCAGCGTAGAGCTGGAAAATGCTTTGGAAAAGCTGTTAAATTTTCAGGACCCATGGTTTTTAGTGGCCGAAAGTGTGATTTTTTATCTAACAAAGAAAACAAACAGAGATTCATTTATCTGCTAAGTGAGAAATTGGAAGGACAAGGATGTCAAATAGTCCATGCCCGGGGAGATGCGGATCTGCTTATTGTTCAGACTACGCTTGATGCGGCACAGAAAACCTCAAAACCTACTGTTCTAGTGGCAGATGGCACAGATATTCTGATTCTGCTTTGTTTTCTTTCCAATGACATCACTCCAAATGTGTACCTCCGGCCTGAACCCCGACAAGAAGTTACAAAAAAAGGCATCGAAATGCTGGAATATTGCTCTCCTTAGAAGTATTCTCGGTCCTGACGTATGTCGCAATGCATTATTCATACACGCTATTCTGGGGTGTGATACCACTTAACATGTGTATGGACTTGGCAAAGGACTTGCTCTGAAGATGATGCGTACAAATCCGAATTTCAAGAAACTAGCTGAGGCATTTTTAAAGCCAAACAATAAAAAAGACGCTATAATTGCAGCTGGGGAGTCCGCTCTAGTTGAATTGTATAAAGGAAAGCCAGGTGACAAACTTGATTCCCTTCGACTACAGCAGTTCCAGCAAAAAGTACGATATTGTACTTCGTTTGTGAATCCTCACGTCCTCCCCCTACATCAGCAGCTGCAAAATATCACAGCATGCGGGTTTACCTGCAAGTTCAGCAGTGGATGGGGAATGCTGAGAAAACGAATGCAGAGGAATGGGGATGGTTCATTCAAAGTGGCATGTACGCTCCGATATTGACAGACAGAGGTGCAGCCCCAGCTGAGCTTTTGGAAGTAGTCAGGTGCAACTGCAAAATGGGCTGTAGTACAAAACAGTGTTCGTGCAGAAAAATGGGCTAGAGTGCTCAGGTGGCTGTGGACATTGTCGAGGCGTATGTTCTAATGTCACATTACTAGAAGACAATGAACAGTTTGATGAATAAACAACCTATTATACTCCTTTATTCAAGATTTTGTATTCATAACGAATAAAGTGTTTGGTCACTCTTTTGAGATACTCAGTATGGCAAATATTACTTTTGTCGTCAATATTCAATTTATGCGAATAAATTACTCTTCACCTCGGTAGTTGTTGTAGTTCCATCTACAGAGTCGTGCAGATATTTAAACAAAAGAGTCCCCGTGTGCCAAAAATTGGGCGTGGCGGCCATGTTGGATTTATCCAATTTAAGAACTGTTCCACTCAATATATTTTCTTAGACTTTTAATATGTTCATCTATATATATTTCTGAATTGAATAACATAAAAATAAATTCTGTTGCAATTTGTGGTGGGTCATTCAATATATTGACTGGACTATAACGGCAGTTTTGTATTAGAGTCCCTGCCAAAATTAGCTTTCCTCAAAACAAGCGTAGTTTCACCGGGATTCAGCCCCAGAGTCATTTTGTTAAAAGGGGAAGGTTTCAATAGAACAGTAACAATGAAATGTACTTAAGTTAATGTTGTCGGTATGGCTGGGGTCAACTCAGATGAACTTACAGTGTGCTGGCATCGCTGTCAATTTATAATTAGCATAGGGGCCGCAAGCATCTTATAAACGCCAAAGGCTCCTGTCAAGTAGACTCTGCTATCAAATATAATGCCTTTTGCTCAGACTGAGGAAGTTTTGGGTACTTAAACAAAGATAGTCATCTCAATTTGGGGTCGAGACATATGCATTAACCAGTCACAAGACCAACTGACATGAGCTTGTGCTTGTAACCAGATTTTGAACAGGAAGTTTCATGATACACGTACTTGCAGGGATATTTTGTTATATATTTCCTTTTTACTGCTTGAATACTAGTGTTTTTTAAACTAGAAAGGACCCCCATGTGAATATAAATATTCAGCGTTTTAAAGGTTAAATAACTTAACAATTATGACGAATATTGTATAATATATATAGTATATTTTTTTTTTATATTTACATAAATTCGCAGTAATGAATATTAAGCAATAGTTATATTAATCGACGTGACGAAAAGGTCCCTTTCCTTTATAACTCAGTTATGCTGGCTTTATTTTGTTGCTTAAGCGTAAAATAGTCAGTTCCCTTGTGAATAATGTCCGGTTTTTATCAGTTTATGTAAGTGTGTCAACACCATTCATGTGTTGAGATTATACTTATTTAAATATATCGGTTATTTTAAAACTTTAATATTAGCCTTGTCACAATATTTTTTTTGTGAACAAAGTATTCGATCAAATGAAAGGTTATATCCTATGTATGCTAATATGTAAGTATTTTAATTCAGTTGATACAACATTGGAGTAATTGACCATTCTGTCTCTCTATTATATGCCATTAAGCTAGAAAGGAAAGGAATTTGATTAAAAAAAAAACATATTTAACCTTCATGTTTCCTGTATAAACTTTTTTAACCACCATTCTATATTGTGCTTGTTGATAAGCTTCTTTGCGTCAGGGCAAGGGGAACATGGTAGAAACGAATTTAATCATGTGATCGAATGTTCACCAGACCAGCATTGTAAATCTACTTTTAAACCAGATAATATTATGAACAAGTGCAATATTCAAGGTCTGATTGTTCTCGGCTGAATTTGATGTGGCGTCTGTCATGTCTTAAATTAATGCAGACCTTAGAGTTAACTTGAACTTTAGAATACCATTCCATTATGGCTTGTAACGGTTTTTTGCAAGACTTCATGACAAGGAAGATGTTTATCAGACACATATTGACATAACCATGAACAACTGTAGGCTTGCTCATACTTTGTATAACTTGAAATCTTGGTACATTATATACTGTGGTTGGCCTAATTTTAGCGAAGCTAAAATTTTGCGATTCCTTCATTTTGAACTTCATTTTTAAATGAATTCAATCGTGCATTTCAAAACATAAACCGGAATCAATCATACAATCCTGTCTATTTGATATAACAATAGTAACAAGACGTCTTAATTGTCTATATATATATACATATATATATATAAATATATATATATATATATATATATATATATATATCCATTTCTGATCAACCATTTCTGTAAATAAACATAATGTTGGTACATTTTAATGTTCTGAAATAATATATATTAATTAAGATGTGTAATTAATTTGTAAATCACTCATCTTATAAATCGATAACAAAATATATGTAAAAAAAAATACCCCCGGAAACTTGAAAATACATGATAGTCGTCAAGATTAAATTGCCTTCCTTGATCATACTCTAAATTCTATATCCCCAGACATGATTAGTCATGGCTATATTCGACGTTCGGAACAAATGTGATTTTATACAATTACAATATATGCTGAAACGAAGAAATGTCGCTGATCATGTACAAAAGTATGTTATACTGTATTTACTGTATCAATTTTCAATTTTATTTTAGATTGTGGAAACACCAGGACTTGGTGGAGGTAGAAATACGTTTTCTTGGAACTCTCACACTCTTACAATCTTACACTCCTTAAAGATAAACCAAAGCTTTAGATTTGAAATACAAATATATTAAGTAAACGTAAAACAGACCTGATATAAAATATTAACCAGCTAACCATGACCGAAAGCCATTGTTTTAACAAATTCAAATGAATATTTACTATTTGTGACCAGGAAAATCAATTGGTTTACAAATTTGAATAACTAGAAAGTGCTCAGACAAACATTGGTGTTAATATAAACATTTCGTAAAATAAGAAATTTCGTCATATTCTAGTTCGCTTTCTAATTGTTGAAAGAAATTGGGACTTGGCAGTATCTACGAACATAATCTAAAGAAATTCAACGAAACTGGTTAATTGTATATAATAGTACTCTAAACTCAAATGATCAAACTACACTTTTGGGTAGGTAAATCATGAAATTAAAATGGACATACCAAGGTGACTGCTGTTGTTGAAGTAGCGTGTTTGTATACCGTTGCATTCTGTTCAAAAACACGGTCGAAGAGGGGGAGAACTGTATTACCCTATTTTTGATAATAGATGTAGAAAGCGGGGTAAAGTAACCGCCTTGTGACTGGTTAATTGGCCAGGACATCTGATGATTGACAGATGTACCAGGGAAGAGTTAATCATGGACATGCATTGATTAGTGACAGAAGAAAGTAGGGGAGTTATAATCTTACCCATTTGGAAAATTTTACAGTATTGTGAAAACTTTTGTTTAAGCAGTCTAATACCTGGCCTTTTGGACAAGAGGGGTTTTATGTTTGTTTGTACGTTTAAATGGCCCAAACGGAGACTAATTGCCTGTGTATAGACCGTGAGCAAGCTACCCAACCATATTTCCAAGTGTGAAGGGGGAAGTAGGTTTATCCAATGCTCGGTATTCATTGGAGCGGGATCCCATCAGATCACAAGGAAATTAAGATATATATCAAACTAATAGTTTGTACATATGGTTTTAATATATGTGTATATTATAGTTAATATAGCTGTCAATAAGTGATCAACGGGTCCGTAGGGTATTTGGGTTCCATCAAGTCAAGGAGATGACACCACAGGCCTTAGTATGTGAGAGAGTTGTTCAAAAAGCCGCCTTGCTTACTCTGTGCATGTATTAATGATCCATGGATAATTTCTGTTAACTAAAGTTCTTGTAACGCTTTTGTGAAGGATGTATGAACTTGTTGTATAAACAGCGATATTGACAAACGGAAAACAAATGAGTAACCTACCGTGTTCGGTCGCATATATGTGAAGTTTGAAAGTTTACTTGTTGCAAAGCGCAATTTGAAAAGCTGTGGCTAATGAACCTGTCTCCAGTTGTCCTTGTTGAATGTTTTTTATATTTATTTGATGGACCCCCACATATTATATATATGATGAAATAAACAAAACGAGGAGCCTGTGTGCGGTAATTCCTGGCCATTCTTTTTAAGTTCCAAGGAATTATCTTAAGTGTAAAAACGTCAAATATCAGAGTAGGTTTCTTTGAATAATAGTTGTTTGATAAGAGGTACAATATGCTTGGACAGCAATCATTGGTTTAGTCATTTGGTGTGTAAACATGGCTGGACGACCAGCGCTTTGTGACTGCATTGGTGGTTGGCTGTGAGTCTGCAAGCAACAATAGCAGTATATGTTCTAATGCTAGTCCTGCCAGTTCCTGCAACATGAACGTAAAATTAACTGTTAAAATAATTCCTACATAAATTTACACATAATCTAATACAAAATGTTATAGGCAAAATAAAAAAAAAACCCTTGATCAATAATTAAAGTTGGTTGAACGAGTCATCTAAGTTTTCTAATACACTTAGATTTAAGTTGACAAATAATATATAAAGTAGCAAAAAGTCCCTTGATAAATAATTAAAAATGGTTAAACAGTTAATCTAAGTTTTCAAGTATACTTGATAAATAAAGTTAACAAATAAGATATAAAAGAGGAGGACAATTCTTACAGGGACTTAATCTCGGAACACAACATTTATTTATAGAATTTACATGAGTGCATAGCTCTACGAAGTCAACCATGAACTACAACACCCTTTTTACCAAAACAGACGAATGAAACGTTTTCACAGCAAAGCTAACCAGAATATAAAGAGGGTTCCGATATATGCTGGAGTACATGCGTTTGACATCCGAGCTTAAATAGCAGACGGGCAGAACCCGGACAAACTTGCTTTCAGAGATATGCAGACAATGTTTTTTTTGTTTTTTTGTGACGGGATGCATATTTACCTTAACCATATTTCCCTGGTACAGATTCCTATGTAGATGATCAACTGGTAGCGTTTAGAAGCGGATACAGTTTTCTCAGTCTGCGTCTCAAATAAACTAGTCTGTTATGACTTATCGGTCTGAGCTATGAAGCAGGAACATATCACCCATTGAAAGGGGACTTGTTCATATATTTTTTCGTGGTTATATAATACCAGCAAACCAATAAATAATTCAATCAAACAAACCCTGACAGTTATTTCTTTCCTAGCATCGTTTCAAAAAAGGTAGTTAGGTTTTCAGGAAAAAAGTGTAGTCCAAATAAATGAAATTCGGTTCGGACAGTGTCTTTTGTATTCATTTTAGCTTACATATGGATGAAAACCATAAATAACTATCAGTAAAACACTTTATTTACATAAATTTTAGGAAAATAACAAAAAAATAAATTAACTACGTCTTGAACTGATTGGTGCATTTTATTATTATTATTATTTTTATTATTATTATATTATTATTATTATCATAATTAAAATTATAAGTATATTATTATACTGTAGGCATCTAGTCCAGCACTGTATGCATCTAGTCCAGCAGTATTTGCTTCTAGTCCAGCACTGTATGCATCTAGTCCAGCACTGTAGGCATCTAGACCATTACTGTCTGTTTCTAGTCATGTACTGTTTCCTACTAGTCCAGCACTGTGGGCATCTAGTTCACACTGTAAGCATCTAGTCCAGCACTATATGCATCTAGTCCAGCACTATATGCATCTAGTCCAGCACTGTTTGCTTCTAGTTCAGCACTGTGAGCATCTAGTTCAGTACTGTAGGCATCTAGTTCAGCTCTATATGCATCTAGTCCAGCACTGTATGCATCTAGTCCAGCACTGTATGCTTCTAGTCCAGCACTATTTGCTTCTTGTCAAGCACTGTAAGCATCTGGTTCAGCACTATATGCATCTAGTCCAGCACTGTATGCATCTAGTCCAGCACTGTATGCTTCTAGTCCAGCACTATTTGCTTCTTGTCAAGCACTGTAAGCATCTGGTTCAGCACTATATGCATCTAGTCCAGCACTGTATGCATCTAGTCCAGCACTGTTTGCTTCTAGTCCCTTCTTGTTCAGCACGGTATCAATAATCACTGGGTAGTGTGAGTCAGAGTATCCTGCTGGTTTTGCAAGTGTCAAATTTATTAATTTAGTTAAATGAAAAGCATGTACCAAGTTTTGTTGGTACAAGTGACTATGGTAGTAATGTATTTGGTGTATTGCCTTAGATATCTGGCTTGTTTTAACACACCAAGTGTACACAAACAGGATCTATCCGACAAGTGTTTGGATAGTTGTGTTATTATGTAGCATAGTCTGGTCATGGAAGAGTTATCTTCGTATTCTTGCAAGTGTGTCAAACCCATATCAACTAATCAGTGTAATATCTCTTTAGGTTTCCTGGTCCTGGTCAAAACATATATCCAAATCTTAAGTAGTATTTGAAAAATGCGTTAAGTCAAGGAGTGTCCAGATTTAACATTTCGAATACAAATACATGCACATAACAATATTTGGCCACCTTAATCATTTTTGTAAATCGCTTTGGCCAGCTGCATTTCAGGTCGTAATAATTCATGTTAAAGAGTACATTATTTCTTGTAGTTATCGCCTTCCACGTGGGTTACAGTGGTCCTCAACTTGTCGGGCACAAAGGTCACCCACTCCGTGTTCCGTACAACCGCTTGGATATGAACTACGGTAATGGCTACAACATGGCCCTCCATGCTTTTTTGGCTCCGCGGACTGGTCTCTACCTGTTCAATGTTGACGGGCTGTCAGGAAACCCAGGACCAGGATGCATTGAACTTCGCAAAAACAACGTGGTTGTTGATGGGGGCCACACCACAACTCACCCTGTCTACAATGTCTTTAGTCAGACCTCTTATGCTAAGGAAAGGAGTCTTTGTGGTGACTTGTCCCTATTTTACATATTCACTGAGCGGACACTTCAGAAATTCCTTTACAGGGTTTCTGATCAAGGGAGTTTAAATTCGAGGGTAGAAATGTTAAAGGCAACATGTTTTAAATCCCTCAGTTGAAAGTTGTAGAACACAGTGACATGTGAATGAGGTTATAACATTTATGCCTTTAAATGTGTTAAATTAAAGCTTTGTGTTCTTACAAGAATACCTTACTTTTTACCTGTGTGAAGGCGATTGCTGTTGCTTTTATTTCGGTAGATATGAAATTTAAGGTTTCACCGAATAAAATTTTATTTTAACTGATACCACCTTAACTTAACAAAATTGTTACTTTTCTGTTCACATCCTGAGAAATATGATGGTGCATTTTGTTATAAATCAACATTCAAGGAATCCAGCTTGCTCCCTGAACCTCCTTCATACCACGCATTGTATAGGACTCGTACACAACCTAAACAAAAGTTACAGAGATACCCAGTTCAAATGTCTTTTATTCGGATGAATCGGTTAACATTAATGTAGTACCAGAAATTAAACGATAAAACAATTTAATTTCAAGAAAACATTTCCAACTGGGATGAAATGAATATATTTTTTAATATTAGCTTAATATCAATACCTTGTGCACCTGACTATAAATGCAGTTTCTTTGGTGGTCACCTTAAATTTGTTTAATTATGTGATACTCATACTATTAAGAATAGACAAACTTTAACCAAGCCCAATGTGATGAATCTCAATATAAAATTTCACACATATTTCAATAGGTAAATCTACTGAGGCTTGTATCCAAAAGGCAAATTATCTCTTATGTTTTCCAAATAGTTTGAAAACGGATTCTAGTAAAAAAAAGTGTATCATCTCAACCGATATACATCAATAAATCTGTACAAATTCTCATAAACTCATATGAGACAGACGCACTTTAAACTTTAAATGTCACTCAACGTTTCTTTTTGAGTGAATCTCTATCCGAGTGCTATCGCATAGAGTGCCTCACCGGTATCATATTTTGACTTGAACATGTTTCCTTTGAGGTCTGACATATCAAGCATAACACATCATGTGTAACAAATAAAAAGGAATTGATAATGTCTGACGAGACACTACCAACAGGAATTTTAAAAAATCAGAGAAATTTATCAATAGATATTGACAAGAGAAATTTCTTTCACCAGGCCAGCGATATTCTTATTTCACCAGATCTGCTCTGATCACAAATGTACATCTATACACCGGGGCATTATCTGGCATACGTCTTTGAGTATTTTAACATCTTGTGTGTGCCCAGTCTCTTCCGTTGACAATAAATCAGGACCTAATCTATCGGTTTTCTGGCACGGACCTGGTTCTAAATCACGATTACACTTGGTCTACTGTCATTCCTTCTGGACGACTGTTATATATATCAACTGTATTGAAATGATTTAATATATTAAGAAGTTCAATATGGCGTAGCCGCATAAAATATGTAGCATCAGATGTGCTGTCCTGAACCTTTTTATCCCTACTTAAAGAGTGCCATTCTAAAGTTTAGGTTCGGAACTTTATTTAGTTTTCCTATTCTCCCTATCAAATCCATTACAAAACACGGATTTTTCTGTCTAGGTGTAAGTGTACTGGTAAAATGCTCCACTGATTAGGGTCTAGTGATGAGCGTAATAAGATATATATATATATATATATATATATATATATATATATATATATATATATATATATATATATATTACATATTACAGAGGAAGAGCGATATACAGGTTTGACTAAGCATTAATGTTCAAGTGCATCTGATTTCCTTCGTGAGTTCGTTGCTAGGATCCGAGTGACAAGGCTGCTCATGTTATGCCGTAAGCATTAAAAGGCCATTTTCACACACTTGTAAAAGTTCATAATTACCTCTTAAACGTTTCCTCCTTCTAAGAGACCTAAAAAGCAACCTGATCTGAGAATATTTATAAATGTAATCTTTATATATCAAAGAATCCTCAAATGAAAAGTTCCCATAGGAAGGGTGATTTTGCAAATAAAATTCGTTATAATCCTCTGAAAGTTTCTTATATATATAAATAATTCATCATATATAAATATATAAATAATTCCATTTATAAATTATTTTAAGTTGCTAATATGCATATGCTGAGGTGCAACTGCGGTCTTTACTCACGGAACCTTACCTTAGATGAGTTTTTGTCAAATTATACTTTAGGAAAACGAACAAAATTACACTGAGATTCTGCTGTTCAGATAAACCTTTTACGAAGAGGAAGGTTTTAACCGATCAGTTAAAGAAAGGTGTGCATTATATTGATGTTAAGTATTGTCGAGGGGTTCAAGTTATTAAAAGGGGTCAGCTTTGTTGAACTTACAAACAGAAAAGCCCTGCTATCGCTTTTATGAAATGTGGAGGCGCCTGAGAAAAAATGGCACCTGTCTAGCATACTCGAATTCCTGTTAAATGTGACGTACTCTCTTAAGGAAATGCGGGCACTTGAAAAGCAAACTATATTCTACACAGTTGGTCGCCAGATACCTGAACTTTGATATCAACAGTGTAAATTGAGATTCAGCTGTTCAGCCTAGGTATGCTAATGTTTTTTTTATTCTTATACATTTTTTTAACTCATGCAATTACGTTAAATCGGGAAAATAGGTACGATATAAAAAGAGCGCCGAGGAGTCTTATGTTTTTGAACTGTGCTGGGTCAATCCGACTGTGGTGGTCGGTAAACCTGAACACAGAACACTCGACACTGAAGACAGGTTTGTCTAATTAACAATTTAAGGGTTGTCAAAATTTTTAATTTGCCTGCAGCGTTGTCAAATGTCTGCCGTGATAATCTACGAGTTGTTATAGACATTTCAAGGTCATCCATCATTCTTTCCCCTCTCTCTGTGCATATGTAAAAATATATATTATATATACACATAAAAAACAACAGATTTTTCAAGAGAAATGTTTATTTATTTTAAAAAAATCAAGTGGTTGTGTATTTGGTGATACGTTTATATATATATATATATATATATATATATATATATATATGTACAGCGGAACCTCTCCTACAGGCAACTCTGCTTTAACCTCCTTTTCATTATTTTCATTATTTCTCCTCCTTCAAGCCAGGTGGTCCAAAAATAGACTGTATAAATGATTAAAAAAAAACAATTACTAATAGACGGGCATCGTCGGTGGGTATATAAATATTTGATATAAAGATTAAGCATTAGATATTAACCCCCCCCCAACTCTGAAAGAGTTGCTAATCAACACCCCTTTTTTAACATAGATTTGGCAGAATCTGATATACACACAGCAAATTGACAAGACAAACATGACTTATATACCGATATATATATATATATATATATATATATATATATATATATATATATAAATATATATATCAAACTGGTACAGCTAATGTCAAGAACTTACATCTCGAATGTGATTTTTCATTTTGGGGATATGGCCGCTAGGGGTCCCTACACTTGAACCACTGCAACATACTTTTTTGGCCACAGCTGCAAAACAACAAACCTTATTTGCCAAAACTATTACTCATTTTGTTTCTAAATACCTTCTCCATATGATCATCTAGTCATCTATTATGTACAATGTGTCATTTTGTCAGTATATCTGTCCGATGTCAGTTGTTGTCTGCTTTGTCCGTTTTCATGTTCCTTTATGTAATATATGTCATTCTACAGGCCACAATTCCTCAGCAATCGCTCTGAAAGTCACTCAGATGATGGAAAACCGACAATTTGTTTCGTCTGTCCGTCTGTCTGTCATTTCAACTGCCGGCAAGCGCTCGACCTCTGGTCGTCCAGTTGTCTGTCTGCTCTCGACAGGTCCCTTTTTATCAGCAATTCCTTTCAAACTTACACAGCCGGTAGACAATCAAACGTCCTGGAAGCTTATTGTTTTGGTCAATATAAGTCAAAGGTCAAGCTCAACGTCATCAAAACTTCTCAAAACGTTTCTTCACCTTTGTCATTATTAGTGGCATCTACTTCAACAATAGCTCATTTTCTTTGCCATTCCAAGGCCTTTCTTCAAGTTTAGGGCTGCCAAATCTGCCGTAACCATGGTTACGTACTTCCGGGGAAAAGTCATGATATTCGAAAATAAAAAGTACTAGTTTTTTTCTAACTTTGTCAGTTATAACGCTAGGGATGTCTAGTTTTTTCATAATGTAGCATTCCAGGACTACTTCAAGATTTAGTACAATTGTCGCAATATCTCGCAAAGTATCTCGTCACACGATACCCTTGAGGCCACAGTTTTGCAGGAATCCTTTTTAAACTGGTACAACTTATGTCTTACGCTAATATCTCGATAAAAAATGGTCATTTTCGGGGTATGGCTGCTGGGCCATATCACTAAAACTTTAAACCTTGCCTGCATAAACTATAGCTCATTTTGCTGCACTTCACCTTCCCTACAACCCTAGTCTCATCATTTTTCAACTCAGATGTGTCACTTTGTCAGTATGTCCGTCTATTTGTCAATAGTCCTTCTTGACCCCTACTTGCTGATTCTGGCATCTAACAATTAACTCTCTACAGGCCACAGTAATCCTTTTGAAAATGCTACATCTCATATCTTATAATAATATCCCAAAGGCCATATCTCTAAAACTATAATCCCCAATTTCATAAACTATAGCTTATTGTCTTCCTCTGGAATTTCTCCATAACCTGATGAGATCATCTGGTCTCAATCTTGTGTTAATTTGTCAATATGTCTGTGAGTTTGTCAGTTTTCCTCAATTTTGCCTTTTTGGTTTTTGTGTCTTGCCTGTAGCGTTCTACATGCCACAGTTTCATCCTTTTGAAACTGGTACATCTTATGTCTTACACTCACATCTCGAAAGTAAGTTTTCATTTTCGGGATATGGCCGCTAGGGGGAACTGTACCTGAACCTCTAAAATATATCATTGTCCTATGTATATTTTTTAATAGGTCAAAGGTCAAGGTCATCACAACATATCAGAAAATATTTCCTCATAACTATGTCAATATTGGTCCTATTTTCACAAGTCATAGTCATTGTTTTCCATTGGGTCTTCTTCAAACCCGGGTCTAGTCGTCTGGTGTCATTTTGTCAGTATGTCTGTCTGCTTGTCAGTAGTCCTCCGTTTTGGCTGCTTGCTGTGTTTTTGCACTTGTCATTTAGCATTCTACAGGCTATTGTTTTCACTTAGTCGCATCGTATATTGGAATGATTTCTTGAAGCTGTATGTGTATTTTAAAGAGTTTAAAGTTCAAGGTAAAGGTCATTAAAGCACATCAAAATCTTATATCCCCTTAACTTTGTCAATATTGATCCTATTTTCACAAGCAATAGCTCATTTTCCTTCTCTTCGTCATTGTTCATTTATTTGCTTTTCTACGTCATTTCCGTCTAGTGTTATAATTTATTACAAAGATAGTTTACCAGGATGCCCCTTCAGCACAGAATGTTGTTTTATAATAGGGTCCTGGGACCAGTGAACTTTCCAGTTGTATACACATGATATAAAAATAGACATATACTTTAAAAGTACACATAATATAAAGGTCAAATATTCTACACTCAGACCAAGTGAACTCGACTCGAAAAACTATTGGGCAACGCCATATCCCTTAACACTGCAAGGCAGTGAGAGAGCAGCTTCCTGAGCAGGTAAGTCTGCCGCGCGGATCCTCGTGAGGGATATGTGAGCGAACACGTTGAATATTTGTATGAATGCTAGGTTTTAAAACATTTCAAAGTTACTTTGTATTGATGGCGGCACTTAAAGAGCATTTCAGCTCTTGAGTTCAACAATGATCCAGGGGGATTTGCTGTAAGTAGCTTTTCAAACAAAAAGAGATCACATTTCTAGTCCCACAGAAATAAGAGATTTTGCAGGAAAGCTTGTAATTGATATTCTTGATTTTAGGGTCCACATGTGTTTAGGTAGCTCAGTGTTTTGGCGTGGGATCTGATACGGAGGGATTGTTTGTGGCAGTAATATTGTTTTAGAACTACATTTGCAGCTTAGTTAATATTTTGGACTTCCATATTTTGTTTGCTGATCAGGTTAGACATGTTGGGTAAACAGCTATAGCTAATTTTCAAATTGTTCCTGTTAAATAGCTTGTGGCACCTGTGATGTTTTGGGAAGCTTCATTAATTAGTCCTATATATATATATATATATATATATATATATATATATATATATATATACATATATATGAATGAGAAATGAGCCTCCCTGGGCTGGCAATAAGCTTTCAAGAGCATGTGTAAACATTAGAACCAGTTTTGTTAGTTTTCGATGCACATACATTAAGTCATAGGTGACTTTTGGGGTTCTAGGATATAATCCGTTTATCACATACTTTCAAAATCAGCCATCTATACATATAGATATATCATAATACCTACTATTAAATACTCCAATTATCGGGTACCGTACTTGAGGATAACACAGGAGACATACACCATGAATCACTTGAAACCGAAAATCTTAATTTAAATTATCCGGACACAAAACGTCCAATTACAGTTTGAGCTATTATAAGAAAAATACAATATACTGTGGAAGTGATTTTGTTAGAGGGGTTTCTAAATTTCGGGCTTTTAGCGGGAGCTGGATTTGCGCTTAATTAAGAACACGCATTATTTTGGTGCTTGGAAGACGGCAGACTTCTCACCTGACACAGACTGGGCAGATATTTCTTTCGTGCGGGGTCGCTCGAGGAGAGGATTCATCGAACAGGATCTCAGAGTAGCCATGTTGTCATAAGAGTTCATGGCAAGTGATATCTGGGTTGAAATTCCCTCCGATTTAAAGTGGTTTGTAAAATCAACAATGAAACAAGCAGCATTTGAGGACCTCTTGAACACCATCCGAATGACAGAGCTGAGAGCCAGTTGCGATTGTTGCCAGCTCTGTTTGTTGTTCACACTTAGCGGGCTGCTTCTATTTAGTAATCACAGTTATTGTTGTTGACCAATTTTAAAACTAAATCAGAAGTCGAACAATGTCTTTGGCGCTGTGCTTTTGCATCATCAAACGTGATTAGTGCCGGTTAATTACGTCGCCCGTAACTTGTACGCGGTACCCAGAGCTTGTTGGGCGGGGGGTTAGTTGTGCTAATATTGTCTTTTAACATAACCGTTCAATGATTTGATACAACATGAATTACCTCAACAAACTGATCTGTGCGAAAAATTCGAACTTCTCTATACCGAAAAATGAAAAAAAAAGACACGGCAAATTAACCACTTCCACTTAAACTGTTCGTATCAGATTAACTTTGAACACACAATAATACATAAGATATAATTCGAATCCTTACAAAAGCTTGTAAGAATTGAACAAAAGTTTTTCTTTACTATGGTATGTAAGAGTTGCGTAAGCTGCTGTTTTTATAACTACAAAAATATTATCCACACTCTCAAAAACCCTTTTATCACCTTACATTTCTAACAAAAAAATTAGTACCAGACACATGCGACACACCCCTTATAAGGTAAATCCCCACTTTCGTGTCTAAGAGCTTATAATGTTTATATTTTTTTCCAAAGAGGCTGTTAATCTTAACGCACATTAATGATTCATTTTTTTCACTAATATGATTATGCAATAAATTTCTATTTGATATTACGCACGTGCTGAAGCACAGCTGCGCCACTACTTGTATTTGAGTCCCTGTCAAATTACCTTTCCTCAAAACAAACACAGCAACACTAAGATTCAACTGTATAGTCATTTTTTTATTAGAAGGGAAGGTTTGCCAGATCAGTAACAAAGAAATGTGCTTTAGGTTAATGTTAACTTAATGGATGGGGTCAACGTTGATAAACTAAATCGTTTGTGCTGGCATCGTTGTCTATTGCAAATTGGCATCGGGGTCCCAGTGGTTCCTGTCAAGTGTACTCTGCTGTCAAATCTGATGGCCTTTGCGTAGGATGAGGAAGTTATGGGCACTTAGACACAGTTAATCTACACAGTTAGGGGTTCAGACATATGGAAAATTATGATACACGTATGTGCAGGGGCCATATGGGTGTACTCGGTGTATGCCAAAAGCGGAATCCTTCTGCTGGAATGTCATTGTCAGGAAAGGATCATAAAGGATTATAAAGGTTTAACTTTTTTAAGTATTAAACATGGTGCAGTTATGAAAATAATATTTTGTTATATATATATATGTGTGTGTGTGTTAATATAACGTAAATCCCCCACTAAAGCGGAGATTCACGGGACCGGAAGAATTGTGCGGGTTGTCCACCGCAGAGAGGTCGGACCCGGCGGTCTTGTTGTGACCAGATGTTTGTTTTCTAGACGGGGGACACAAACATCTAACAAAAACTGCATTTTTAATTTAAGAGAGTGTTTAATATTTTTTTTATGTCATTAACGTCATTATTTGATGGGGAATATATTTTCCTTATTGACTTAGCGTTGCAGGACTGACTCGCAGAAACACCATAGGCATTTCTTATAAATCTGTTAAAAATTAAAATTACTCTGACATTTGGTAATCTTGTAAGGATCATTGATTAATTACATCAATTTCTAATTTCTCTTATCATTTTTTAATCTTGGTTTTGTGAACATCCTTCAAAGTTCATGATAATTCAAATGTATAATATATCATCACACGTACGTAACAAGGGCGATTTTCCGTACATATATCATTCACCGTGAACTTCCGCTCTTTGCAAGGCCACGTTTTACAACCTAATAGTGTAGGGGCATATGTAGCAAATTCATCCTGAGTAAATTTTGTTTGTAAAAATGTGACACCCCATGCATTTGTGTTCTTCATCCTTCTATGAAGCCTTAAAAACATGGTGCCATTTTTTTTATTCAGTTTTGACATGTTTTTTTTCAGCTTGTATTAAAATGCTATTTAAAATGTTAAATTAATAAACTTTGACCGAAACATCAACAAAGTAAGCAGGGACAAGAGGATAAGAAAGGTTCTTTTTATAATGTATTTATATACTAAACACAAAAACTTAGTTATCTGGTTTTGGATTGTCTAAAATTATTTTTTGTTTATATTAAACGTACCTATTTACATACCAAGTATATTTACTAAACACATATAGTGTTAAATGCTTTATACACATAGCTTGATCTTTTTCTCCTTAAAATATTATGGTATCTGCTAATACTTCATTCAAAACCGTTGGAGTACTCCTCTACACAAGTGGTTAGGTTAGCGAGATCAGTGGTACAAATGTAAACATAGCGCGCACGCCACCTGGCGGCCAAACCATGCTACTTTACAAATCAAGATTTTTTTTCAAGCATCCAAACAGTGTTTCTTTTTTTTATCTTCCATATCATTTCTCCTTGTTTGGGAGTAGTGCACGTGCAAGATCAGGCCTCTAGTTATGGTATACAGTCTTGTTATGCTACACAGACACACGTGGACTGTGTTGAATGACACACAGAACCATAACAATTAATTGGAGATTGTAAGTCCGTGTAAAGGGATGGTTTTGCAAAAAAAAATGTTGTATTCAGCCTAACCAGTGAAGTAATGGCGTGAGATAACACACAATTGTATTTTCTTCCAAAATCATTTCAAATAAAATATTGTTTTACAAGACATGTTTTAATATTTAATTTTAACATTTGCCAAATGAACATACAAATAATGATTTTATTATTCCTACTTTTTAACTATTTATTATTTAGGTGTACGTCGGAGAGACCATTAAGCAGTAAGTTGGACGAGCAGTAAGATACACCAACTAAGTTCAGATTCTTTGAGAGTTAGTAATTTTAAAATTACTTGAAAATGTGCCACGTCAGAAAAGTTCAATGTACTTAAGAGGGAATTGATATGTGATGTTAAAACAACCTTAATGTTGACTTCCTCTATACCGATCCAATATTATAATCCCAACAATTTTGTTATTGTTTTATTATCTTTATAAAAAAATTGTAACAAATTAATATGAAAAAATGCAAAAACCTTTAATTACAATCAAGGCGTTTGTTTTTTTTATAAGACACATGTCATTTTGTTATCTTGTGCACTAAATCAAAATTGTTCTTGATCACGATTTAAGAGTAACTAGCATTAGTTAAGCAGGTATAAAATGCTTTAGTTTTTGTCAGGAGTTATTTGGTATAAACATGATAAAAAAATTGGCTCCAATCAAAGATGTACATTCCGCCGCTGCATCTGACATACATTGCATTTAATGACAAACCAATCAGATGTTATAAAATATAAGAATAGTTCTATTCTTCATTCTTCATTTCATAGTTTGCATTATATTCAGAGAGTACAAGCTGGATGCTCATGGTCTACAGATCACTATTTTCATTAAAAAAAATGTTGCACCGGTGATCTTGTTCGGACGGATGAAACACCTATATTACCATTGTGCCATCACAAGTCATTTAAGGATAATGAAAAAAAGCGACAAGAATTTAATAATAACAAATATTTAACTTTACCATTGTTATATTTAAACTGTACCATTGGTTTTACCATAGTTTCTGTTAAGATATGTCCGTTTTTGTTATTGTGCTGGTATAACCTGAATTTCTTCGGTTTCATATTCCCATAAATGTAAATTTTAAATTGGCCCACCTAACAAAATCATTAAAGGAAGACCTTCAGAGGAGAGGGGGTAAAGATGGGATAGAAGAACATTTGTAAACATGTACTATAACATTATATGACTAATGATGATCCGATATTTAATTTCAAGTTTGTTTCCTTCAACCGGACTTTTCTAAAACTTCTAAATTTTCTAAGGTCTCTTTGTTTTGTTTTGTTTTCAAAACACACTCCCTAATGAATTCTTCAGCAAATCATGCATTTCATTCAATGTTAATGTCATTCTACTGTTAAAGTCTGTGAATATTTGTCTGCTGTAAACTACCTGATGAGTACAGCTTACAAAAAATTATCAACGAACAGTGAAATAGCTACTCCACAGAAGGTATAATTGCTCCAAAAGATATGCTATTGCCCGTACAAAGCTAAGGTTATATGATCATAATAATAATAATAATTATTATTATTATTATTATTATTATTATTATTATAATTATTACTTTTATCATTATCTGGCACTAAATCCAGTCAAAGCTGTCCCTTTTGTCTGTTGTTTATTCTTTACAAAATAAGTATAAAAATAGTCATCCGCCTAAATCTTTTATAAATTATTTCTTGGATCATGACCAAAACATAAAAATACTCCTTAAATTGCTTAGGAACCTTTTGATACTTTGATTAAACTAAGCGTAAGAGACGGGTTTCTATACCTTCACTATCAGCGAGCGGATAGTGATGTTTGTGATGTAATAATCGAACAATAGGATGGCGCAATAGCAAAATCATATTAAATGGAAGATTAACAGGGCCATTTTCATATGTTATGTATAAATGAAGCAAATATTCAGTCACTGGTTAAAACAAAGGAAAGAGGGGCCATACTGTGTACGATACAGCTTGCCTGAAATCAGCAAGTGGTCCGCCATATGTACATTGCACAAACTACCCCAGGGCACTTGTTGTTTCTATATGGTTTTTAAATTGAACTTATCAATGACATTTAGTAGAACAATATACCGGTGGACATACAACAGCTGATTAATTTTTCATAGCTATAGTCTGGGGGATCTTGATGCGGATCCATGTGTTGGCGGAGGTATGCGCTCTACGGGTGCACTGTAATCATGGAATAAATGTCTTAATGCAGTAGTTGTGTGTCTAGTTTAAGTTATTGTGATGTAATATATCTTACTAATTATTCTGAGGTTTTTGTTGCAAAATATCCCTCTGTAGTAAATATTTATATATATTGGCCCTCATTTTTTGCTCTCAAATCAAATTTTACCTGAAAAAAATAACAAAACCACCATAGAAAAATTGGCACCATATTTTTTTGTAAAGGTTAAGGTCTTAGGATCACAAAAATGTGGGGTCTCCGCTTTTTACAGCGAAAATTTACTCGGTGACATATGCCCCCACACTATAATGACGTTTCGTCGAGATGATTTAAAGCACCATCTGTTAAGTACAACTTTCAGGTTTACATAAAGCTAAATGTGTTTCGGGCACTGAATAATATACCCGACCAAAACCCCAATCTCAATGAAACATGACAATCGGTTGACCATGGCTCGGCAATGCACGCTTCCGGAACAGTGCTACAGTTACGACGACCGTAGAAGTATCAAGCATAAATTACACATCCAGAAAATGACCTGACATAACATTACTTCTAACAGTCAGGCAAATCAAAGAATAATCAATTAAAATAGTTCACCTTAATGACTATGCAGCCTTTTTCCAGGCATTAGACCTTGTGATAAAGATGCCATGTCATCTCCTGTTGGACAGTCATTTTGCGTCAGTTACTGTGAATTTATGAAGCTGACAATGCATTTCTGGTAAAAACAAACCTCCCAGGTGTCCCGAAAAAATTACTGTTATGCTGTCATGCAATATAAATATTCATAAACGTTTTAGCTTCCTCTTTATTGTCAATCTAGTTGATACCACGTATGACATGAAGCATCATCTGTGACACGAAAAGGATATCGATTTTGAAACCGCTATAAAATTCAATACCGGGTATTATTATATTTGAAGCCTATACGAGCGACATGACAATAATTGTTTATCATATATTTAAATTAATGTAAGAAGATACTGCATGTAGTTGGCGTAATGAATATTTACTAGGTGTATGTGTATTTCTGAGCATTTAATTTTTTATGCTTGCACTTTTGACTTCTTATATTATTTTCCCTTGGCTACACTTTCTAAATAACATCTTGTGTAAGCCAGATCTGTTCTTCAAATTGTCAAGAATAGCCATACCTTTCGACCTTTACCATTATATGCTCTTAAAAAATTGACAATAGGTTTCGTGTGATGTTCAATTTATGAAAGTCTGAATTGATACACTCTTTTAAATCGTTTCATTACCCGTTAAAACACGTGTCACTGACCAAAGAAGATTATTATTATCAATTTATATAAGTATTAAAACATTATCTGATTCAATGTTTAAATACTTTAAATCATGGATAGCATATAAATAGTATATGCAGTGGTATGCCCCCTGCTATGTTAACTGATTCAGTCGAATGTAACATCTCCGATAAGCAAAGGAGCTTTAAAAACTCCTCCAAACATCCCGATGGTGCAGCATACGTATCCCTGCTATGGACGTTTGAGCCATATGTCATGTGCAATATAACTTCTAAAAATGCCAGCAAACGATATATTGGTCTATTTTTGGATATATCAGAATTCATAATCATCTCAGTATCAACCAATAATAATGAAGCTTCCGCGTGACTGATGGTACGTATACATATCTATAAGTAGCTTCCAGGCCCTGTTCGCAAACGTTTACGTTTGAATTGTATCTACTGGAGGGTCGAAAGTTCAGCCAGTGTCGGTGAAGCGGACGAGTTGAGTTCATGCAGTTATGGTTTTAGTTTAGTATGGTCATATATGTCAGACATTCTCTAATCGTTTAGCAAGTGCCTTTATAATACAATTACTTAAACAAAAATGTGTCAGATTGAAGATCTTTCTTAATTAAGGTTTGCTTTAAAGGGTTTTGATGTAAAATATAAAAATGTATGCAAAAATACTTAGTGTACAGACGCGTTCAGCCAATGATCATTCTACGGTTTAAAAAATACACGTATTCTGTGACCAGAATGGCGGGAAACAATACAATTTAAAATTTCTTTATAATCATGAAAAAAATGTGATTCACAGCTGATAAGTTGTGCTACAGCCACAAACCAATGAAAAAGTATCGTTACTTTTAGATTCTGAAATAAAATGTAATAACAGAGTTAGAAATAAAGGTCTGGCTAAAGTTTAAGAACACTGTCTTTACTTACTTTTCCCTTTATTGATTTTTAAAGTGTGTATCACAACAAGCAACAATAGTTTTGCAATTCTAACTCCCTGCTACAATTGTTACTAATGCAAGCTTTCTCCCTGAAATAATAACCGTGTATAATATTCCAAAAATGAACAGTATCTAAGCTTATTATTTAATCAATTTAATACAATGAACCAGAATGGCTCTTCATACATTTATATTTCTCTCTTCTATTCTCTCGTTTATATATATATATATATATATATATATATATATATATATATATGTATGAATAGCCATGCTGGTTCATTGTTTTATAGATGGAAAGGGTATACACAGAAAAGTGGTTCACTGGCCAATAAAATGTTGTAGTATTGTAAAACACAGACACAAACGTAAACCTTCATCTTTAATATGGACTTTCATTTTTCGAGTCACGTATATTTTTATATAACGTTATATTACAAGGCAGAGATATCCTTACATGCGGTAAATAGGTTTATTCTCAATTTATTATAACACCAACTCACCCACATACGTGTGCGTGTGGGTTGTGAGTGTGTGTTAATATGTTCATGTTTCAGGGAAGATGAAGTATTGCCGGATCCTGATACTTGCTCTGCTGTGCGGCAGCGTCAGTGGCACCCTTCGTTCTGATGAAGGAGGAAAAAAAGTATGGGCGTCTTTAATATTATTATATAAATCTAGTTATTCATTATTTTTTAGTTTGTCAGTTTCTCGGCTTAACAAAAGAAATAACTGAAAAAAAAGTCGCGAAACCGTCAGCCGTGACTCAGATATAAAAATACCAGAATATATCACTCACGGTTGTAAAACATAGAACGCTATGTGACCGCGGAGAAAAAGATTGCATTTCCACAGATCATTATTACTTATATGTATGGACTGTCATGATCAGTGCTTCTGGTTATATAAGAAGAAGTCCATCACAAATGATGATGATCAATAAGAGATAGACTTAATCAAGGTTATTACCCATCTTAACTCAATCCAATTACATTTGGTGTTATTATCAACCTTAACCTTTCATCAATAAACAAGCAATAACGTTTATTGATATATTCATCGTATATATTTATAAACCTCCCAGCACCTCTTTTAAGAGATCCTAGACTCTCAGTAAAATATGGTACAGTGTCGTCGTGAGAATTAGTATGCTTATAATTTTAAGTGTAATGTACTCTACGGAAGATCTATCTGTTGATATTGATATATACGTCGATTGAGCATATTTATTACATATCTAGAATTAACAAATATATTATACGTTTTCTTCTTTATCTAGAAAGTATGGTTTTATAACAGTTCTTTAAAAAGGAAGGATTGGGCTATGATATGAGAGATATTAAATAACAATATTTTATTTTCATCAATACATGATTTTTCTGAAATATTTGATGGATATTGAACTAAATAATAGTTGTTTTGAAACCAAGATTATATGCATTATTTGCATTATTTATTAACCACAAATATATGACAGCCTCAGTGTTACTTATGTGTTTTATTATAATATTTAGAATCTGGAAGCACGAGGACTTCATGGAGGTAAGAACATTTTTGGGTATTTCGATAGTTTATGCAGTTGTTCACATTTTTCTTAAATACACAGCTCGCCACTCGTCGTGTTTAATAAATTAAGGGGGGGGGGGGGTGGTGGTCAGTTCTTTTTTTCGGATAGTTGATGGATTGAGTCATCTGAAAAATGCAAATGTACACAGGGAGTGCTGGTTTGAAAACCCATTGTGTTTAATATTAGTTTGTCTTGAGTTAACCTTATTGAAATATGTCCAGAGTTAAGGAAGCGGGATGCTGTTCGTCGGTGAAATAAGATTTAATGGATAACATTGTTGTAATAGATGATATAAAACATAATGCCCTAATCACCACCCATTAAACATAATTATACTTTCATGGACTCTTATTCTATTAATGAACATTTGAGGTGGGTTGACTCAGTAAACACGTCGCTACATCTTTGCTTTACTTGGTGAATCTACTCTGTTGTGTTAATGGCTAGTTAGTCAAGACATCTGCAAAAAAGTTAAGTCGTGTAAGCAATTTGAACATTAACTTTGTTTACCGACAACCTTGCATGTTATACGTAAAGGAACGACATCTCTATCATCTATGTAAATCTAACTTTCCAATTTATATTTATTCTATAATTTGAAATTCATTCATGCAAAATAACATTCCCCATGTCTTAATTTCGAATAATTAATGCAGCAATGTGGTTATCAATATAATTCCATTCCGTTTTTCATAAGAATCATCATTTTAACCTGTTCTCTATTCTTGAAGATGGATGAAAGATACAATATCTGGTTTTTTAGTTATCGTATTCCACGTGGACTACAGGGGCCTTGAGCTTGTTGCCAGCCATAACCACCGCCGTCGAATTCCGTACAGCCACTTGAATATGAATTATGGTAATGGCTACAACATAGTCTTGCATGCTTTTATTGCCCCACGGGCTGGTCTTTATATGTTCATTGTTGACGGGCTTTCCGGACACTCTGGTCTCGGATGCATTGAACTGTGGAAAAACAAATATTTTGTCGATGGGGGTTATACTAGAGGTTACTATAACACAATGTCTATGAGCAGACCTCTTCTACTTAACAAAGGAGACGCCGTTATGGTTTGATGTGCATCGGTGTTACCCATACACTTAACGGTCACTCTAGAAATTCCTTTACAGGGTACCTGATAAGGGAAATATGAATTCAAGAAAATAAATGTTAGAAAGAGCAGATCATTTAAATCATATAATGGTTAATTAATATTCTTAAATTAATGCTATCAGTTAATATGCATACCAAAGGGCTACAGATTTTTGCCATCCCTTAAAATGTAATAGACATGCTAACTCATGGATACAGTTAAAACTTAATAAGTTTTGTTCAAATAAACCTTGATATGGTCGAGAGGTTCTTGATTCCTTCTTGCGTATCTTTTAATGAACAGAGCGTTCTATTTTCAGGGGCCTTCGGTTATATAACGTGAATGTGCATTCGGACGAATTTTGAACCTTAACACCTACATTTTTGTGTAACCTGAGAGTTTAAATGGTGTATTAATCGAATGTTGAGTGATCTTATTTTTTTCTCAAAGCATCAGATTGTATAACTTCGAAAAGATGATTACAAGGAGACCCAGTAAAACCAGGACACACAATTAAAAGGAATGATATTAGCTGATATAGGGTTTACTTATACGACTTTGATAATCTACTAACCAGAGAAAATAGATGATTCAGTTTGTGTAATGCCTTCAATGCAATTCATGTTTCATGTACTATTAGATTGCGATAATATAAGAAGGAAAACAAAATATTTCATCAATGACATATTATTAACAACGTATATTCTTATACTTGGTTCCTCGGGTGCATTTACGAGAGTTTTGCGCCACTCTTGAGGAAATAAGTAAATCATTTGTTCAAATTTAAAAATAATCTCCAAAATATTACCAGACGCCTTTGTCAGCACTGTATCAATTCGGCTATCACTGAAATTGGTCACAAAGATCTACGTTTGTGGGCCAAACTGCAATATGATACAAATGTGCCTTTGTGGCCATGGGTAGCAGAATTGAGTATTAAGGGGCGTTGTCTAAAACCCGTAAGCCACTCGTGGAAAATCGTGATGATATCGAATCAGTTTCTCGGACCTCGTAGTGAAGTCGTGAACTTTCTTAAAAATCGCTTTGTCATATTGTGCTGGCATCGTGTCTCTGTCGTAGCATTTCGTACTAGGACTTTACTCCTCTCTAACAGCATCGTCCTCCTAATTAATTCTGTTAACAAATTCATTAAAACCTCCACACATTTTCTCGAAATTGTTGTGAATTGCATAAACATGGCTGTCACCCGATTAAAGTTGCCCCTTTCTGGTGCACTTGGGGAAAGGTTGCCGTTATCAAGTGACGGACCGGGTTGCCTGTGGTTTAACGTGGAGATTGTGTGTGTGTGTTTTATGGCGCACTTAAGATATCACCACTCAGGCACACAACAAAACACAGGTCAGTGGCAAACCAACAAGAGTATATAGTAAAAGAATAAAAAATGGGCAGAATTAAAAATCACCTACTAGATAGGGTTCTCAGTCTGTTACGCCTCACTGGATACGACGGTAAATACAAGACATAAAAACTTAAGTAAGACAACAGTCCGGTTAAACAGTCTCTAGTCCTCCTGAGGGACTAGACCCCGTAAGACGGCACCTCTCTGGACTCCGGTTTGCGGCACCTCACTACACTTTTATTAACACCAACTGGAAGAACCTCACTGGTCACCCGCAGGCAGCATCGCACTGAACAACCACTGGCAGCACCTCACTGGACTACCGGTACTGGACATGCTCGCATTATCTCACTGGACACCCGCTGACATCACCTCAGTGGACACTCGCTGGTAGCACCTCACTCAGGACCTCTCTGGTCACTTGGCGGCAGCAACTCTCTGGACACCTCTCTGTTCACTGCAAGGCAGCACCTATGTTGACACACGGCGGTATCATTTCTCGCAGCACCCCTCTGGTCACTGGGCGGTAGCACCAATATGGACACCTCTCTGGTCACGGCAAAGCAGCACCTCTCTGGATACCTCTCTGTATACTGGGTCGCTGCCCTCTCTGGTCACTGGGTAGCAGCACCTCTCTTGACACTGGGAGTCGGCTTTTCTGGACTCTGCAGGCTCCACAGACTGTGTTCGAATACTGCGTATGCACTTCTGTAAATACCTTTCTACTCTGGAGGCTCATTTATATTTATAAGACTAATACAAAGCTTGGCATGCTTTTTATGCTATGACCAATCTATATGTATGAGCACGCTGACAATTTAATAGACCGGAAACAAACACGCTAAACCCACGGCGAGCACTACAATAATAACTGGACCTGCAGCGCACTCTGTAACCCCTCTTTGTATACAGCCATTGCTAACAACAGAATAATCTGACCGCTGATTCTCGCTGAACAAATACAAATGTACAGCCTAACCGGTCCAGCTAACCAGTAAAAAAAAAGAAAATACAACATAATGACATGATCCATTTTGTGACAATTGTGACAATCCTAACTTTGCTTTCCTAATTCAAAGCAAAAAACAAGTGGATTTGGGTTATATCTGCAAGTACAGGTTCTAACAAATTCATTGTTCATGTATCAGATTTTCCTAACAATTTCACCCATATGGGGGTTGTAAAAAAGTTTAGCTACCAATGCTGAAAATCACAGCCATTTACAGACGAAGAGATGCGCCCAGACATATTGAAATTTTCTTTAGGAAATTAAATAATTGAAATTTTCTTTAGGAAATTAAATAATTTAAGCCAATATGGATGAAAGCTAATCTACTGACCTTAGTTAAAACAATTTAAGACTGTGGCGATCTTATTTTCTAATAGGCGGACTCCCATTCAGTACCATACGGTCAGCTCATAAGAGACCTATGAGAAGTAGGATGTGTTTGCTGGTTCTTAATCCAGGCAGGGGGCACTACCACACCAAACAACTGGATGTCTATGTTTGTCTTCCGCAATAGGCACTGTGCTTTAAAATAATATTGTTTTTATTTGCTGGAGCAGTGTTAGATTAGACTCAAACATGTGTTCTGTCTTTAGTTCTTATTGAACCAGATTGGCATGAGCTCTTGACCATGGAAAAGGGTATAAGTAATGCATTGACAAACTAACTAATCGGTGAAGCTGGAATGCATACAAAAAATTAAATTAACATCCCTTAACATAGGAACAGTTGAACCAGCCCAACCTCCCAGACTATTTCCCAAAGAGGCAACAGAAGCAACACAATCAGCACAGGACTCTAGCTCTGTTATCATTAAATCAGTAACTTAGATATGGCAGGACAAGCAACACAACCAGCACAACCAGCACAACAACCAGTCTATCAAAAGTTCCATAGAGGCCACCACAATCCGCCCAACAGCCACTCTATCAAACTATTCCCATAAAGGGTAGTACAAGCAAAACAACCGTCCCGACAGCAACTCTATCAAATAATTCCGATAGAGGGTAGCACAAGGAACAAATCGGCAAAACAGCAACTGTATCAAACTATTCCCATAAAGGCTAGCACAAGCAACACACTAGCATAGCAGCCACTCTATCAAACTATTCCCTTAAAGAGTAGCACAAGCAACACACCTGCACAACAGCAACTCTATCAAATTATTCCCGTAGAGGGTAGCACAAGCAATACACTAGCACAGCAGCAACTCTATCAAACTATTCCCGTAAAGGGCAGCACAAACAATACACTAGCTCAGCAGCGACTCTATCAAACTATTCCCGTAGAGGGCAGCACAAGCAATACACTAACACATTAGCCACACTATCAAACTATTCCCGTGAAGGGCAGTACAAGTAATACACTAGTACAACAGCCACTCTATCAAACTATTCCCGTGGAGGGCTGTACAAGCAATATACAAGTACAACAGCAACTCTATCAAACTATTCCCATGGAGGGCAGCACAAGCAACACACCAGCATAACAGCCACTCTATCAAACTATTCCCGTGGAGGGCAGCACATGCAACACACAAGCACAACATCCACTCCATCAAACTATTTTCATAGAGAGTAGCTAAAAAAAAAAACAACCTGCACAGCTGCCACTCTATTAAACTATTCCCTTAGAGAGTAGCACAAGCAACACGCAAGCACAACAGCTACTCTATCAAACTGTTCCCTTAGAGAGTACCACAAGCAACACTTGCTTAATCATTTGAATAAAGCTGAAAGTAACCAGACTGCCAAAGTTTTGTGTAAGCTAGCCAGATAATATTTATTTATTAAATATGATGATTAAGATGCATGATAGCAGTATTATTATTTTTATTATCAATCAGTTTCATCCACCTGCTTGTTAAAACAATTACATCAATCTGACATAATTAGTATAAATTATATAAGTTCAAACTACTCGCATGCACGGCTAGTGTGAGCTTAGAAATACTATAACTCCAAAGGTGATGCAAGTTTGCTACCTTGTATCAGTTCCTCCATTTAGGGTGTTTTTGAAAAGCACTCATAAAATTACTGATAATTGGGTTGGTTGCTTTGCTTGCTGTCCTGTATAGAGGAATAGGCTGACAGAGATGGGATGATTAAGTTTTTTGTATGCTTCTGTTATCTATTCATTATTTCAAGTCAGGGCAAGTTGTTCTTTCGCACATACAAAAATGATATTTACAGGCTATTTTTGTAATTTACTATCAATCCACATCAAATTTAAAACATATTTCATATTGTTTAAACCAGAAGCATTTTTAAGTAACGTAACACATTCCAGTTCATTAGCATTATCTGTATTTTTAACACTTCAATACTGTACAGGTTTCGGATATGTGTCCAGGAAATTTGTTTGTCCATTGTCATATCATGAGCTTTGTTTGAAAAACCATAACGTATTACTGGTTAATTAAAAGCAAATTGTGTACACCCTTTCATTCATTTTGCTTGTTTGTTCGTTTGTTTTTCGGTTTTCGGTGTTCACCATAAATAGAAAAGACCGGAGATGATTTCTGTGGTAAAATAGATAAAATAGATTGAGAAATAAAGGGTTATTTTACGTATATTGAAAAAACTGTGTTTTTTCTTCTTTTTCAAGACATGGCACTTGTAATAATATATATGAGAAGCAATCTGACTCCGCAAAATAAAATACTATGAAGTTGCAACTTCCCAAGAGTAGCTGTCTGCTCCAGAAGAGCATAATGATCTGCTTCGGCATATTGCTCTAACAGAGCATCCTGTTTTGCCCCAATACAGGATACAGCTCTGCTAAAATGGAGCATGCTGGTCTGCTGAAGATGAGCAAACAGGTTTGCAACAATAGAGCATACTGGTCTGTTCCAATATAGTATACAGGAATGGTCCAATAGAGCATACTGCTCTGTTCCAAAAGAGTATGCTGCTCAGATTCTGATGAGCTGCTGAAATGTTTCTTCATGTGTGCAAACAAAGCTGCTCAATTGCAACGGTAACATAAATAATATGAACCCTCTACATCGCTGTAGATTGCTCTTTAAACAGTCTTGAGCAATACAAGTGTATTCCTGACAAGTAACGGAGCAAAAATCTCATTAGACCTGGCGTATATGTTGCAATTACATATTAATCTACATATCAGGTTAGATGAGAAGTCCAGTGAAGAAAAGAGGAAATTTCCACACATAACCGGTTTTTGTGTTTACTATTTTTTATGGTCAAATAAACGCTCACGCAATATACACCTCCTTCTCAGGAAAACCTCAAATATACAGTTCATTCGCATTGTTGACAAAATGAAGCATAACAGTTTAATCAAATGTAAATGGAATTTATTCAGACACAAAATTTATTATTGACTTGACATGTCTTGCTTTTACAAATCATACAATATCAAATATAGAGACACAAGACTTTGTATCGATATTATTAGATTTCAGTGGGATTGTGATCTTTGTATCCCTACATTTCTCGGATAAGAAAGCCAGCAAAAGAGTTACCCCAGTCTCCTGTCAATCTGTATGTCCAACGGGGACATGTCACAACAAAGACTGAGTCCCCTTTCTTGAGCATTAGGGGTCTACTGATGGCCATGGTGCTCCAGTGACTTGAGGTATGTCCCCCATCAATTGAGACGCCGTTCTTACGTAGGTAGATGCACCCGGCTCCAGGGTTACCCGATTTGCCGTCAACATTCAACATGTACAAACCGGAGCGTGGAGCTATAAATGCGTGCAGAGCTTTGTTGAAGCCACCACCAATGTTCAAAGTGACGATGTTGTATGGAACCCTATGTGCGTGTCCCTTGTGGCCGACAAATTGAGGGCCACTGTAGTACACATGGAAGGCAATGACTGTTAAACAAAATAAAAGTATTATTATTGTACTCCATTTTTGCCAAATATAATTCTTGTATTTGTTCAGTACCGTTTAAGCAGTTTTATTGGTATAAGAGCAGCTTTTACGGTATATTTTATTGGTATAAGAGCAGCATTTACGGTATATATGAATGAGCGTAAATAAAACACAAGTATTTTCTTAATATATGACGTGTAACGTTTCATTAAATGCTTTTACTTTTCTAGAAAAAAATGAGAGTTTTTCAAATTTGGGTACCCGTCAAATTGTTCACACGGGTCATATAAGTTCCCTTCATTGCTTCTTAAGTTAAGATATCAACCCTTGTTGGACAAATAGATATAGAATGATTTTAAACGTCTAGGGAAAACATTAAGGGCTATGTAGAGGAAACGGCCACCAGATTGCACGGATATAAGTATAAATGTATTTTATTGATTCTGCTCCAATCAAAATATATGTGATTTTAATCCTTCAGCCTCTGCATACAGATATTACACGTGTTTAGCGACAAAACCTCGAGTTGTTGCTGTTATAACGCTTTGTTGAATATATTTACTGTATCCCCACCTTCACTTTTGCCGGAGAGAGCCCGATTCTAAAATAAAATCATAGAGGCAATTTTAATGATTATAATAATAAAAATAAAATTAATAATAATGAATAATATTTTACTATATAATAAATGAATTGCATACTATTTAATATGTTCACACACATATATATATATATACGTATATGAAGTGTGATTTCTTCCAATAAATATTTTAGATAACAATGGTTCTATATATATATCTGTTTAATATGATATCCTTAATCTAAATAAATCCATATAATCTTAAATTGATTAATTTAATATATCTTTCAAAGCTAACTCTTTCTTCAAATAATATTCAGGCGGTCACTTTTATCAATTACCCCAATGAATAAAGCCGAAAATATTCTACAATTTATGTTGCAAATAATTAAAAGGAGATTAGTTAGCAATATATATATATATATATATATATATATATATATATATATATATATATATGGGGGTGATCAAACTGAAAGAAAAACGGAAATAATATTTACCTGCAATTCCTTCTTCGTTTCGTGTTCCCTATCTTGCAAACTGTTGCTTTCACAAAAGCACAAACCAGCATATAAGACGATTAATCCAAAATTCATTTTGCCTTCAAAACAAAGGAAAGCAAAATGAAAGGCAACAAACTTCCTAGAAACATTAGCCATATATCAATATAACCAATGGAACAAAAATGCATATTAATTGGTTAGTGATAGCTTCTGAAATGTTGAACTAATGCTGTACATAACTTCTTTTTCTACATTGTCGGCGCCAGTATACTTGTGAAGTCACAAATAACGCTGAACGGTCAAATTAAAGTCCTATCAAAGCTCGCTTTTCACCTAGCCTATTTGCAAGAGTTGATTTCTAGCTTACCCTGCGTACATTTTAATGAACTGTAGAAAATTCGGGGTGAGAATGGTTATAACTTTGTATTAGCCTGTCTATCTTCAAGCTGTTGCGAACACTTGTCACTTTACCCGAAGCTGACAAACAAAATAATCAGGTTGTGCAAGGTGGCTGAATGGAAATGTGCCGAATTTGAAAGATTACTAGTTACAAATTGCCATATGAAAATCTGGTTCATCTTATTAATTTCCAGCTGTCCTTGTTAAACGTGTTTTGATTAAAATCGGGTGCTATCTTGGCCACTACCCCACCCGCACACATTATAAACACATGGTCAGTATTGAAGGACCAACTGATTCACTTTTGTTAAAATACCTCAGATATCGAAATAGCTCACTTTAGGACATACAGAGCGGAAGATATTAGTTTTGAATGGCTGCTCTCGTTCTTTTGAAGTGACTGAGAGCTAGAAATCTTTCGATTTAACTGCCTGATATTTTAGGTGTTAACATTTCTCGAACTGTTTGGTCTTCCAAAAGACCAATAGATGGGGATGTGTGTCAGGATGAATCAGTTTATTCCATAGGTAGCAGTCAGAACAAATTATACTAATCTCGATAGTATATGCAGTGGGTTACTATGTGTTTATAACTACAAGTGAGGCTAAATTTAACTCTTCCGGCAAAATAGATTCCCCCCCCCCTAAAGGGGTATTAGTTGAACCATTTTATAACCCCTTAACGCCTTATCTTTTAATCTTCCAACAACCTAGACTCTCGGCTACGGGGTGAATAGCAGGTCCATCAGTATAACTTTCAACGATCAAAGAAATTATTTGACCAAATTATGTGGTGTAAAATTCAAGAATCACGAGCTCTTTAACGGTTTTAAGGCTTTGAACTGCATAAAATAATCATTCAGTTATAAATGTCACAATTTTTAACATAAAAGTGTCAGTTTTTAGAAGTTTAATAAGGTTATATTAACGTACAATTGCCTCACAGCACACCCTAACTTATCAAATATCTGTAACTGCTATTCTAGGTCTTCTTTTACTCAGTGTTTTTGAAATGGTATATCGTAATATGATCTATAAGCGTAATAAACCAGTTCTGATAATAAGGCATTTGGAACTCACCTTTGTAGTGTTCTGGCTAATACAGGACCGAGCAACTGTGCTGCCTAATAACTTATGTAGAGAATTTATTTATAGGTGACCCTTAAAAAAAGTATCAGTTCTTCAAATTACTGTCAAAATCTTTCCCCGTTCGTCGTACGCTATAAAGGCAGAGTAACTCTCCTACCCATACATATCATTATGGACATATTTCCTTCTGACACACCAGTTGATAGATTATTTGCTTAATTCAACGATCCTTCACAGTTAATGGTACTCATAGCGTGATCTCACTTTGACCTCATTTATACCGTATATCATACGTCCCTTGATATATTATAAGCATGTGTGCGTTTCTAGCTCAGGTTGATACAGGATGAAATAATGTTTCCTATTCAGTAATGACGCTTCTCTCTTTAATCTAGCTAGTTATGCGAAAAATTCAATCAGGCACAGTTGATTGATAATCAAAAGTCCAGGAAAGCTATTCATTCTTGATAACATAGGTCAAAGGTCAAGGGTCAGACTCATTTATAATGAAATGTTTCCTTCGTTCACAATATTTGATAAATGTCCAGTTACGGCCTGGGAACTGAAGGAGCAAGCGAAATCACTTGACGCCTGATTTATATTCATCCTATCACTTTGCCTCCTCTGTTTTTGCATATGCGGAAAGCAGGTGTGTTTTAAGCGTAGGTTGATAAAGTATACGGTTTTGTTTAATCTGTCACGTAACACATAAATCTGTATGCCACAAGGATACAATTACATGAGATGTACCGGCTGTGAAAATATTCAATGGTCACTGGACCACATTATCGTATTTTTAGATAAGTGAGACACTGGTACACTGTCAAGACGGGACGGTGCCCTAGAAAACTCGTCTGAAACTTATACTTGTTAAAAAGAATTCAACTTAACATCACATACACACATATGCACACAAATCTGAAACCAATGTTATATTATAACCGGAGTATATATGACGCTGATTTCGTGTAAGGGTGCCCTTTCATATCTAGCGTGTTCCGCAGAAGGAAAATGCAACAAGTGTATTGTTATTATCCCCTTTCAAAGCCGTCCGCAAGGGTCCCGTATGCGCAATTATATACTCTGGGGATGTTGATTTATTTATCGATTACCAGGATCTTTTTTATAGATCAAAGAGCCGCAGCATTTTTAAGTCTCTATAAACCACTATATGCTTATGGGATAATAACTCCTTAACATTGTTTCACCAGTACCCCTCGTAACACCGTCTTGACATGCCAATCATTACTTGGTGGTCTGATTGCTTTAGGGTGATTTGTCGATGCCTTTCATGTTTCGGAACAACTGGGGCCACCACCGAACCCCCCCCCTTCCAACCCCCCCCCCCCCCCAAAAAAAAATACCCGGTCCTTTGAGCAGAGGGGCCAGTCTACACTAGCTGATTCCGTGACGTGGTCTACTTAGCCTTACTCCATCAAGTGTATTTTATAATCATAATATTTCGTGATAACCTTGACAGGGATATAAAGGTGTAACTGTCCAAATGTGGTATACTATGAAATTCTGTCATAGACTCTCTCCTGAGTCTGTTGTTACTACTCATCCCAAATTCTGCCAGGAAACTACTGATGGCACAATTAAGAAGCTGTGAATATTTTTTAATGACTTTCGTAAATTTTGAAACCTGGTACGGACAAGATAGAAGAAAAACACCTGGGAATGCTGGATTTGTGACACGATGACTTGTTGGTGGAGCGTTCTGCTAGGTTTGTCCCCGGTGAATCCGAAACTGCCGTTTTGTGGAGACAATTCTAGACTGTTTTTGCAGAGTGATACACAGACGCTGAGATAAATAACAGGAAGTACAGACTGTGCATCTATCCTTCAGTGGCTATTTTCAGTGAGATGGATTTGATGTGGATCAAACGCGGAACTTGCTAAAATACATAAATTAGGACTGGGTATCCCGTGATTCGTAATATGGCAAACAATTAGAATTTGTTTGTTATTTAATTTCTATAAGATGGTCAGTATTTTTTATTTAATTTCAGCTTGACTAGTTTTATGCACTGTGTATGTTCAAACTGAGAACCGTTTCTGATAGTCATGATGTTGTGAACCTGACCTTGGGACGCGAGTTGGAAAGCTGGCAAAATATTATATAAGCATATGTATGTTTATTTTTACATCAAGTTCATTTACAGCATAGTAGTATTTTACTCCATCCCTTGTCTTTTCTCGAAGCACTGCTCGTAATGACCGCTTCATGTGTTTGGTTCGCAATCAGCGTGCTTTGAGCTTGAGTTTTACATGTGACATCTAATACAATCCAGCATAAGGTAGGGTCAGTTCGTTAAATAACTGATTTGATCGTTCTTATTTATATAATGGGCTCGAACAGTCAGTGCAATTTGCCAAGGACAGGTGTCCAATTAGTGCAAGGAATGTATGTTCCGATATTTTTACTTTCTGTCTACACAGATTTATAGTTTAGGTGTCATTTGACCGTACAGCATCGTAAAAAACGACGGACTGTATTCTGTAAAAAAATATCGAAATAGTAGATTCAAGTGAACAATGTAAGTTTCTGCTCATACCTGTAATTGTTTTCACGGATCCTTTAATTTAATCTTAGGATTTTACCATGTCTTCCGCTGCTAAGTGCTTTCTTAATTAGTCCAACCCCCATAGACATATATAGCCTAAGCGTATATTTTCAATATTGGGGAATTTTAGACACACTTTATTGTACTGGTTCTCAAATGCCAGCCAACATGAAAAATCAAACCCACGTACTTGACCTGTTCTATATTTAGACGACGTCTAGTAGTTAAACGGCAGTTGCTTACATTGGGAGGGTTCTGACCTTAGTTGTCTGTGTTATTGTTCATGATAACGTGTAACAAAACCCTATGAAACCTGCATTTTGAAACAGAATATATATAATTTCTGGCTTCCTCAATATATATATATATATATATATATATATATATATATGTATATATATATATATATATATATATATATATATATATATATATATATATATATGTAACACCTCGGTCGTATAGGTACGGATGACGGTGTTTTAGAGGAATTGGCTGCACTACCAACTACTCCGTGAGGAAACTGGTTTTATTGCGAAATCTGAAAACACACATCACATCACTGTGACTGACTCGCTGCCAAGTGACGTGGGTTAAACATTTTGGCGGCAAGACGAGAGACATGTTATTCTTATGTAAATTAGATAGTTACACAAATATACAGTACAGTTCATTAGCCTCCTACATTTAGGTTTACAGAAAAGAGAGACATGCTATTCTTATGTAAATTCGATGGTTACACAAATATACAGTACAGTTCATTAGCCTCCTACATTTAGGTTTACACATTGAAGAAAATAACCAATAAACAAAAATGGAGGTACCTAAGAATAACTTGGGTTCAAATATAAATATAAAATTTAGTTAATGACGAGGTCATAGTTGACGTCTCCATGGTAACTACAGGTGTTCCGCGCGTTTGACTGTACTGCCCCCTACATTAAGCAAAACCATTACATAAAGCTCAACGTGGGCCACTTATACATCAAACTAGGCCTTCATTGCACACAAGATAAATCGTTACGTCATTTTGTTACGACAAATAAATGAGGGGAAAATCCTGGGCCATTCCGGGAGTCGAACCCAGGTCGGTGGCGCACAAGTCCGGCTTACCAACCGCTTCGCTAGCAAAGCATGCTTCACCAGCGAGACAGTTCGGTTCGCCCTTATGTCACCCCGTAACACAACCCCTCTTAAGAGCGTTCTGCTATCAGAACAGTTATCCCCAGGAGTCACACTTTGGTGAGCTTATTCCCTGGGTCACAAAGTACCGATAAAGTGACTACCTGTTGTGATTGACAGATCAATGATTACATAAATCTCACCCTGTCACATTCTCCCCCTCACTAGCGGAATGTCGTCCCGACATTCACCGATCTAAACAACCGATCTAGATAACTATCCCAGAGGAGTTACTCGATGTTACTGCAGTTATCATAAGAGATAACTTTCCCAGTGGAGGAACTCGTAAATCCACCGGACAAAATAACTATAACATCAGGACACAGTTCCCTGCATAGTATGCCCCTGACGGTCATATGATACGTCAGGTCAGTATATAAGTGCATAGACAATATGCACCAAACTATAATGATCAATCTTGACTGGACAACAGGGGAATAACAACGAAAAGAATAAAGAGACACCTCTAGACTCCTCTAGATCCGTTATCCAATCCATTTCAGAATACTTGCACAAGTGCTTATGGAACCAGGTATAGGAAAGCTAGGATATAGTTACGAAAACAGAAACTGGAAGATTTTGCCAAACCAGCAGACCAATCGCACAAACTGCCCGAACGACCAGAATACTCAGGCTATGCCCACCAGAGCCAAAGCGAGGTCACATAAATTAAGACTTGGAGATTTAGAACTAGCATAGTTACAACTATTATTCGCCTTAAACGCCAATAGATCAGTGAGATCTAGGGACCTGTTTATCAGAGTTCTGGTAGTTGGAAGAACAAACAAAAAACAATAAAAAAATGTAAACATAAGAGAACTACCAGACACCAGAAAGAGCATCAATAATGCATTTCAGGTCAGCTGCCCGTTTGTGTATGATAGTGGGCCCATCAGTCTTATGACAGGACTGTTGATATGAGCTTGGGTCATATCGGTCTGGTGGGCTCCGTAATCGTACAGACCTACGGGGTATAATCGTGGGTGTGATGGCCAAATTATCTGGGTCAACGTTAGACATGCCGGGTGTGGATGAGCCCTGCTGCCAAAGATGTGATTGAACCGGGAGTTCAACATCAACATCGTCATCATCGTTAAAACTTGAGTCCTTCGATGAAACAGACGCTACCTCATAAGATTCTTCGAAACTGGACGTGTGTGTTTCGGAGGGACCCACTCCCGCTGAGTCCGAATGTCCAGCAGATGGCTCGCACTCTGTTCTAAATGACACTTCATAGGTTCTTTCATCACGTTCCGGACTACTGCGGGATAACTCTAAACTGTGCCGAAGGGGCGCTGGACACGGCGCATAGGTCCTATCACATGGGCCCGAACTGGGAATAGATACCTCTGAACTGGGCCGACGGGGCGCTGCAGACGGGTGACTTGGGTGCCTAGTCTGACTTCTGGGCTGCCGTGGAGCAGGTTGAGGTAATAAAATTAAAGCCTCTCCATCAGAATCATCCAAGGTCTCGTCGCTTCCAGGGCTATCCTGGATACCGCTATTTTCTGGCACCGTAGCCGCCGTTTTGTGAGTGTTGTGTCTCTCGATATTAGCAGATGTTAAATTGCCAACTGGCAGGATCAAATTCCGGTGAAGGATTTTACGTGGGTCATCGCCATCTTCAGGCTCCAGCTCGTACACCGGGACATCCGGGTTTATTTTCCTCAGTATGATATACACCTTCTCCTGCCAGCGATCGGCCAGTTTCTGTTTCCCCTTTAAAGCCATATTACGAATTAGTATTCTATCTCCATTTCGCAACACTGCATCTCTTTTTCTGAGGTCATAATTTCGTTTCTGCCGTCCTTGTGCCTTTGCCATATTATTGGATGCCAACTTGTATGCATATCGAAGTCGGTTCTTGGGATTTTCTAGATAACCTTGGCCTTCCCTGGTGGTCCATGTACCAATGTTACGTCAACTGGTAATCTTGATTGACGCTCAAACATCAGATAAAAAGGCGAGAACCTAGTGGTTTCGTGAGGAGAACAGTTATAAGCATGGACGATTGGGGCGACAAACTTCTTCCAATCTGCCTTTTCAGATGGTTTCAGGGTGCCAAGCATGTCCAACAAGGTCCGGTTGAAACGTTCACATTGACCGTTTCCACTGGGATGATAGGGAGATTTCCGGGATATGGTAATTCCCGCCATTTCACTCAGATGTCTAATCGTTGAACTTTCAAATTGACGCCCTTGGTCACTGTGGAGTTTCTCTGGGAATCCGTAATGGACGATGAAATTGTCAAATAACGTTTTAGCTGTTGTAAGAGCCGTTTGGTTTTATGTGGGGTATGCTTGAGCGTATCTAGTTAAATGGTCGGAGACAATCAGAACATCTTCATACCCACCTTTTGATCTTTCTAGAGTTAGAAAATCCATACAGACTAATTCAAGCGGCTGCCTATTTAAGCGTGGGAGCCCGCTGGTTGGGTAATGTTTTTCGGCGAATGCATCGGCAACAACTGTTGATGTGCTGTTCCATGTCTTTTGACATGCCCGGCCAGAAAAACCTATCGCGGACAAGTTCTAACGTTATGTCTCTTCCGGGATGACCCATTTGGTCGTGGCATCCGGATATAGCTTCTTTGCATCGTGAGGACGGAAGCACGAGTTGAAATTGCAGTCCAGTTGTACAATGGCGCTGGCGGTACAAAACACCATCCCACAAACATAGTTTTTTCCGTTCTTTGTACAAAGCACGCGTGTCCTTCCAGTGTGGTTGGTCAAACTTAATCTGCTTCCCTTCCATTAACGCCAGGCACTGTTCAATCATCGGATCGGCACGTTGCAGACTGGCCCAATCAGTGTTGGTCTTCTGGATCACATCGCTGTTCGGAAATGAAGGGATAGCATTTTGTGACATTGATAATATTTCAACATATCGATTTGCCGGAATATCCGTGTTCAAAAGGGCTGATATCACCTGACAGCTAACGCACTCGTTTTCCTGTGGCCATGTGATGCGAGATAAAGCGTCGGCGTCAACGTTCTTGCGTCCAGAACGGTATTCCAGGCCGAAGTTATAATTGGCTAAAACAGACACCCAGCGATGACCTGTAGCATCCAGTTTGGCGGAGGTTAAGACATACGTCAGAGGATTATTGTCGGTTTTAACTGTGAAGTTGTTTCCATACAGATAATCGTGAAACTTATCAGTGACTGCCCATTTCAGCGCAAGAAATTCTAATTTGTGAGTTGGATACCGTTTAAAAGCTTTGTTCAAACCTCGGCTGGCGCAGGCGATTAACCGTTCGGTTCCATCGAGTTGCTTCTGGTAGAGTGCGGCTCCTAATGATTCAGTACCGGCATCAACATGCAAAAATGAATGGTTTGGAAAAGTCAGCGAAAGCTAATACAGGGGCAGAAGTACATCGTTCTATGATTATTTCGAAGGCTGTTTGATGTTGTTCTTTCCATACAATATTTCTGTTGTTGGTATTTGACCCTTTTCGTGAATTGGGTCCATCTCTCTGGGTTAACTCATACAATGGCCGTGCAATCTTTGAAAAGTCCTTGATAAAGCGTCTGTAAAATCCGGCGAAGCCCAAAAAACTCTATTGTTGTTTCACGGATTTTGGAACCGGCCATGCCTTCACACATTTTACTTTTTTCTGGGTCCATTGACACACCGTCCTCAGAAACGATGTGGCCTAAATATTTAATAGATTTCTGGAAGAAATTGCATTTTGATGCTTTCAACTTCAGTCCGGCATTTCTCAAACAGTTAAATACGGCTTCTAGTCTTTCTAGATGTTCATCATATGTTTGACTGAACACTACTATATCATCCAGAGATAAGAGACAGGTTTTAAGGCGTAAATCCCCCATACTCTGTTCCATGAGCCGTTGGAATGTCGCAGGTGCGTTAGATAATCTGAATGGCATCCGTTCACGTTCAAAGAAACCGACTTGTCCTAGTACAAATGCGGTCTTCGGCTTGTCTTCTTCTGCGATCTCTACCTGCCAATTCGCGCTCTTTAAATCTAATGTGCTGAACGATTTTGAACCATGCCAACTGTCAAACGTCTCTTCTATACGGGGTAGGACATAGGCATCTTTTACAGTAACAGAATTTTGTTGTCGGAAATCAATACAGAACCTAAGAGTGCCATCCTTCTTCTTCACCAAAACTATATTTGAAGCGTATGGGGACTCTGATTTCCTTATAGCTCTTAGATCCAACATTTCCTGGAGATGCTTCCTTACTTCCTCTAACATGGCCGGTGGTATACGTCGATGTCTTTCTTTAAAGGCTTTGTCATTCGTTAACTTGATTCGATGTGTCACCAGCTGGGTGTGTCCCAGATCCAGATCATGCCGTGAGAACACCTGGCGCCATTCCGATAACAGCTGTTCTACTTGCTGTACCTGCTCACTATTTAGGTTCTTTGTAAGCATCTCATGGTACATGGAAGGAAATTCGTCCTCTGTGAAATCCTGATCATTTGACTCTGGTACTGCTGACAAACTTCCGCTTGATGAACATCACAAATACTACATCTAGCTGGTATTGTGATCTCCCGTCGCGATGGGTTCTGTATCTGCACGTACATTCGCTGAGAGGGTTTGGTTTGTAGGTGCTGTAAAACTGGTGTTACGACTAGACCACCCGGCAACGTTCTTGCACCTTCCACAACTGTCTGGATCTTCATACAGGATCCTCCAGCCGCATGGGTTATACCATTTACAATTCGATGGGAATTTGGTCCAATGGTAATAGCTTTGGTTGTAGTAACGGAACTCAATTTGCCCGGGCGTCTAATAATCTTCCGCGTATGAGCAAGACTCTGAAAAGCTTGTTTCCATGGCCCTGAAACGTGATCAGGCAAATGTGTATCACCGGTTGTGGCGGTTTGTAGGACATTAGTACCAAACAACACTGGAACTCTATCGTGGTATGACGTAGTGGGGACAACCAACATCAAAACGTGTCCATTAAGCTGAGGCCATTCCTTTACTTGTAACACGGTCTCAGTGTACCCGAGATATTCCAGCGACTGTCCCCCTGCTCCTTCTAATCTGAAAAGATCTATCAGAGGCCAGATTGATAATCCCAGTTCATGGCAAAGAGACTCGCTGATGGTGCTTACCATGGATCCGGTATCTAAAAGAGCCTTGCAGATTCTTTCTTTTATACCCACATCGACTTCATTTGCTTGTCCAAATTAACTGTTCACTTAAATTGGGACAATTCCGGTTATCACGGCTGATATTCTGTCCCACAAACTTAGCCGATGTTAGTTTAAAGGACATTCCCTTGCCCGATATCCAACGAATCCACACCTCCAGCAATTTCTTCGGAAGGAATCTCTCTGGCCGTACTTGATATCCTCATCTGGTACTAAGCTGTGTTGGATACCCCTTCTCTGTAAAGTATCTAAGCGTCGGGTTAATTCCTTCATACCTTTGGTGATTTCAGCTAGTCTTTCTGCCACCCGGGCCATTGGATCTTTCTGGTGGCCGACCTTTGACGCTTCAAATGTAGGTTTCTCTATTGTCTGCTGAACTCTGGCCTTTCAACAATATCCGTGGAGGTGGCTCCTTCACCCATACGGATAGCTATTTGTGCAGCTCGCCCCTTTAGTGACCGGAGTATAGCTTGACAGATCGAATTCTCTGGGTAAAGGTTGTGTCTCATCAGACTTCGTACCTCATGCTTCCATTGTTGATAGGACGTGTCCCCTTTGGTTCCTTCGCCAGAAAAGACTGATAGACGTGGCAAATTCACCGTCGGAAGATAACTGTACTGTGCTGGACTTGGGGTCGCGAAAGCTGTAGAAAAATTGAACTCCTCACCCGGAAATGGACCTCTGATGCCTGCACTGGTCGTACTTGTGGTAAAAGGAACACTGGTATACAATCCGTAAGGTGACTGTGGTCCGGTCGCCACTTGAGTAGTACCGAATTGAGTCGGGGCAAACATAGGAGTGGTATCAGGGTCATTCCACGCGGTCTGTAGTGGCTGGCGGTTAATCTCCTGACCAGTAACTGCTTGACCCGGCAGTATGTTGGTGCAAATCGGCTGTGAAGTTGTGAAACTCAGTTCAGTAGTGGTCCTGGGCATCCTTGTGGTCCTAGGTGGTTCCACCCTCGGAGCAAGAGCCGCCGACAACAACTGACGGTCATCCATGGATAAACATGATACCTGCTTAAGGAGTTCGCTCACTTGTAACTTTGGCGACGGCGTGGAGTAGTAACACTGACCCAATGAGTTTTCTAGCTCGCCACTGACGGATTCCGCTTTTACTTTGTGTCTGCCTAACTGTGACCCTTCTATTAAATCTATGGCCTCACCAACCACATCCACTTTGTGAAATACAATGTAAGCGGAGTCATCCAAAGGCAGTATTCTATCAACTACCTGAGGATCGATAAACAACTTTACATGGTCGGCGATATCACTAACAGTGATACCCCGAGGGATGTTATGCAACACGATGCTACGATTAAGCAGCAACATTGGTTGAAAGTGATAGTGACCGATGTACAGTACGATACGATATAATACAGTCTTTTTACCGTATGTATTATGATTTTATCGGTGAGGTCACTTAGAGTGCCATCCCGATGTATGAACAAAACAAGACCAATTTGAGCGGTACTGACTGAAAATACCAGAATCTTACTTAGTGAGAGGGTGTCATCAAGGGAGAATTTGTACGAACTAAACCAGTCGGCTACTGATTTAAAATAAAGAAAATACAATAGAGACCGAACATAAATATCCGATCGACAACACAGAACCTCATGAGCAGGTGCCAATAGATGATTTCAACCGAGCATACAGAATGATATAGGCAACCACAGTCAGCTGAGCACCAGTTAGCCCATCCAATCCAAAAATGATATAACCTAGTGACACTAACTTCTGTCACTTACGATTATCCAATCAACAATAAATGAGAACAAAATGAACAAGTGACATACGATCCGTTTTGAGCAAACTAGTGGGTGATAGTCGATGCAGTCCTTACTAAATTAAGGATCGTAAAAGTTATTCCCAACATCGATAGCTAAACAAATGTATCACCAGTTGATAAACAACCTGCACTTACAACTTAAGTAAAAATAATAATAGCGAAGCTTAAGTTTGATAAATAATTACTTACACTGTAAGAAGTAAAAATAACATTAAATCCTGATTATGTCATGTGTGAAGTATGAGACTCCACTAATCTGAGCTGAATACGTGTAAGCTGTACAGTTACAGGGTAAACAAAGGTATACACAAGTACAAATAATCCACAGGGAAACAATCACAAATAAAGAAAAAATAATACTAGTGTAAACTGTTAACAGTTATAACCAAAGGCAGGGTTAATTTTTCTACATGTATCTATTCTATGACTATGGGCAAAAAAAAAAAAACTGAATCAGTGTAAACAGTACAGTTACAGGGTAAACAAACCCAAGTATAAACAAATACAAAATTCCACAGGAAAACAATCACAAATAAAGAAAAAAATAATACTAGTGTAAACTGTTAACAGTTATAACCAAAGGCAGGGTTATTTATTCCACATGTATCTATTCTAACATCTCTGTTGAACCAGGATGTAAACACCAGCGGTCAGTAACACCTCATACGACCATAGTATTAACCTATGACTATGGGCAAAGAAAAAAAAACTGAGTGTAAACTCACAACGTGTGGTTGAACAATGTAAGCAACACGGCCAGTAGCTGAAAACTCCTACGACCTTGACACTACCCTGGACGGTGTACACAAAACTGAGTACAAACTCACTCCAATGTAGAACAGAACGTAAACACTACTGCCCTCAAGCGGTCAGCAGTTCGACCACTGACTTATGACTTTGTGTGAAAACAAATACTGACGGCAATCACACAAAATTGCCAAACAACATGTAAGCACCGTGGCCCTCAAGCGGTCAATACCAGAATCACAAACAACCTTGACACCATGCGGTGACTGGTTCGTGTTTGAGTGCGAACGCCCAGAACTATGTCGTACAATGTAAACACGACTGTCCCCTAGTGGCCACGGTATGAACTGAAATTACCTGATACCTGTAACCTATATGGCCCTTTATTATTGGGTAATGTAACGACAGGAGACCTAGAATTATGAAAGTCTCTATATAAACAAGCTCACGTCAATGATGCCAATATTCTTAGGCAAGTCGTAAGATCAGTTCATCGGCTATGTATAACTGCAGTAGTCCCCTTCGCATGCCACGGAATGAAAAATGGGTAAAGCAGGCCCAAAACAATTTCAAATGCATAATACACACTTGTGGATTCCTATAAAATATCAATTAAGTGGAAGAGCCAAAAGTTACCTGCTCCTTCACTATCATTCAGTGGTGTGTCACGGGCATGAAAACTGCTTTGTCAACATCTTGAAATACTCATGATTTACGGGCTCTCGATAGGTAATTGGCGTATACATACATATATCCAAGAGTACTTACTGTAATATCCTGATGAACTGTTATGGTATACGATTATAAAATCCCACAAACACAATATAAAGTCCACCAAGAAAATGTTCCTATACATGTAATCCTGCGGTTACAAAGAATAATCCAAAGTCCCTCAAGAACTTAAACATGCGATCCTGCGGTTTGCGGTGAAGTCTCACACACAAACGTACCACACAAATCCACCAGGCGTGACGACCAGTAAACATCTACCGGTCCCGCGTTAATCCTTGGTCATCTGGGTAGCGCACCGGCTCTTGGCATCTCCCTATGGTACATACTCTCGTTGCTCCACTTGGCAGGCTCATTCAGTCAGTTTCACCGTAGCGCAGTCCCTTATCAGGCGCTATTTTGTAACACCCCGGCCGTATAGGTACGCATGGCGGTGTTTTAGAGGAATGGGCTGCACTACCAACAACTCCGCGAGGAAACTGGTTTTATTGCGAAATCTGAAAAAAACGCATCACATCACTGAGACTGACTCGCTGCCAAGTGGCGTGCGTTAAACATTTTGGCGGCAAGACGAGAGACATGCTATTCTTATGTAAATTAGATGGTTACAAAAATATACAGTACAGTTCATTAGCCTCCTACATTTAGGTTTACACAAAAAAAAACGCATCACATCACTGTGACTGACTCGCTGCCAAGTGACGTGGGTTAAACATTTTGGCGGCAAGACGAGAGACATGCTATTCTTATGTAAATTAGATTGTTACACAAATATACATTACAGTTCATTAGCCTCCTACATTTAAGTTTACACATTGCAGAATAACCAAAAATGGAGGTACCTAAGAATAACTTGGGTTCTAATATAAATATAAAATTCAGTTAATGACGAGGTCATAGTTGACGTCTCCATGGTAACTACAGGTGTTCCGCGCGTTTGACTGTTCTGCCCCCTACATTAAACGAAGCCATTACATAAAGCTCAACGTGGGCCACTAATACATCAAACTAAGCCTACATTGCACACAAGATAAATCGTTACGTCATTTTGTTACGAATACAAATAAATGAGGGGGAAATCCTGGGCCTTTCCGGGAGTCGAACCCAGGTCGGTGTCGCACAAGTCCGGCTTACCAACCGCTTTGCTAGCAAAGCATGCTTCACTAGCGAGACAGTTCGGTTTGCTTTTATGTCACCCCGTAACACAACCCCTCTTAAGAGCGTTCTGCTATCAGAACAATTATCCCCAGGAGTCACACTTTGGTGAGCTTATTCCCTGGGCCACAAAGTACCGATAAAGTGACTACCTGTTGTAATTGACAGATCCAAGTTTACATAAATCACACCCTGTCACACACACACACACACACACATATATATATATATATATATATATAAGGATAATTCTGGTTATGAACAGTTCTTTTAACGCCTCTGTAACAGTCACTTGTTTCAAAACGCCATTGCAAAGCTCTGCCTTATCTGACTAGCCATCAGATGCCCTTTTTTTAATTAGTTTTCATTATTTGGCAGGCCCTAACATATTATAAACACGTTGATATAAACAAAACAAGCAGCCTCTGTGCGGTGATATCAACGTTTTCTGGCCCCTTTTTTTTAAACCTCAAAGGGATTGCCTTTTGTTTATAAAGGTCAGGTTGGTGATTGGGCCCCTTTCCATGTTGCAAACATTATAATTGTGCAAAGTTTGAATAAAAAAAAAAAAATAAGAAAAAAATTACCTGCAGCATAAGCCAGTTGTTCTGGTTATGAATGTTGCTTTAATTATTCCTGGTTAATCAAAATTTTGTCCCATGGTTACCCATACGTTTTGTCAAAGCTATTTGCAATATAATGTTATATTGCATTATTTTATATAAGAAATAGATATGTAGTCTTTATGTATTCAATAATTTGTATAAGCCACATAAAAAGTTGGTGATTTAATATGTTATTTGTCATTTACACGCAAGTAAACGAGGGCAATATATCATGCTAATAATGGTGAGGGTTTCTATTCTTGACAGGAAAACAATGCACACTTTGTTACTCTCCAAAATGCTGCTAAATGGTCTTCATAAAATATTACAAAAGGTTTTCATAAAATGGATGGTGGCATCTGACATTGGTAATAACAGAGAGCTGTTATTTTTCAAAATAATGTCGAAGGAGGCCACAGAAAACTTCTAAAGAAAGCATGTGCTTCCAATTAGATAGTAACCGACGGTAAAAAAAGACGGTGATATTTTGTTTGGGAAGAAGAAGGAGAAAGTGTCCGCAGGGTTACGAATGATTTTGCTCAATAATGCCTTACACTTATTGTTTGTAATTGAATTCCTCTCAGATACAGCAAAGAATGGAATGGAAAGCTCAAAATACCTGTTGGTCATACAGTTTGGAAATTTTAGGGGAGGTACGTTGCTAAAAGCCCTTGACTTTGAAAGCAATATTGCGAGTTTGGGTACTCGTTCCAATAGTCGCCCGCTGGAATAAGCACCCGAAGGTGTGCCATCTCAACATAGATTCTAATCATGGTCGTTAGGCATATGTAGAACAAATTATAATTGTTATGGCTACCTGGTTCAGAAAAAAAGCTACACGAATAGACAGGTCCGAAAAGTCTCGATGTGGAATGAGACTGACGGTATATGTGTAATGAACTTTATCCCGGGACTTTTCATTTCTCAGGGAGACTGATCATTCCCGGAACTTTTTTTTGGGTAGCTATCCCGTACTCCTTCAGTGTGGAGCCAAGGCTATGTTTCTGGCGGATGTGGTCCTGTGTGCCTGCACCGCATGCTGAAGGATTATTCAAATTATTCATTTGACTTTTAAATGTTCCTTCAACGTATCATTAAAGGCGATGTTTTATCGGTGTACCCGTGATATAAAGGAGAGGAAATCTGAGTCATAATGGTCCATACCCAGCTGATTGGAGCTGTAGAACAGACCAGATTTCTAGCTTAACTTGATGCTGGACTTAGCTCTTCCCATCATGCATCCCGCTTACAGGCTGTTACTTCCTTTCACTCTGCATTGACGTAAGAGAGTTAATATTGATGCTAGAACTCGTCATTCTGCCAGACCAAGAAATCTCCTATTTATTGACGTGATATGTAAAATTATTGTGTTTTCACTGTTCATATGATTGTTGTTATTGGTTGGACAGAAAGAGAGCAGTATTCGACGACACATTCAATGCATTAAGTTTGTTCCGTATCATTTCAGATAATGGTATTTTCATTATTGGGTTAATTTCCTCTGATGTTCTTCTATGAAAAAGGGAGATATTGTTTCCTTAAAATAATAATTTTTTTTACATTTATAATGACCATCACTTTTACCAAAGGGATGGGATGGGCGAACAAATTGCTTTGTTTTTTTTATGCACCAGGCTTGTTGGACGTTGCTCGTTGAATATATTTTGGATGTCTCTTTCACACACACACACACATACACACACACACACACATATATATATTGTTACGAAGACAAATAATTCAGGGGAAAATTTTGGGCCGATCCCGGATCCGAACCTATGTCGGTGGCGCACAAGTCACATATATATATATATATATATATATATATATATATATATATATATATATTGTCACTTAGTCCTTACTTATCACGTTAATTTAGCTGCATATTTGACCCAGTGGCTCGGGTTTACGGTCTAGGTCAGTCCTAGAAGCACTAGGAGTGCGCGGCAGCTATACCGTCAGTCTGTGTATCGACAAGGAATTCTCTTGTAGTACGTAATTAATGCTTTTTTCTCCTTGTCCGTACAAAGTAATTAATAATTCAACAATCCCTGTGGTGAAACAAATAACAGAAAGAGTCCCCGGTTCGTTGCTTGAACTGTTCTCTATTTAGCTGACAAGTTCTTGGCGACTCGATGTTACCAGCGCCAGTCCGGGACTACCCACGTTACCCACGTGTTTTTTTTTTCTTTCTGCCCCGGCTCAATCTCCGGCTTTCCTACTCAAAATTATCCCTTATTGGCTGACCTTCCAATGGTCACTCTCTTAAACTAATCTTGATTGGATAAATCAATCCAACTAAATTTCCCCAGAGCTTAAGGCTGTGACAACATCTAAACTCTCCGTGACATCCTGGTACAGATGGCCTCAGACACTGACAAAGACCGGCTCTCGGAGATAGCGCTTGTGGATATAAAGCAATTAATCTGCCCTTCCGGACACCCCTGTACCCAGCGCCGACCTACTATTATGTCATAACCCTACCCTCGGGGCAGAGCGACCCGTATCTGGCTTGACACTAGTGATAAGCTTCACGTACATCCTAACCTATAATTATTGATTTTGCATTCCTCAATTAATCATTAAAATCTTATATATATATATAAATATATATATAAACACAAGAAAAGATATCGAATAATATTGATAATATTTTTTCTTATTGCTGTGAAAATAATGTAATTGTACCAAATTATTTAATTTGAAAAATGTCTGCATCTTGATCTGTCCTTCATTTATAACACTCTGTTCAACATATTCTGGTATTTATGTTTTTCATATTGTTATTAAATATAGATTTATCTATTATTCAAATATCCTGGAGAAAAGAAACAACTCACGAGTTAAACAAGTTTTATTTATTTTCGCAGTTCATACAAAATTTATAAATCAAACAACGTGTCTAGATTCGGGAAACGGAATCCTTGTAAAACAGGAGTGCAAATGGAAAAGCCTACTTAGAAAACTGGAATATTCTGATTACCAAGGCACATCTGCGATTATTGATGATCATTTTTTATTTTTCTTAAGCTTTCATCAAAAATCCGGAAAAGGTTTTTTTTAAATGAGGATTAATGGTACCATATGTGGTGTTGCACATAGCAACAAACACAGAGTCACCTTGTTTAAGCCGCAGTGGTTCGCTGATGGTCATGCTAGAATATTCTTTCCGGGCATAATTTTCCGATACCCAGATTCCATTCTTGCGAAGCTGGATACATCCAATGCCAGATCCAGACCCGCCGTCAACAGTAAAAAAATACAATCCGGTTCGAGGGGCAACAAACGCATATAGACCCAGGTTGTATCCACCACCCACGTTCATGTCTATACGGTTGTATGGAATTCGTCGAAGGTACCCATATTGATTTTTCAACTCTGTTTTCTCACGGAAATGAACGCTGAAGGCTACAGCTGAAACCAACATTTTACTTTTAGGATATTTGTCAATTTAAATTTGACCGTTTAACCCTGGCAAAGTTTTTCTTCAGGAACATAACATATATAGTCGCCTTTTTTTTTTTTTAAACAGCGCATTTGAACTATCTGGGTACACTATTAGAAAGACAATCTTAAACATTCTGAACAGATTGAAACATTTCAGCCTACTCTAGTGCATATCTCCAGAGCACAACAATTTTAGATGTGGTGGCTGTTGTCTTTACAGACTAAATGCGTGGGGCTCGGCCACCGCCCTCACAGCTAGAAAAATTTTCCTTGTTTAAGACAATCATGGGACTGTTAAGTTTAATTTTTTATAAAGCTTTGAAAACAAATTCACAGGCTCAGAGTGCGTTATTGAGAAATGGAACAGGTCAATCCCGTTTGCGTCGAAAAAAGAAAAGGCAAGAGGAATACCGTTATCAAACAGCATACAAGGTTTTCTGTTGCATTATACGTTTTGTTAATCTAAGATAGTTTTAACAAGGCGCTTTGATCTATAAAAATTAACCTCAGGATACATTTCATTTCATATAATATAGCGACAACCAACTAAAATGTCTTGCATAGTTACCTCCAGTGAAGCTGTGTTTCAGGTGTGGTGGCACAGCAGGTCGCTGAAGGTAATACAACTATGTTATTTTAGTAATATCAGCATAAGAACTGAACACATATTAAGTAGCTATTACAAAGCACACCTTGGATGTATTATATGATCTGCAAGTCCAATATGCTACATGAGTAGCCCTTCCTGTTAATGTATCAATATTGAGTATAATTAAAGAAGTAATAATACATATCATTTTATGGAATTCTGGTATAACATGTTCACAATATATGACATAAAAAAAAAACCTTTTTCGTAAAGGTCGATTTAGCCAAGGCACCTGATATTGCTGAGTGTCGTTATCCCTCCTTGCCCAATATTTTCCAGCCAGGTGTGTAATCTAATACACATAATAAGTTTTCCTACCAACTAAGTCACTGGGCATATAAAGTAGCGGTAATTAAGCTTAATCTGAATATTCAAACTTGCAAACCCATTCTCCCTTACTTTGTGAGCGGCAACAAGGCAGGCCGAAACAATAAGAGTCATTCCTAGAGTCTTCATTTCAATCTACAGATTAAAAGTAAATATAGTTGGTAATATCAGATATAACATAGCATCACCTTGAAAAAAAAGGATATACTTTTATCTGACGGTGTGATTTATAGATATATTGACACTTACCTCAGTAAACAGCAAACTCTTTTTAAAGATCCTAGGTTCTGCTTCGGTTCTAAATTACTTCTAGCCTACAATGTGGTGTTTAACCTTGAATTCGTACAATTTACAATACAACTCAGTGCGCTGCAGTTTCTTCACCTATCTATACTGGTAAACCGAGGACATTGAGATTTATCTGTGTTTAGAGTCTTGGCAGTTGTTCAGGTCGTGGTGGAAGCTTTACACGTCCACAGAATAATGCGAAGGGTTCAGATAGGTTTATCATTCACGTGCACAATGACTGAAAATAAGTGAGCATGAGTGGCCAAAACACACAATGCACTATAACAAGTGGAATAAAGACGGGTGGATAGATATTCCTGTGTCCATGTATGTATTCATTACATCCGCATACTCCTTTGTTTTACTAACGCTACTAAATATGTGACTATAAGTCAAGCTGACTATGAGCAGATTGTCCTGGTGTCAAATTCGGATTTTGGCTCTGACCTTTTCTGCACGTCCGTCCGTTAATAGCTTACAAATCGTAACCGGAAGACCACAGAACCTTTCCATGCTGACAGATCTTTGTCACCAGAGAACGGTGATTTGTTTGTTAGTTATTGAATTATTGCACTTTTAAGAAGGGATATATATATATATATATATATATATATATATATATATATATATATAAACTTATATATTTTACATGGATTGTATAAATAGTTATTATAACTAATCAAGGCCCTACCATAGCTCCGATGATGGCTTTCGGTAGTCTGTAGAGGTGGAAGAAACAGGAGGACCCAGAGAAATCCATCTGCCTTGGATGGGCAACTACAACCCACTCTCATAGCCAAACCGTCGATCGAACCTAGGTCGCAAGCGGAGAGAGCCGAGCATTTTACACCTCGACAGTCTAGGCCAAAGTATAACCAGATGATTGTTTCTATAGATTGCGTATATTATTTTGGTGTATCATGTATCGATGTTAGTGGGGGGACGTAGGTTAAGGGAACCCAAGTGTTTTATTTGATGATGGTTTCAGTTCAGTCTTAAATCTGTGCGAATTGGTTCTTGTCAGACTCAGTCTAGACAGATTCCTGTAAAAGTACTGTTAAATGTATATTTCAAAGAAAACGCACCTGTAAACTTGATTTTTCATACTTTAGTCTCTGGAAGCGTGTTCATTTCAATATTCATATATTGAAAGACAGGTTTCATAATATTTTAAGGCGATATGCCAAAAGCGGATAGAATGTGTATAGTTGGCATGAGTTATATACTGTGGACACCATGGTAAAATCACAGTCTCTTAGTTCAGCACGCTAGACAGTGGCGTCTAGCCGTACGATGTTCAATAGATGTGTGGTACCGAATACTATCGTGTACTGTGGCATATTTGTGTACAGATATTGGAATTATCCATATTGAATTACAGAGACAGCTGCGTGTATTACTGAGTGAGGTTAAAGTGAAGGCTACGGGCCTTTTAATCAGTTTTTAACAAATAATGCCAAACTGTGTTAAACCAGCGATTTCTTTGACGGTAAAAAGCGCTTGTGTATCATGAGTACTGTGTTAAAATACCAGGTTTATTGACCAATGGCCTTTGTGTTTTGAGAACGTTCCGTGTGCTTTGTTATCATCAGGTAACACGACCCTGTGATAGTTTGTATTTATATGGATTCAATGGAAAGTTTAACTTTGGTGTTAGACGTCTCCTCCAGAGAATTGTTAGTTCATTTTCTTTTACATTTTATTGTTTATGTTACACACGTCTTTCTCATTTTAGTGTATGTGTGAGCTTCAGCCATCTATGTACATCGTTTAAAGTAACCTGGAAGTCCGTTCCTTTGGGGATGTGACAATCCTAGTATATTGTAATCCAACGTTAAGTCCAAGTTACCTATATTCTAAAAGTGACGAAGCGAGCACGTGTTTATTAAGACTTCAGTATCCATGACTCAAATCAGTAAAATTCATACAATGGTCTAGGTTTCTACGGCGCCGGCTAGATTGATGGATTGTCATAACATTTTGAGTGCTACTTATCTTGAAAAAACTAGAAGTGCTAAAGAATTGTTCACTGCATTCCTTTATGCCCTTTTGTTCAACCTGAGTAGAACCGGAATAAAACTGTGGCGGGATTTTCTGTTACCTTTTGTTTTTCATAAGAGTTTGTCCAGTTCAATGGTAATCACCTCTTGTTCCCTACTGAGAAATCATTATTATTGTCATCAGACATTTTTTGCTTAACTGCCCTGATACCATATGAGAGGGCTATCAGATGGCCCATTTTCTTGTGCCGGAGCTTACGATATTTCAGCTCCTCTTGACAGGGCCGCCCGATATTATCGACATATCGGTACATCGCGATACGGTGGTTAACTTATTTACCCTAAAACTGATGTTAAAATATTGTTTTTGTGACAAATTTAGACATCTAAATTGACTGGGATTAATGACAGACATAACGTAAAAGCCGCCATCGTGTCTTTAGATGCTTATTAAGAAACGTTCTAATGGCCCTGATATACCACAGGTCAAAGATCCGTCCCAAGAAATATGTATGTCTGATCTGTGACTTACTGGTATATGGGAAATATTTCCATTCAACAAAAAGAATGCCTGAACACTGTCATAGTGATTAATTCTTTATTAATCCCCCCCCCCTTACCTCTTAAGATAACTTTATAAAGATAAAGCGTCACGTAAAAAAGTACTATTGTTTAGGAACGGCAGCCCTGGGATGTCATACACGACTGTGATTGTACACACCACGTATGCCGCTTTATACTAAGCCACAGTCCAGAACTATCCTATCGCCAAGTTAATCAAAAAAATTATTTTAAAACTTTATTTGAGTACTTTCAACCAAAAAAAATTCACTTTTCACATTTGTAAGTAATCTTCTCATATTTCTTGTTTGATATAAACTGATCTGCCTAAACTCTTATATTTGAAATAATATAGATTGAGTTAAAATATTTAAATAAATATCAATTTAAACATGTTGATTTTATTACCTTCGTCCTGATGAACCAGAAGTTTGGGTCTTACTGCTGCTGAAGATGGCATGGTCGATCTGATGTTACTGTATGGATCTCGAATGCATTCATGTTTAATATTTTTATGCTTGTCATAAAAACAGAATTGGTGACAGTAAAATATTTGAAGGGTGATGTCAGCAGCAAGCCATTAGAGGGGACCAAGCAAGCCTTTCATCTTTTTTCACAATGGGTCCCAACATAAGTTGTGCTGTTGAGTTTAAAACCTGCAAGAAATCTAGTGGGGCACCCATCTTGGAACCCAAATCAAAGTGTTGATAATCCCGTCACATCATTTCTAATTAAATACTGCGGGGCAGTAGGTATCTACACCAAATGTCATAGGAATATTGATCAGAGTATCTAAACTGCATGTGAGGCCGCCGATTTCAACCTCGCTTTTGCAATCTAAAACTGATATATTCGGTAAGTCATTTCGGAACCTAACAAAAACAGATCACGTAGTCGTGACGAGCGTAAATTTTGTTACGGAGATAAAAAAAGTCAGATACTGCAACACTAGGCGGCATGAAATGTTTAGGGGAATGAATAAAGAAGTCAGTTTTTTTTTGGTTAACAAACATTTATAATTTATTTTTATAACACAGCAGCGCACAGGGTCTGCGCTCAACACGAATCAGAATGCCTAGCATATGCCAAATTATGTTATATCTCGCGCATAATAAAGCAGATACCTGTAACAAAGTTTGATAATACTTTTGATATTATAGCATGGTTAACCTTTTCTAAGAACAAGGAATATTAAATCAGTATGAAATATCAACAGTTTTTGGAAACTTTTTTTAGTGCAAACTAGCCGGTCTTTTCCACTGCTTCACGTACAGCTTAGAAAGAATGCACACCTAAGTTCGTATACCACGCATACTTGTATCTTTAATTTGTACCAAATTCAGACAGCTTGATCAATAAAAGAGTCTGGGATTGCCTTCAGGAATGTGTCAAATAAAGCTGATCGTCATGGCCCATAGGCCATTTTTTCGTGTATACATAACATATATATATATATATATATATATATATATATATATATATATATATATATATATATATAAATTACAAAGAGGTAGTATTTAGGTCAGCCTGACAGCTATCATAACGGTAACCTCACAGGAACTCATGTTCAGTAAAAGGAAGCATCTTTCTCTTGAGGGTCATACATATTGCCTGAAAAGCGTGCTTCAAATTTTGTCACATTTGCCTTGAGTGGATGGCAAGTGGTGTAACTGTGTCTCAAGGAAATATTGAACGATTCGTCAGAAGGAAGCATTTTCCATATACTTGAATCAAATAACTAAGAATCAAACCATTGACCTTTAAATGGGAAAACGGAAATATTCTCCTGTCTCCCACAGGTTTGCGAACACAAACTTACCTTTCTTGTAAAAGCCCGAATTCCCCTGGTGGTTCATGGGCGTATTGTGTGTAGCTGGCCTCTGAGGGCAAGCTGTAAGGCCTGATAGCGGAATATGCATGGATAAAAAATCGATCACTTAATATATATATATATATATATATATATATATATATATATATATATATATATATATATAAATATACTGATCCCTCACGTTGTTATGATTTTACCTTATAATATTTTTAACAGACAGGGTGAAGTCTTGCATCTAAAACCTAATTAGGAATTTGGATAGTCCATCACATCTAGTTGAATACACCTGCGGGGCAGAAGGTATCTGCATCAAATTTCTGAAGAATATTGATCACGAGTATATAACCTCGCTTTTCTAAACCAATTCTCAGTTGTGTACTTGTTCCTCATTGACAAGTTGTTAGCTCCGCCAGGAGGGTTTGCATTCATACCCTTAATATATATATATATATATATATATATATATATATATATATATATATATATATATATATATATATATATATAGAGAGAGAGAGAGAGAGAGAGAGAGAGAGACTGCCTTGGTCAGCTAGGCTTGGATAGCTGGCATTTGTCAGGCGAGTAAACCTATAAACCTAACTATATAAAAGGTTGATGTATCGACCTAAAATTTCGGTATTCTATACATTTCTATGATTTTCTCATGCACAAGTCTGGTGTTCTCACCTACAATAATCTTTGGACAGTGTATATTTTCTGCTTATTTCTAAGGAGGGATTTGATATATCGGCCTGAAATTTACATATTTATACATCTCATACAGCTTTCTCGTACACAAGACATGTGGCGCCATCTACACTATATTCGCGCAGTGTATGTGCCTGCTTATTTCTCAGGTGGGATATATATATATATATAAATATATATATATATATATATATATAATTTAATATGCCTGAGTATATGTTACTTATGTAGGCATAACGTGGCCGGCTGTTATATTAAGGCTAATATATCTTCAATTCTAGGGTATAAACTGATAAGCACCAGCATTTAAACGTTTTAAAGGTGCTGACATCAATGACAAACTACAAACCTGGTACATTCCCGAGGCAGCGGAAATCTTACGCTTCTAAAGAAGCAACTGATTTTCACGCTGCCAGCTTTGACCGTTTATGTTATATTTAGACACCAGATGGCGGTTCGTTGTCCGCTGTAAAGAAAAAAACGTGCGTATGATGTGACAAGCCGCCAATCAGATACCAATAAACAAACACTTGACAGGCATCCTGGCTCCGCCCATAGCTGCGCTTCAGGCGCCGTTTGAATACAGTGTACGGTCGAATTTTAATTGCTCCCTCTGCATTCTCGCATCATCGACTGATTCGATTCTGACAGTACGACTGTGTTAGCGTAGCCATGTATCTGTTGTCTGCATAACTAAAACCAGCCAGCGAGGTGTGCACGAAGCCTTTCTTGTTACCTTTTGTTTGAATTACAGCTCACCGGCCGAGCATCCTAGGTAGCCATGTGGTTTTTCCGGCTTCTTTGACCTGGATCGTGATCAATTATCAGCTAACGGGAAAGGCGATCCTCACTTACAGATGAGTGTGCTTTGGGGTCCTTCTATGTTATGACCCAGCAGAAAAAAAAACTCCCTCAGGATAGACATATCTGGATTCTGCCTTCGAGGAGCAAATCACATGGTTTTTAACTAATAATATCCTCCATTCGTGTATTAGAACGTTAGAACTGTGGATTTATTTAATAATTCAATTGCCAGGGAATAAAATGAATGAATAATCAAAAATAATTTATAAAAAATTTAAAACAAGGGATGTAATAGCTCAAAGGGACCCGGACGTCCCCTCCTGATCCTGGACGGATGAGTCAAACCGGGATCGGTAGTCTATATGCCTAAAGCCCGGTGCTCACTACCCCATTTTATCAAGCGACATTGTCGGGTGATTTTTTGGGCAGATTTTCTCAAAATCGGCTGTAAATCGGCTGGGTTTAGTTGGCCGATTTTTGGTGTCACATTTACCGATGTGCTTGTTCCCACTTCCCGATTATCGGCGAAGGAGTCTGTCTCATTATAGGGATCCGATACTGAGCTTTCTATGCGAAAAACTAAAAGGAAATATTTGTTCGCTTTGTGGTTTGTCCAAAGAAAAATATACTGTAGCGGAAGAGTGACCTGTCGGTTAAACCTTGGCTTGGAAGAAGAGATGAACTAGTGGCATGTAAATAATACACTTGTATGCGAACTGAGACAGGAGGGTTGAACCGTCCTTCATCAATTTAATGGTTTTTCTTCGCATATCTCAGGGGCGGGTCCAACCCAGGAGCACTAATAACAAAACCTTAAGAAAGGTCCCCAGGTCCGGAAAATGTCCGGAAGGATTGACCTTAAACCCTTTAATCGAATGCTGCGGCTGATCTGCAGGATTTGGTAAAACCGAAAATCCACCATCATGATACCACATTCAGAAGGGCTATTTCACCAGACACGAACTCTAATTTAGAAAATGACATTCTACTTGCATGTTTGTGTGATTTCTAGGATCTCCTGTTTCTAGAAATTCAAAGAAGTGATATGTTTTCTTCTGTCCTGTATAAACCAGAAACGCTTTATCATCCTTTTACATTTGACTGCAACACACAACAAACGCCAACAGCAGCAGATATGATTAGGTTTTAATCTATATTATTAATTCTCGAAGCAAGTGATGATCAGTTATTTATCTGGCGACTCTCTGTTATCTGTCAGATAAAATATATTAAAACGTATTAAAGTACAGCATCGCCACTAATGCCGCCGACTCCGTGAAAAAGATTAAGTGTACCAGAGATCCGTTCACGCTTTTGCCTTTTGGGTTACCTGTAAACATCAGGTATGCTGCGTGCACTGGACTGGATGTTGTATCACTCAAAAGTTTTCGGCTATTCATTCATATCTTCTTTTACTTTGGGCTTATTATTTTATTTATACACTTTCTTCTCTGGCACCTTTGTTTTTGCTAACTTTAAGGAGAACCTGTGATAGGACAAAACACTGTGATGGGACAAAAAAAGCTATATCAAGGAAAGAAACTTATAATGATGGTTAGAGATTACAAGCAGATAATCCAGTTGATTATTGCCATCCCTGAGATGTAAATATTGAATTGTGTTATTTTTTCCCCAGGAAACTCTTACATAAGCTTGAGTTAATTGTTCAGAGTAGCTCGTCACACAATGGGAACGATTGCTAAACAGCCCAGCATTAAATACGCGTTTGCAAACATACACCTTGTTCGTTCAGTCTTATGTTTACAGAAATGTTCGCACATTGTAATTATATGAATGGATAGTCCTTTATAATTATTAATAAATTGCAGGTCGTCTTATAAGAATACATGAAATTCGAATCTTTATATGTCTTTATTTCTTTTTTAAAATACAGAAATATGTCATTATACAATATATACTAATAATGACTAATAGTGACAACGTACACAACGTGAACTCTGACATACAAAAATAAACAAAATCGGCCGACTTTGTCGCAAACATTGGCTCACTACACGATTTCGCTAATCGCCCGAAAAAATCGGCCGGTTTTCTTTGACAGTGCCAGACTCTTGGCGACGGCGATTTTTCACGCCGACCCCGACAAAATCGCGTCGCTTGGGGTGTCACACTACACGACAATTTACCCCCGTCGGTACATAGTCGATAAAATCGGTAAGTGAGCCGCCGGCTTAAAAAGCATTCTTAAAATCTTTCAACCATGAATGGTAGCACGTACAACCGTTGTCAGGAGATCAAAATCCGGAAAGGAACTGCACAAAACCACAATGTACTGGAAAAAAATGTTTAATGAGAAATAAATAATACGAGAAATTCCCATAACCCCCGTATCAGTGAATTTGAATATTAACAACCAGGGAGAGAGGTCATACGAGCGTACTTCTTATTTGATTAACCGTGTGTGTCAGTTCAGTTTGACGAATGAAAGTCACATGTCACAAATTATGAGAAATTACACAGTTTCAATATCACTTAAACCTTAAACCACATGTACCAAGTTCATGTATTCGTTTTGTTTTTGTTTTTTTTTCATAAGAGAAAGTTACAGACGATAATATACATTATTCACCTTTCCTGGCTTTTTCAGTTACACAGAAGTTTTTCATATATGTTTGTATTGTTTTTATACACGGTGAGTGTTCGCGCCTTGCGGCTCTTTGTCATACCAGACCAACTTTTTTGTTGTCTGTAATCAGATAAGGCACATTATAATCTTCTAGGACGAGGTGGTCGTCAATAGAGATGGCATGGGGTTTAACTCAGTTCAAAATATGATTTCATTTTCCATGCTATTGGTTCCTATTGCCCACTTTGCCAATGTCCGGACTGGTTCCATTTTTCTGCGTGTACTGTGTCGTCCTATGCAGTCTTGTGTAGGTGCACGTGCGTGCGGAGCCTGGCCTCAGCTGCTTGGCTTGCTGTCCGTGGCTCGAAAGCCTCGAATGCCGTCAACTTAGTTTGTCCGTAAACTTTTAGTGTCGCCGCGATAACTTACCGGAGCTTTGATGGATTTTCACTATACTCACTGTAACTACTAACCAACATATTATCTCGCCCGAGTTCGATTTCGAGCAAAATCCAGTGGCGGATCCGGAGGGGGGTGGGGGGGTGGGGGGGGGGGGGGGGGGGTGGGCGCCCGCGGCGCGCGCCCCCCGTTGAGCAGTAACATCTCTCATTTTATATATTTATTTTCTCAATTATTCTTTATTCGTATTTTTTTCATATATCTCTTTCATTCCTTAGCAATGAGATTATTAACTTATCCACAGTTTATTTTTTTTCTAGTTCATAAATTGAGCATAATAATGAATAGCTCTGTGATTTGCTCCATTCATTATGATAACACTTAAATATTACTGTACTAACACAGGCGGTCTGTTCGTCATTACAGCAGCCTATTTTTCATAGGCTAAAATATATTATTATAATAATAGTAGTAGATATAATTTATATATATATATATATATATATATATATATATATATATATATATATATATATATATATTATTTTGGATATCTAATATACTATGTAGGGACGTTCATATATAGACACAAAAACATGCACAGTTTAAGAAATTATTTTTTTCTTAATACAATTAACCGCTAATCCAGTGTTAGCGCCCCCCTGTTCACGAATTTCTAGATCCGCCACTGAAATCCATGCATATTTAATGTGGCCAGTGGTCACCGCACTTTGGAGGCACATTGGTGACTATGGATTTTCTAACACCCATATTATAATATTATATTATAGACGCACGCGCGCCACGAGAAAACAAGGTACAAACATAGACATCAAAATCCATGTTAAACAATAATATGAAGAAAATATGTGTAAAACTTTAAGCTGCTCAGGGAGCTTATCGAGAAAACGAAAATACAGCGAATAAGACGCCTAATCTACATAAGTACAGCTTCACTGTTTTTTTTTATATGTTTTCCAAGTGACCAAGCCTGCAGCTTTTAAATTCGAAAAATCTGCATAAAAAATTTTTGTCAAACATATAATTCAAAGATATAAATTTTATCAGATCTTCCATAGTTTCTGCCCATAGTCAATAAGAATATCTGCTCGCTCCATGGGTCCTCGTTATTTGTGACAGATTAAATAATTGATGTGGGTGCAGGTTACTGATCGCGAAAACAGCAGCTTCGCGAAACAATGGGAAAGTGAAAACCGCGAAAAAATTGCCTCGCGATTATGAAGCCGTCACAGCGCAGCACACAACATTACCCATATAGATTTGTTAAAGCAGATGTTTCCCTGTTAGTTGTTATTTATCTGTGATTTCATGCAGGCCTTTGTAAAGATCACTTCATAAACACCTCGGTCGCCATGGTGTAATTTGTAAGATATATTTTTATATTACAATTTACCCTGCAAACAAATCGGATTTTATTTACGATCCCTTATACACATGTAAAATTTTCAGTTTCCAAAAGAAGGGGATAGAAGGCCACTGTGCTACCCTACAAGTTGCTTTACAGATCACTTCATAAACTCATCCATCGTCATGGTGATATTTGCAATAGATGTATAGTTTTAAGCGAGTATACAGGATTTTAATGTTATGGGATTTATATAAATATTAAAGCAACAGATGTTGAATTTAGAGAAACAAGAGAAAGCGCCTATTATTCTGTGCTTTCTTGTTAGTTGTTTTAAATATCACCCCATAAACACAACTAGTCGTCATGGTAATAATGTTAAACATTTATTTTTATAACTGTTACATTATCCATCCTTGCAAATATACCAGGTTTTATTATGCAGTAGGCATTTCATTATGGACATACCAGATGTTGGACATTAAGACTACGAAAAAACATTTTAATCAAATGTAATGTCCACACACTTGTTAAACATAACTTTAGTAACACATTCTTTATTATAGTGACATTTATTACAGATTTCTTTATGCAACAATGCTTCCCTGCAAACACAGCAGATTTATTTTTATATTTTCATTTATTAGATATGAAAAGAACAGGTGGTTATGTCCAGATATTTTAAATGTCACTTCATAAACACACTGATCGTCATGGTGATATTCATACGAAAGCTGTTCATGTATTTACGCTTAAATCAGTGGCCGCATATATCCAGTACCACCATTGCAACACTGTCAAACAATATTGGGTTCCAAGCATCTGTAGTTGAAATAACGTAAGAGCCTCCGGACCGGAATAGTGAGTGAGTCAATGCATTTATATTAAAATCATATAATAAGAGCCCGGCCTTTTTTTGTATTTACCCCCGATAGGAGATAATATTTCCATTAGCTTGTTTTAGCAAGAATCAAATTCTTGCTACCTATTTAAAAATGAGAAAAAATGGAATTGCATGTATATTCTTGCTGAAAGTGTGAATGCCAGCAATGTAGTGTGTCAACGATTAATTTTTGTTTCACACACATTAAATATATATAAATATATATATATATATATGTGTGTGTGTGTGTGTGTATGTATGAGGGTGTGAGAGAGAGAGAGATATATATATAGAGAGAGAACTCGGTTTATTTTAAGCACTATATTTTTTAGGTAAACATTGAAGATGAACCGGATCAGGTTTTCTTGGTTGCTTCTTTTTACTTTGCACGTCACCTGCCTAGCACAACAAACAATCGATTCTAATTTCCACAGAATTAAAGGTGAGTTCCACTGAGGTAACTTGTCCAAGCTGCACACACATTCACGAGCACATGCCAACAATACCGCACGACGGGCATCAAGTCTGTGAACATAAGCAGACTTGTCATTGCTGACCAAATCATCCCTCTCCGGTCTAAGCAGAATTGGCCAGTCATGGCTTTGTTCTACGATTTTTCCCTAGAAAACGTTCTTGAATGCCAGTTGGACTGTATCGTTTTCTGATGTTTCATTTGAAAGCAGGGGCGTCAATATAGGGGGGGGGGGGGATGGGGGGTATATATACCCCCAACTTTTTGGCAAGGGGGGGATGGTCAATGTAATCATCCCCCCCACTTTTCAGAGAATAATATTATAATATTGCAAATAAAATATTCATAAATAGAATTAAAGACGTTGGATCTATTTACTAAATAATGTTATATCTAAACCTTGCTTAGAATTCACAAAATAACTTATTTTCAAAAACATTATAATTATTTAAAATATTACGTATATATAATAATTATATATATATATATATATATATATATATATATATATATATATATATATATAGAGAGAGAGAGAGAGAGAGAGAGAGAGAGAGAGAGATGAATATGTCACTCGGACATGCTGAAAAGGGTATATATATATGTGTGTGTGTAAATGCATATACAAAATCATCCCCCCCCCCCCCACCCTGGAAGAAAAATTGACGCCACTGTTTGAAAGGTTTACTGCCACGTTGCATCCCGCTAACCACATTTACTCAAGGTCCCTGCAATTTCAGCACACCAGGTAATCATGATTTTGTATTATCCTCCACAAAAGAAAACGAAAATCGTCACTTTTTTCACAAGATTCTGATATGGTACATGTTAAATGGGCAATAATAGATCACCCGTAATAATTCAAATAAGTAAAAATAATACACATATCAATATTATTAATATAATAGTTTTTACAGCTAAGACTGTACTGTTAACTGTTAACTGTTTCATTCAGGTTTGGGGGGAGGGGGGCACTTTGTCGAGAACTTAATTTGATAAATTTATGTAAAGCTTTGATAATTTATTGGGATAAGGTTGGGAGAAATACTGGATGGTGTCTGCATATCAAACTATCATTCATGCATTTTTTTTTAATTTTCTAAAAGTTTGAACCCTGTGACTGTGGTCATTTTATCCATCGTGACACTGACCTACAGCGGCTCGGTACGTACATTGTTCACAGACACTACACTGCTGATATGCCGTTAATAGTTTAATGGTTGCCAGCTGCCAACCATTGGCACTTGGACCATAACACTCAGCTGAATTTTGCCATAAAAACAATCAATGCATTTATTAGGGACCTTCTTGACAAGCGATGCAATATATTAATCTCCGTGTTTCCATACTCCCGTCCTTTAGTCAGTGACACTTTCTTTCGCGCGCAATAACTCAACAAAATTATACTTCAGCTTACCCAAATTCACAGGGATGATTGATGGATATGAGGGTTCCAGATCTATTGAATGACACACCTTTTGGAATTCCAATATGGCCACATGAACAATACCAGGTCCTCATAAGCTTTTCTCACTACTGTTTTCTAGTAACATGTAAATCCACCATTTCTTTCTTATGGGCCTTCTGAGGATCATGGTCCAATTACATCTAGCCATTGATATATCAGTGTTGGCTTGGAATTTTACTCAATCTTGAATAATAAAAGTGACAATTAACAAGTTTTTGTGACATTTCTAAATCACTGGTTTAGCCTATTCTAACAAACCTCTGTGCTCCAGATTATTTCAATTTCATGAGCTAATGCAACATTGAAAAAGAGATAATTAATTCCAGGGTACTCAAACTCTTGTTGTTAATTACTGTTTAAAATTCCAATGATCTTCCTGTTTTTCTTCTTATGGCAGAATGTTTGTTAGAGAGTGATCCGTTCATGGAGAAGAGCACAAGATCCCGGATCGGCTGTGCGTCAGAGTGCCTGATCCAGTCGTCTGTCTGCTGGTCATTCAGCTATGAGAAGTCATCAGGGCGATGTCTGATCCATAACACGGATCACATCTCGGCCCCGGGCGACCTCGTACTGAACCCTGGGTTTTCGTACCACAGACGAGTAAGTTCTCGTAAAACTACATACTTACAATGTCAATATGGTTAATTTCACTTCATTAATATAATAGGCAAGACTATAGGCAAAACAAAATCAAGAAATGTTTACGATGACTGCATTATTTTTTTAAATTGATTAAGAGAAAAAAAGATTTTACTTTGAGTCGGACCCGACGACCAACTCGAGGACTCCTTAATTGTATTTCCGTATATCACTAAAATCACACAGACTTTAGCGACTAGTATAACCGTCTAACCTGGTTTACCTAATATATATTCACAAATGTAATAATGCCTTGGTCATTTTCATTACTTTTATTGATTAATTTTATAAAATCCAGCGTCGGTGACTGGTGATTAAACATTTTTACCATATGACATGCATATATCTGCAGCAAACACAATACACTAACCACCCCTCCCCTCCCCCCTGAAATCGAAATTTATAGCAGGTAATCTAAACCATCACCAACGCTAAAAATGTAGGTCCTTCACAGGAGTTTAGGTGAAATAAAAAAGCTTTCGGGTATCAGTTTCAGGTACTTAGATACTGATGAAACTTTTATAAATAAAGTTTCATGATTGAAAGAAAAACAAACCATTTGTTCGAGTTATATATAGCTAACTAAAGCTATTACCTTTTTTTTGAGATTGAAGGTCACGTCGATATTTCGACAACACTGTCCGCTCTTCAGCTTGCTCCTTTCACTAATGAGGTGGTTAATTCCATGAAGTTAAAATGTGACACCACACAGCTAAAGAACAGTTCATGCCTTGGAATCGGTTCACTCGGTACCGCCATTGTGCATTTGACTTTTATTTATCGAGCTGAGGGAATTAGAAACATAACATATCAAAATAATTTCCTTTTAATTTTAATTTCCTAATTCCAGGGCCAAGGAGATAAAAACAATTATATACTTAGGTCAAGAGGCTTTAATATTAATGAATCATAATTCATGCACAAAAATGTGAAATTCATACACACATTCAACATACCTTCATTTTTATTAGGACATGCCCACATATTTACGGAACACAAAAACAGGTAAATATGATGACTTGATATGAAACCAACCGCAATGTAACACATAAACATTACCAATATAAAATGTTTAAACAGAATGTGATGTTGGTTTTTGAGTTGTATATTATCTGCGTGTGCTATTCTCATATATGCGGGGAACTGTCGGTTTTCCAGACTTATCCCTGGGATTCTTTGCTACCATTGCGCATAGCCCGGCTCAACGCGCACTCAGCTTCCACTCACTTTGCAACCATCCTGCTCTCAGCGGCTATTCAGCGCAAAGTGCGCGGTAGCAAATGGCAGTCGCACGGTAGCATTTGCTACTCTTGTGCATAGCTTGCCACATCGCGCACTGAACAGCCACCGGACTTGCTACCATCAGGCACAGACCGGCTCGTAGCGCAAAGTGCGCGGTAGCAAATCAGACCTGCGCGGTAGCAAGTGGCTGTCATTGCTACCAATGGGAACTATGAATTTGCGATCGCAAAATCTGCGACTGTTGACGTAGTGCAAGTCTTTGCTGCCAGAGGTCGTTCGGACAGGAACACTCAAAGCAATATGCACGGTAGCAATTAACAGTCGCAAAGTAGCAAACAGATATGCCCGGTAGCAAATGCCTTTTGTCATATTAAGCTGCGATCGCAATGCGCAATGTGCGCGGTTGCAAAAAGACCTGCGCGGTCGCAAGTTACTGTCCCTTGCTATCCAGGGGGACTATGAATTTGCGATCGCAAAATCTGCTACTGTTGACGTAGTGCAAGTCTTTGCTGGCAGATGTCGCTCGGACAGGAACACTCAAAGCAATATGCGCGGTAGCAATTAATAGTCGCAAAGTAGCAAACAGATATGCGCGGTAGCAAATGCCTTTGGTCATATTAAGCTGCGAGCGCAATGCGCAATGTGCGCGATAGCAAAACGTAGTGCAAGTCTTTGCTGCCGGAGGTCGCTCGGACAGGAACACTCAAAGCAATATGCGCGGTAGCAATTAACAGTCGCAAAGTAGCAAACAGATATGCGCGGTAGCAAATGCCTTTGGTCATATTAAGCTGCGATCGCAATGCGCAATGTGCGCGGTAGCAAAAAGACCTGCGCGGTCGCAACCCACTGCGACCGCAATGGGGACTAAGAATTTGCGATCGCAAAATCTGCTACTGTTGACGTAGTGCAAGTCTTTGCTGCCAGAGGTCGCTCGGACAGGAACACTCAAAGCAATATGCGCGGTAGCAATTAACAGTCGCAAAGTAGCAAACAGATATGCGCGGTAGCAAATGCCTTTGGTCATATTAAGCTGCGATCGCAGTGCGCATTTCACCGAAAACTCTACTAACCGTTCATATGTATATGGCGTAATTTATTCTTCATTTAACAAGATGCTCGCTCAAACATTGTATAGAAGCATGTGTGTAGGAAATTTATTTAAGTTGAAAGGATTGTATAATAATATACTGAGTACACACCATATATTAAGCTATGTAATGTCAACGAGTCACAATATTATGACTGTTTATAATGCCCCGTCTCCCGGATAAAGCACATATTATTAGTGACACAGACTTACTTGGGTGTTTCATGCCAGAAGGGTTAGGGACTTGTACCCCCGATACAGCATATATTAACAGTGACAAACACTTAGTGGAGTTATTCATGCCCAAAGGGTTAGGGTAACCCGTATCCCGGATATAACATATATGAATAGTCACTAACACTTACTGGAGTATTTCATGCCCGAAGGTTTAGGGTAACCCGTATCCCGGATATAGCACATTTTAATAATGACTAACAATTACTGGAGTACTTCATGCCCGAAGGGTTAGGATAACCCGTATCCTGGACATAGCATATATTAAAAGTGACAAACACTTACTGGAGTATTTCATGCCCGAAGGGTTCAGGTAACCCGTACCCATGATATAGCATATATTAATAATGACAAACATTTCCCGGATATAGCATATATTGATAGTGACGAACACTTACGGGAGTATTTCATGCCCGAAAGGTTAGGCTAACCCCTATCCTGGATATAGTATATATTAACAGTGACACACACTTACAGGAGTTTTTCATGCCCGAAGGGTTAGGGTAACCCGCATCCCGGATACAGCTTATATCAATATGGACAACAATTTACTGGATTATTTCATGCCCGAGGGTTAGGGTAGCCCGTATCCCGGATATAGCATATATGAATAGTCACAAACACTTACTGGAGTATTTCATGCCCGAAGGGTTAGGGTAACCCGTATCCCGGATATAGCATATATGAATAGTCACAAACACTTACTGGAGTATTTCATGCTCGAAGGGTTAGGGTAACCCGTATCCCGGATATTGCATATATGAATAGTCACAAACACTTACTGGAGTATTTCATGCCCGAAGGGTTAGGGTAACCCGTATCCCGGATATAGCATATATGAATAGTCACAAACACTTACTGGAGTATTTCATGCCCGAAGGGTTAGGGTAGCCCGTATCCCGGATATAGCATATATGAATAGTCACAAACACTTACTGGAGTATTTCATGCCCGAAGGGTTAGGGTAACCCGTATCCCGGATATAGCATATATGAATAGTCACAAACACTTACTGGAGTATTTCATGCTCGAAGGGTTAGGGTAACCCGTATCCCGGATATTGCATATATGAATAGTCACAAACACTTACTGGAGTATTTCATGCTCGAAGGGTTAGGGTATAGCACATATTAATAATGGCAAACAATTACTGGGGTACTTCATGCCCGAAGGGTTAGGGTTACCCGTATCCCGGATATAGCACATATTAATAATGACAAACATCTACTGGGGTATCTAATGCCCGGAGCGTTAGGGTACCCCGTATCCCCGATATAGCATATATCAATAGGGACAAAAAATTACTTGATTATCTCATGCACGAAGGGTTAGGGTAACCCGTATCCCGGATATAGCATATACCAATAGTGACAAACACTTACTGGAGTATTTCATGCCCGAAGGGTTAGGGTAACCCGTATCCCGGATATATCATATATTGATAGTGACAAACACTTACAGGAGTATTTCATGCCCGAAGGGTTACGGTAACCCGTATCCCGGATATAGCATATATCAATAGTGAAAAACATTTACATGAGTATTTCATGGTCGAAGGGTAGGGCCACCCGTATCCTGAATATAGCATATATTAACCCTTTACTGTTCAGATTAGGCTGGGGGCTTGTGACACTCCTACTGTTCAGATTAATTTTGCATTTTTTTCCCACATTTTGACATGAATCCATATAAGACACATTAACTCAGTCCCTTTCAAGGTATCTTTGTGACATTTTTTGCATTTACTGTAAGGTATATTTCCTTTATGTCAATTATATTTTTTTTCTGCATACCTTCTCATATGTATGTAAGTTAGGTTAATACAGGAAACAATAGATAAATCTGTAATACCTGCATTTCTGCTCACTGGTATTTCACCAAAGTGACCCCTTTATCTTGTTCAGGTAACCCATTTACAATTTGATCAAAAAAAGGAAATATAAGGATTTTTTTACTCAAAGGTAATTATTATTTAAAGGTAAGTAAAATTGTAAATGATTTGTTTTATTTATGGAAAGGGAATCACCAAAAAAAAAACAGAATATGCAAATAAAATTGGATTTTACAGTGAAAATCAAATATTTTTCACCTGAAAAGCTTGCTGACCCAAGAAGCATATTCTAGGACTCTGTTAAAATATAACACATATGTTTACCTGCACAGGAAAGTAAAGGTAAGTATAGGTAAATTATTTTTTTTCTGAATGTGTACGCAAACATCTTGTTCATCATTACAGTAACTATAAATTAATACCATTTCCATTTATTGACTGTATAATTCACTTTTGATATAAGAACAGGTGCTATTAAGTACAGTAATTAAGTTACCTATGTGAATACCTTTGTTCTTCAACTGATCTAATTACCTATGGCAGAGACAAAATCATGCTGATTAGTGCCAAAGACGAATATGGATGAACAAGTGTCAACTATGTCAAAACATATTATATTTTGATTTTAAAGACGTAGAATATAAATTGATAATTTTGGTTATGGTAACACATAAAAATATACTCACCTGTACAGGTGGGTTCAGGTAAACACAGGTAAATTATCATGTATTATTATACAAGTAATAAGGGATACCGACAGAATAAATCTTAATTTTGTGTGGCATGTGTACATTATATGAATTACTGGGCCTAACTGCACAATTTATTGGGTTACCTGTAATAATACCTTTCATCTTAAAAGGATTTAATTACTTTTGCCAGTATCGACAATAAAGACTACTTCTCAGTTGAAGACTGGGAAGGAAATTTTTTAAAAGTAGCCAAAACAATATGCACAAACTATCTTTCAATCAATTGCACAGCCACGCAAGTTGCGTATTTCAATTTTGACAACTACTACCTGTAACATATGCTCACCTGCACAGGTGAGTTCAGGTAAATTAAGGTAACATCCCATTTTTTAAATTAAATTTTAAAATTATACATGTTATAAGGGACATCACCAAAATAATCTTTATTTTTGCGCAAAATGTATGAATTATCGCTGCAAACTGCACTGATTATGTGCTTACCTTTACATCCTAAATTAATATATTTTCACCTGTGCAGGTAGACAAAAAATGGCAAATCTAATTAGTTTTCATGAAAATCTAGAAAAGTTTTACTCTGGCTGTGAACGTTTCATACAAAAAAAGATTAAATGCTGTTCAGCTTGGTCAATCACCTGCACAGGTAAAAAATCCAGGTGTGAAATGTATCAGGTGTGCACTCGGTATGACCATTGATTAGCACAATTACACATTGAATATCCAAAATTTTCCAGCTTGAAACAGTACTGATGTACTGAAATGAAAATAAAAATCCAAATTTGCCTATCTCGCTATTCTGCAGTCCATTGCGAAAAAAACCGCACAAACACTTTGGTCGCCATGGCGATAATAGTAAATTATCTAATTATTTAACAATATACCCAATTCATTAAAGTAACTTATACACCATATGCTTTATATCGAATTACAAAAATATTCCTACAAATATTGAGGGTTTGATTACTATAACTTTATATATGTATATATATGCACACACACACATATATATATATATATAAAGCAACGCATGAATTACACATATACATAATTAATAATACGAACCAACAATAAGAATTACATAATAAACAAACCAGACGGAAATTGAGATTACAAAAGAAATTTAATTTAATGTGATTTCCTAACAATAAAAGTCGGAATTCCCATGACTTTTCTCTTTGTGCCTGTAAGATACAAATCATGTTGGACTTTAGTCATGACTTGATCCTACAGGAGGCCGTTTTGCAGGGTCATTGTGCAGGATATTCCATCTACAATTAACTTCAGATCATCCAGTGTGACGACATTCCCGGACTATGTCAGAACGGAGGGACGTGCTCAGACACAAGAGAAGGGTTCCAGTGTCAATGTCGGCTGTGGCGTAACGAAGCCCGGACTTGTCAGAAACGAGTCTACTTCTACCTGAAGCACGTCCAGAGTGGATTGTACATAAAGTCTCCCAGTGAGTATATAATGTATTCCGTTTTCCCCGTTTTTGACAGACCTTTTAGCGACCATCATATTTCCCGCATTGAAAGTTTGCTTCCGCTCCTCAGTGACAGCTGCTTTCCAAAGGAACACTTTGAAATCGAATGTACCCGTGATACAAATTACCACTTCCAAAAAATGGAAACACATACCGAGGTATCAACGCAAGTTATCTTAAACCCGTCGGGGCACTATTCTCTAGTTGATCTGGAGCATTTACAGTTATTAGGTCGTTTACATGTAGGATCTCGTGGATGTCATTTGTTGGATATTAGACTACAGTTATTTTACTCCATTAGTGTTCTTGATAGTGTAACTAAATATAAAACGGTATGAGCTAACACCATATGTGGATGATATTTCTGCAAGGTGGCCATGAAAAAATATGACTGGCAGGCTTATTTAAAAAAAAATAAATATGGCAACTTCGAGTGATGAGTCATCATTGAAGAGCCGTTCGAAGGCTCGGAAGAAAATATTGGCCGAGCTCAAATGACAGCATTCAAAAGTCGTGTTTTCCTCCATTTGCGATTAGATATATGATGAAAGAGAGAATATATATATATATATATATATATATATATATATATATATATATATATATATAATGTTCTTGCACATTGGGCTTATATTGACCATTTATTCTATAACGGGGGTACAATGGTTTTATCTGCGCTAGTTGTAAGTCCAAGGCAGCCTTGAATACCGCTTTAGAGTAGATTTCTTTACCTTCGTGATCAGTTATCACGGCATGGAGTTATGTAAGTTTACTTTACAAGTGATAATCTTTCTTTTTTTTTATACGGGATGAGGAACGTTTTGTCCCCAAAAATTTGTAAAAATATCAGCCAAAAATGACTTGTTCATTTCTATGACCTAAAACTGATCACATACCTATGGGTTGTTCTGCCACCCCAACGTCTCCATAAATTACATGTCGTCGTTGGGTGGCAGGCTGCAACTAGGTCACAAGAAAAGCAAGGATAATCCAGAAAGATTCTGACTCATATTCTGAAAATGTTTTGAGATAATACTAATATTCTATGAGCATATATGTTGTCTATATATGGAAAATGTCGTTAATTATTCATTATTATACCAACAAAAAAATTATAGCAGAAACATTCCCTGAAAGATGTTATTTTACGGGGTCAAAAATAAAAAGCGAGAGCAGTTTCCGTAGACACTCTCGCATTATTATAGCTTTTGCAATTTGACTATGATCTCGGTCACTACATTGAGGGAAAGAATCTTGAAATACATATTTATTTCCAGTATTGTTGTTATAACATATTTGCGAGACCGATTAATAGGAAACTGTTTTTGTCATCCCAATTTAAGTTACGCAGAACAGTTTGGCTTTGGGAATACCAGTATCCAAAGAAAAATGATATGGTATGCTAAAGCCCAGAACTGGATGCGACGGATATCATAAACTTTCCACAACCCACCCCAGGCCTGCCCCGCCAGGGCCGTCCGCGTCGAAAACGGAGGTGGCACATGGGATAACGCCTGTTACATTTGACACAGCTGACGTAAATATACCTTTGGTAGGGGTGTGGTTTGATGAGCATATAGCCGCGGAGCTGACCGAACTTTTTACAGGGGGGGGGGGGGGGGTAATATGCTATGGTAATATAGCACTTGTAGAATTATGCATGGGCTCAATGAGTTCCGTACAGTCAATGTTGCATTGGCAGTGAGAGCAAATGTGCAGTGTTTTATCTTTTTCCAGATGTTGTGAGATCTGGTGCTACTTATGAACACTACAAGATCGCAGTAACTAAAGCAATTGAAGAAAATGGTCTTTGGTACGAGGAGGAAGTTTCTTCAGACAAGATCAGACTCATCGCAAATACCACCAGTTTGTACCTAGGTATGTTCTCAGTTGTACCCAAAATATGCGGCAACTCAGTAATAATGCAGTGTTTTCTTCAGGGTTGACTGACTCAGTCGATGCAATGGTTAAAACATGCCAACAAACTTACTGCTGCTGTGTCGCAACGCTTAGCATAGGTACTACAGCCTCACGGAAAATGAAATAACTAAATTACGGATCTCAGGCCGACTGGCACTGAGTTACGTATATCGGTACATGGAATCACGTTTATCTGAGGCATTTTAGTAGCACACGTTAATACTAAAACCTAGGCAGGGCTATCTGCGGGACGGAAAGCACTTATTCAAGTGATAGGCCAATTCTTGTGTTTCATAAATGGCATAGAATTCTTAATAATTTAGTCTAAAACCATTTATATCCCTTTTTTCCTTAACCTCATGTACTGAATACACTAAACGATATTAAAATCTGATTCTTTTGTAGACCTTGCTAGAGTCTCTTTTAGCCATCATACTTAATATAATCATACTGTTTTCCTATTTTTCTGGAAATAGTTATCCCCTAAATCACATTTCCCATTGTAAACTCGGATTGGATTTTCCCCAGGATTATAAAGACTGGTTTCACCTGTTGTTAAACATGCAGTTTAAAATATGCAGCGTAACAATATAAGAAATATAAAGGAGCTGAAGCTTTAAAACCAGTTCAGGTTACGTGTAGGTTAAGGTTTATATATATATATATATATATATATATATATATATATATATATATATTTATATATATATATATATAACCTTATATATGTATGTGTTAGCAGTCTTTGGATGGTTTCCTCGATACGACAAAAAGCGCGGCGATAACAGTATCGATGTGGTGTATCGATATGTGTAGACATATCAGTATATTGATACAGCCCTAAAAACATTTGGTAACACTGACATAGGTTGGTTGAAATATGTATAAACATGTTTTAAACAAATATTCGGTGTCGGGGTCACATTTGTTTCCCCAAATGCTTTCTAGTAAAGATTGTGTTGTTCCAAATCATGTTGAGGATGCTGATTTAAATCATTTTTATATTATCTTAAATAATTGCAAATGATATCCGGAAATATGTATATTCGCCGAAGTTAATTCAATTCCTGATTGGAGCGATGGATAATGTATGTCCAAAAAGCGTCACTCTTCCACTTTACCTACACATCGACAATAGAATAACGCGGCTTTACTATTATATATATATATATATATATATATATATATATATATATATATATATATATATATATATTGTAGACATTGATATGACAAAGTGATCATTCTTTAAGCTCTTAGCGAATGACTTACATTTATTTTGAAGCGAGGCTTTTCTTTACTAATATTATCTATAATCTATGCTTGATCATTTTAGGCTATAATTTCCAGAATAAGTTCTGCTACGGAACGCGTTACAGCAATGGAACTGAGACCTGGGTCCTTACGATTGATCAGGACTCAGACATAGAAGGTAGAAGACTGGTCCATATTAAGAACGTCCAAGACAGTAACTACCTGACTACGAATGAAACTGACGTGTTTTGTGTTGCGTCAAAGGGCGAAAACACTAAATGGTATTACATCAAGGGTAATAATTAGCAATAAATGGCAGTACATCAGAACTAGTAATAAGATCACGGCTTCAACACGCCTGGTCATGTCATGGTCAGAAACATTTATTTTAAGTTACTGTTTTGATTAAAGATCACAATTTCCTGGTTTCACCAAAAGAAATGTTAACATAAATCTACATCAATAAAGAAAATCTGTCGCAGTGGTGCGTATATTTGGGCATATAGCAATTGTCTGTTCCAAGGTCAATGTTCATGGGCGCAATTTGGACGGGCACAGGTAGGAGGACAACCCCCCCCCCCCCTCCACCCCACACACACACACTTTTTCAACCAGGGGGAACAATATCCTCTCCACTTTTTGTTAATTAAATGAATGTAAAAGATGTAGACAAAAATATAGCAGTGTCGAGAATCTCTTATAATATCAATGGAAAGGCCATGTTTCAAAAATGAATAAAAGGGGAAACTGATTAATAATATGATATGATTCTCGAATTTCCACAATGTGGTACTCGTCCAATGAACGCTTGAATGAACAAAATATCATAAAGGCTTTATAGCTTAGACTTTTTAGGGAAAACATTTATACTTCTAGTTCCTTTCTGAATCGAAATTATCCCCTATTATTCTTTACTCAAATTGCTACAATATTGCTTATATTTGATAAATATTAAAGAAAATCAGGATCTATCACTCATAACATTATTATTATAATTATTATTATTGATATTTTTCTTCTGTTTATTATTATTATACCAAATTGAGAAAATGTGTATGTATCTGTGTTTGTTGGAGGGGGCCGGTTAATTTTTCACACCACCATTCCCTCCCCCCCCCCCCCCAACATCAAACACCCATCCATCCAGCCACCCACATCCACACACACATATCCAAAGGAAATTGTGTTCCATCAAGTGTTCAAATGGGGCTACAGAGGCTTAAGAGTAATACTGTGACTTGTCAGATTATATATATATATGTATATATATATATATATATATATATATATATATATATAAACATATATATAACGTTGTCTTAATATCACATTTGGAGTTGCGTACCATTTGTTCCCATGTGTTGTTTATAACTCTATAAACAACACTGCTGATGTATCTAATATGAACTAAAAAGTGTCGTGGCAGAATTCAATGATCGCCTTATATTTATTGTTGTACATGTGGTACACGGTGATGTAACATCTGTGTCATAATACCTTTAACTGATGTTTTGTTAATAAACAATCTCTCAGCAATGGTAAATGCGTCACATAATAAAGAAAATATGTATACAATTCTAGTTAACTTGACTTTCGAAAGAGTAAGAATAGGAGTGGTCTTTTGTCTACCTGGCAACTAAAATGAGCATTGTTCACAACCGGAATGTATGGTATTGAATGTTCAGGCTTAGATATCTGGGCTTAAGTATATGGCTGATAATACGATCTTTGATCGAGTATAAAGAGATTATAAGGAGGTTTTTTTCAAAGCTTAAAGATTGTCGTGCGCTACAAAAATAACTTTTCAATTTTAAGTATTCTTTATATTGGATAAATTAAAATTAAATATTATTTAATTTTAATGTAATGGCCTTCATATATTTCTTTTCATTTCGTACTTTCCTGTATGCGATTGCTTCCTCTGTAAAATGCTTTATACACTATGTTCAGAAATAAGGGTTTAGAAATATGTCTATACATGTTGCCCATTTCATTCTTGCATCTAAGCTTATGATTCTTTAAGTAATAAATTTTAAACTGTATATAATGGTCTTTTTTATGAATGGCATAACCCCCTCTGTATCTCTATACCTCCAAATGAATTTTACTCGTGATATCTGCACCTGTATATTTCCTTCGAACCCAAAGAGTACCATGCAAGTATTATTATCCATGTAATTTTATTTGAAGGTACGATTCTTTGACATGGTAAACCTACATTATTCTACAACAAAATGGCTGAACACTGAGGCTTGACTAACATAGGAACATTAGTTTTGTTAACCCCTATTTGTTTGTTTGTCTGGGAGCTTTATTTATTTGAAGATTCTTGGGGTATTAGGATCACCCCTCCATCAGTCCTAGTATAACAAATCATAATGAAACACAATTTCCCAACTATATTCCTTGCAGGTCAGGTCATGATCCATGTTGTCATGAGAACTACACTATGTAAACGTGGCTAGCATTATCACCATAGTAGTGTAAAATAGTAGATTTAGGTTTAAAAAAATAACTGAAGAAGGTAAGATGGCACCCGTGAAGCCTGGGACCCCTGCCTTTGGCACTCCACCAACAACGATACAAATGGTAAAATGAAAATGCTAAGGACATAAGGCCTAAATATAGGCCTATTGTAAAAAAATATTTAAATTAGGATTAAATGTAAGTACATATTCAGAGGGGATAGAGATGGGTGTTATAAAAGTTTGTTTATACATTGGATGTAATGTTGCTATGTCTGGAGGAGACACGAATTTATTTTGGCTACCGTAAAGGTGCGTGCATTGGAACATTAGTATTATTGAGTTATGTTATTTACTCTGGTGTACTTATTGACGGACTACTCTAATCATGTAGTCTTATACGATTCACCCACGGACTAATAACGATACTAAATTTGTATGACTATACTTCAGGAATCTTATATATCTAATTTGAGAGATATGAGTCTATTTCTTCAAGGTCTCAAAATGGCACCACCTCTTAGGGCAAACTGTGCAAAAGGCACACCTTTCACGAAAACTGATGTCACATTTTTATCTCTGCAGAAAAGAAAAAAAAATGCTTATTTAGCTAAATTACAATATCATCAAAACAAGTGGCCCATGGGCCATGACGCTTAGCTATTTTTGACTGGGTACTCATTTTTTTGTTAATGTTATATATTGTCTGTAAAAATAGCCTATGGCTAAAGTTATAGTGTTGAAAAAATGGAGAGAAAATAGAAATTTCAGGATTCATAGGAGACCTGCCCAGGACCCCCTTGGATTTCACAACAGAGTGTTCCAAGGAAAATGGCTACAATTTGTACATTGTCTGTCTGGGTGCTCAAAATCATGTTTCTGGTCCATAGCTGGCAGAATATAGGTCACCATGATCCAATTTCAGGTTTTCAAGGAGGATTGCCAAGGATTTCCCTGAATGTAATGTTAGAAGATTCTAGGGCTAATGGATACAATTTGTGCCTTGTCTGCCTGAGTTCAAAACCATTTTTCAGCCCATAGGTCACACAATATAGGTCACAATGACCTAATTTCTGGTTTCCAAGGACACTTGACTCTGACCTCCCTTAATTTTATATTAAAAGATTCTAGGCCTAATGGTTACAATTTATGGCCCCGTCTGACTGTCTGGGTGCTTATATGACATCTTCTCTGATAGGTTGCAAAATATAGGTCATGGTGAATAATTTCAGTTTTCCAAGGACATTGGCCAACGACGTCTCAGAATGTAACATTAGAAAATTCTAGGCCTAACAGATACAATGTGTGCCCTGCCTGACTTTCTGGATGCTCAGATCCTGTTTTCGGTCTGTAGGTCACAAAATGTACTTCACCATGACCTAATTCGGGTTTCCAAGGAGATCTGCCTATGACCTCCCAGGATGTTGCATTAGAAGATTTTAGGCCTAACAAAGACGATTTGTGCCCATCTGACATTCAGGGTGCTCAAAATCAGGTTTTTGTCTCGTAGGTCACAAAATGTAGGTCACCATGGCCTAATTTCAGGTTTCCAAGGAAATTTGCCTAGTGCCTTCCAGGAAATTGTGTAAGAAGACTCTAGGCCATACAGATACGATTTGTCACCATCTGACATTCAGGCTGTCATACCACATCTTTTTCAAATAGGTCGTAAAAAAGGTCACAGTGACCTAATTTCAGGTTCCAAGGACATTTGCCAAGGCCCTCCCTAAATGTTATGTTGGAGTATTCAAGGACTAATGGATACTATTTGTGCCCCATCTGACTGTAAGTACTCAAAATCATATTTTCGGCCCATAGGTCACAACATATAGGTCACTATGACCTAATTTCAGGTTTCTAAAGAGATTTGCCTAGAAACTACCAGGATATTGAGTTAACAGATCCTAGGCCTCACATATACGATTTGTCCTCATCTGACATTCAGGGTGCACGAAATCATGTTTTCAGCCTGTAGGTCACAAAATATAGGTCACCATGACCTAATTTTAGGTTTCAAAGTAGATTTGCCTAGGACCTCCCTAAAATTCCTAAAAAATGGATTCAATTTGTGCCCCTTCTGACTGTCTGGATGCTAAAAATCATGTTTTCGGCCTGTTGGTCATAAAATGTAGGTTTCCATGATCTAATTTCAGGTTTCCAAGGAGGTTTGCCTAGAAACAACACGGATATTGTGTAAAAAGATATTAGGCTCCACAGATAAGATTTGTCCCCGTCTGACATTCAGGGTGCTTTTTTTACATCTTTTCCCTATAGGTCGCAGAATATAGGTCACAGTGACCTAGTTTCAGGTTTCCAAGGGCAGTTACCTAAGATATACCAAAATGTCAGGTTAGAGGTTTCTAGGCGTAATAGTTGCAATCTGTGCCCCGTCTGACTGTCTAGGTGCGCAAAGGCATGTTTTCGGCCCGTATAGGTATAGGTCACCATGACCTTATTTCAGGTTTTCAAGGAGATTTGCCCAGGACCTCTCTGGATTTACAGTTAGAAGTTTCTAGGTCCAACGGTTACGATTTGTTCCCTGTTAACGGACGGCTGGCCAGACAGCTGAGCTAAAACCACATTATAATGGCCCCTCTATTGATTTGATAATGACACCCTTCAGCCAGGCCCTGTCATATTACACAAATGTCAAGTGCTCTATTTGTAGCTCATATCTACACACCAATCCCCCAGCAGAGGACGCTCTGCTCTGTACATTCTAGGTCCCCCCCCCCCTCCAAGGGGGGCCATAGAGCGCAAAGCTAACCTGTGATGCAAACCTGGGTTCCTGATATATTTGTTATTAATTGTAAAGTTTCTAAAAGCATCTCGCGCATTCTAAACACAAAGTCCAGTTTGATCAATATCTTTGTAATAGTTCTTATCTGGTGATCTAAAATGTTGGCAGATGTATGCGGTCTGTCAGTGTTTTCCAGTTAAAGACTGTTAAATAATCATTGCTTCTCTTTTTTCTCATACATAATGTAAGCAGATCATATTATCACATCAAATACAAATTAAGTTATTGATTAATATCGGCAGAGCAGTGACCTCGAGGTTCCTCGTGAAGAAGACCTGGCGGTACCTTTTGCTGTTATTTTTACTCTCATGGTGCAAAAATCGATGTTGCAACAAATCAAACATGTGTGCAATATAGTACCACAGCGGAACCCTAAAACTTCCACGCAATTGATATCAACTGTGCGTACAACCCCTTTGCTTTATATCCACATTAAAGGTTCAGGTAAAGGTTTGGGTTTATGGTCTGCCATCACTCCGTGAGTCCCACCTGGACTTCGAGTCTGTTATTCTTATAGCTTTTTTCTCCTATTTGGGGATCATATACCCCAACTCACGCCTTTGTAGACGCAAAATAAATTCTACATTTTGACTGCCGCTTAACCATGACCAGTACCTTGATGAAGAGAACTGCAGCGGTCTGAACGGGATAAGATCATAAGTAAGTTATATTATAAAATCATAATATTTATTGCCATACATTGTAATATTAGTCATTATTACTTATCCAAATACATTCTCCGTGGGTCAAGAAGTAGCATACGGTACTTTCTAAAAGGTGGAACACCCGGATTTGGAAACACCGAACTCTGACGACCCTCTGCAACTGACTCTAGCTCATAGCCATGCCATTCGAACCCGGTTCGCTAGTGAACACGTCAGTGAATTATCTTAAAAAACTATGAAGACACGACATCTGTAACTGTAGTGCAGGCAGGACAGAGTTCGAAATTCACGTTCGCACGAGGCCCATTAAAGTTTTTCGACCAAATTTTGGATCAGAACTTATCGCTCATTCACAAGCAACATATCCCATCTCGGCAGTGTATTTAATATTTAATGAATCTTTTGTTTCACTTGCCATAATAATGTTCATGAAATGTTTACTGACGTTATTTGCCTTAGAGAGATTCTCATATTGTAACCGTACAAACCACCAGACTGTAACATTTTAATACAGATAGTCAACGACTGAAATAAGCAATTATTGTACCAATATTTCGACATTTAGGGAAGAACACCGAGAAAGCGGTTGGATTTCGAGCAAGAAATACTGTACGAAATCATAAAATAGAGACCTATAAATGGCATTTTTTAAATCGTAAAATATTGGTCATTGGCTCCCCGTTTAACTTCTAATCAGGAAGGTATTCGGTATATCCCTTTTTAACATTTGGCAATACTAATCCATCCGAAGCTCGGGATATACTTGCACGAAATAGAAATTTGTTGAACTAATGGTTGGGATGAACAAGAACGTGAGGGCACCGACAACGACGCTATAGGCTGTTTTTTCTTTAAGATTTGATGTACATCTGTGGAACCACACTCAGTCGTGTGCTAGCTCTCAAAGAGTAAAGCCGTGTTTCTTGCCGCAGGACTGTTTATCACGATTTCGTTTGCTAGTTTTACTATTCATTTCAACAGTGTTTCCGTGCGCTCATATCTACAGATATAGAGATCGGCTACCTGATACAAGGAGTACCTTTGGATTTACTAAACCATCGCATTAAGCGGCAACAGTCGCTGAGAAGAGCATTTCCTGATGTTCAGTTCAACACAGTTCCTTCTACACGTGAAAAGCTCTACATGTATTCAACTCAACCCGTGGGATCCCGACAACAAGACATTACAAATTTGGGAACCATTCAGGGGTTCAGTTAAGTATATGCAGTTACCAAAACAACACATAGACCCAAGAAACAATTTAGACGACCAACCAAGGAAGTCAGTGAAAATCCTGTCGTCATGAAGGGTGTTCCGACCGACATTGCCGAGTCTGACCTACTTAGCGAACTACAGATGAATGAAGACAAGCCTACCTGCTGATATTCGTATCTAACATGTGTATACTTACAGACAAGAAGCCGAAACAGCATTAACCAGGGGCATAATCATTGGACCGGAACGGTTTGCCGCTGAAGCCTACAGAGAACAAAACATCCCATTCAGCGGTCGATGCATGACTTGGAGTCATCAGGGACGGGAATGCAGTGGATCATGCTGATGCTATAGATGTGGAAGTGGGGACCACCCAACAAACCTTGTCAAGCAACAATCTTCAAGTGTGCCAACTGTAAAGGGGACCATTCAAGTGCATACAAAAGGATGTCAAGCCTGCAATTCCTACAAGTCACAGCAAAAAGAAATCTCATTGATCTTACTAAGGATCATACTCCAATGGATATAGAACCCACAAAGACGGCCACCCACCCACTTGAAATTGATCGTGAAGTTCAGACAACAGTTAAAAAGCTAAAGGAAAAAAACACACATACGAAGATCTACAGAATGAAATCATGCTTGTCACAAACGTCTAGACCACAAAACTCAACCCAGAAAGAGGCTAAAACAATCAAGAGAACAATTTCGACACAAACTGAACCGACCACCGTCGACACATCAACTCAGACTCAGACAACCTCGACACCTGAAGTTATGGAAGTAACAACAGATGCGGCCGCCAGATGTCACCCTATCATAGCAATTCGTAAAGAAATACAGAACTTAGGTAAGTGTACAGAGCTCAACCAAGATGACGGAGATGACATCAGCTTCATGATAGAACACCAGCACAGAAACGAGAATTACGAATGCAACGAACAGCTGCTATTTACAACATGACGATGGAAGAAATGGCAAGATGCTTTGACTGGACCGATGACAACCAAGGACCATTACAAGAATCAAGTCACCCCAGTTGAACCCTGAAACAGCAGGAAACCAATCAAATGAAGCAAGCCACAGAACAAAGCCCTCAGAAGCCAAAACAATCAATAAAAAGCCTAATCAACAGAAAAATGTCAACAAAAAGGAAGACGACCTACAAGCCTTTTCAATTCTGAAGCAACACGACAACAAATATGAACAATAAGAGCTGCTCCCGGGTAAAAGTGTAAAAGGATAAAGAGTCATCCAGCATCCTTCGTCTATCTGCTTCGGCGAACAGAAACATCATCTCACCAGTACCATTCCTCAACATACTGCTTAAGGAGCCCCTGGCGAGATGTCCTGACCTCTCAATCGCCAGAGGTGCTCGAGGAGCATATTACATCATCAGTCAGTCAGTCAGTGGAACCCCACAATTACGACCACCTGGGGACTGAACAATTTGGGGGTGGTCGTATTTGTGAAACTCTAAATTACCTGGATCATATATTCGGACCAAGAAAAGTGGTCGTAATTGTGGGGTTGGTCGCGTTTGCGGGGTGGTCACAAGGCGGGGTTCCACTGTTATAAGACTTGCATTACGCCAGTCACAGATAAGCCATTGAGGAGTTTTTTCTTGTGGAATACGTGAAAGTTTTCAGCGTTCACATAGGACATACAATAATGATCCTGAAGCTTTGGAAAAGAAAATAGCCTGAAAATCAGGTTCATGTCCCCGAGGGTAATATACAATGAGCAATTATTGAGTTTTTCACAGAACGTAGTGCACAAAACTAGGGGACGTAACTTATATTATGAACCTTTTAAAAAATCACGTTATATATAGTGTAACTCCTCTTAGTGATGTCCATAGAATGTGCACCTCTATAAACCGGGCAGTTTCCTCCAGTCCAAAGGGTGCCCGCGTTAGAGAGGTTTCACTACACACACACACACACACACACACACATACATATAGTCAGCTTATCGCGGAGAAATCATAATACAAGAGGCGTCCAAATGACTGCAGATTACATGCTATTAAAATGAACATGGTAAAAGTAACTTTACCTGATTACAATACTTTGCGGCCAGGACTCGATAATGTAGGCCAAGTCCCTCTCTCGTTTTTTTAGGGTGGGGGATTAATTTGCAATTCATTCTGCTGTATTTTCAAGATCTGTTATCCTTGGTCTTGCCCGTATATATTCCTATATTCCTTGCACAAGTCTTGCATTTTTTACATCTTGGTCTATTGACATTCTGACTCTGTGTTCATGTCTTTTGTGCATTCGCGTGCGACCCAGTAGATTAGTCCTGATCTGGATGGAAAACCACCTAGTTTTAAGGGTGTTATGACCCCTGTCGTAACAAGTCGAGGCAGAACAGGGGAAGAGAGGAGTCTCAAATTGACGCTCTTTGCCTTGCCTTAGTTAATTTCAGAAGAAATAAAATCCTTATGATGAATACTGTTTATTCGTTTCATGACTGTAAATTAAATAAAAACGGTCAAGCTGTTGTCTTAGTCTTGCCTATAGTATACCCTCTATATAAAATAAAAAAAAAATGTTGGCTTCCACGCAAAGGAACAAACATATATTAAAAATGTTATGTATTTTATAACTAATCATGCAGAATCGTGATAATATAAAATATTAAGCAGATAAGAAGAACACGATTTCAAATAAAAAGTTATCATCTATTTCAGTTACAAATGCAAATGTGGCTAACAATGGCCAACTGGCTGTGAAGGCTATTACTGCATAACCTCATATATGCGTTCTCGCTATACATGGGTATATTACAGGTGTATATTACACGTATAACCATTGGCACATTTTCAATACATTACTATTACTATTTCTACCACTTTATCAGTAGGATATGGTATATAAATATGAGAAGCACAATAAGGGAACGTGCAAAAATAGCACATGCGAAAATATCACGGACAAAAGTAAGAACACAACAAAATAGTATATTTGCAACATGAAGACCAAACATATTCGTTCATCTTAGAAAACACTAACTTTGTCAGACATTTTAATTACTTGAAATAAGTTAATAAAACATAAAGTCGTGATGTTAAAAACATATTTTATAAAAAATTAATATTTTTATATCCCATATTTCGTAAAGAATATTTTGGAAATATTTATGTTATTTTTAGATATGTTTAGGATCTAAGATGCTTCCCATTACCTGACCTGATTCCATGGTTGGTGTTTATGCAACTTAATTTCCTTTGTGCAGTGACATATCATTGAGGCATCACTGATCAATATAATATTGAGATTTTGCAGGATTTTTGTTCCAGACCTGTGTGATATTTCAGAGGAAAAATGTTTCGTGTTATAAAAAATGGTTTCATTTCATGGAATTTGCTGTTCTCATAAATAAACACGTTTTTCACAATATATTTTAAATTATATTAGAAACAATATGGCAGGCATAGTTCTAGGTAGTCAACATACAAGTGAACACATATATTTTTACATATACACGGATATGAAATATGAAAAATTGAGTAATAAATGTTTTTATTAGATCTACACATAAAATCATTTATTATAAAATAAATCCATGCTTCTATTATTTTCTTAAAGAAATGTGTCAAATATAATAGCATTGAATTATTTGGACTTCATATTGCAAATCTGCCAATCAGTTATTTTCCCACTTGCGTCATCTTAGGCGCTACCATTTTTAGCTGTGCCATTATGTCGGTACCCCTTTTTTGTTTGTACCATTTTGAACTTCAATCTGTAAACAATGTTTTTTTTTTTTTTTGTGGTTTTGCAATACTAAAGTTCTGAACAGGTATATGTAATACAAAATTATATTACACAATGAAGCATCCAATAGACTTGTTTAAGGATTCCATGCCAGATAAGTCCATATTGCATGTTTATATATTGCCGCTCATATTGCATGTCGCGTATGTGAATGTGGCTCAACTTAACGTCGCTCAACTAAAAGGCGCTCAGAAGAGTCACGTATCTGGGATGACACCCTTTTCAGGAGGTGAAAAATCTAAAAGGTTATCATGACTGATCATTATAGGTCTAATCTTTAATGGTCTGTAGTTGGTACATATCAGATTATGCATATCGAATCACAATTATATAAATATTTATTGTGCATTTCACAATAGTTATAAACAATGTATCTATCACTGGAGAAACAGTGCATCTGTTTATTTATGTGATAGTCATTAAGAACCATATGGAGCTAGGTAGCTTATTAAGCTGAAACCGGCTCTGTTCAGTACTCGAATGTATTTAGCACCAATGGTCACAACCTTTATAATAGCTGGCCAATGCTTGCATTATTTATTATCAGAAAATCAACAGGAAAGATCAGTCATTTGTGTGGAAATCGATCTTTGGCAGCAAGGCTAGCGTTCGTCGATGTGACTTTCTTTAACGAACATGTTTATTGTTACTTCTTGTAATGTATGGGCTATTGTCATGAAGGTAGTCTATACAATTGATTGTAAGATTTTCCCTTTCAGTTAGTTATTGGGTATCTTTAATTTAAGAGTGCGTGATGCTTCCAGATATTTGTAATAACATTAATCTGAAACTCAAAACTTGATTTAAAGTATAGACATATTTTTGGTATATGAAAGTTTTATATTTCTGTATTAATAATGTTTTATTTGTAAACTTTGTCAGATTCATTCATTTATAACATTTACTAAAGGCAATCCTTACAAAGGCCATCATCTAAAACTTTTTAATGATATAATCTGCCATTCTATTTTAACATATTATCGCATATCTAGATGAAATGTATGCAATTATCATCAGTTCAAATGTCTTTAAAATGTATCTGTACCTAGATATTTTCTTAAGTAACTGCACCGAGGTACTCTACAAAAATGTTGCACCTGTACCTGGATCTGTACCTGACCATTTTACAAGTACCTGTACCTAGGTACTTTCTAAAGTACCTGCACCTGTACCTAGGTATACTTAAAAATGTCGTACCTGTACCTGTACCTAGGTACTGTCGCATGAACCTGACCCCAACCCTGGTGAACATCAACATTCGTTAACCACATACTCTGAGGAATATAGAAATGTAGGTTATAATAAAAGTTTATCTGGGTTCACTGGACGGTACTACTATCTTCCGTCTGCACTACGTCACAGAATACCCACCTTTCGGCCACTGTAGAAGGAACTTAATAATCCTGCACTACAGCCAAGACCAACACCACCTTCGACTGAACCTGCTGTTACCTAAGTTCCAGCTGCAACACCAGCCACAGTCATCAAGTCATGTTGTGGCGAAGTGGTCCAGTAAGGCCAGCCAAAACAGGCATGTAGCCTCACTCCAGTCCGACTCAGAAAATGAGAAGCAAACAAGCTTATAGGAAATGAAGATCAATTTCAATGTGCAACAGTGAGCCAATTTGAATGGGCCATGCATGTGTCAAAAGGTTATTAAATATACAATATGCATGTTTGAGAAATATATTGTTTGCCACGTAATAAACCAGTCATCCATGGAAACAAGTAAATGATAAGTTTTCTTCCTACTTACAAACTACTATGAGATTTTACTCAGTCTATTTACTTATCATTTTGTCATGTACCCATATAATGCGCCGTTTTTTTTTTTATCAGATATGATACTTCTAGCACCTGCCTAACAGTTCGGTAGAGGGACGGTACCTCACGAATTCTACATGAATTCAATATGAACTCAAAGCCGTTCCAATCCTTTGTTAGTTGCCCTATACGTGTGCTAAAAATGTCATAATGAACTTCCTGTTTAGAGGCCGGATGCTGACGAGCTTTGTTTATGTTATTGACCCAAGTCTTGTGTCCATTTCCGGTATCACATTTGTACCTGGAGTACGTTATACAAGGTACAGGTACTTTAGTTTCAGGTACAGGTATAGGTACATGGTACTTCCTACTCATGACAGCCAGATACAGGTTAATTTACAGCTACTCTGAATTGTGTACCCAAGCAATTTCTGGCACTAGAATCGATTGGGATGGTTTATTTATGATTAACAGAAGGCTGATGCAAAAGTATGAAAAGAATATATACATATACATATATATATATATATATATATATATATATATATATATATATTTAACCGGACACACAAAAACATTCCTACTGGCCTCGCTAGTGAAGCTTGCTTTATTAGCGAAGCGGTAGAACGTCTGACTTGTGTGTCACAGGTCACGGGTTCGAACCCTCATTCTGGCCTGGTTTCTATTTTCACCCATTCCACATGGTGGCAGCGGTGGGATCCGGGGAGTTGGTGTCGTGGCATAACTCATTATGCCCCACCCAGTTCACGTGTGTGAGCCCCGGGTAGATTCCCACGTTCTGGGGACAGAACGTCCTCGGAGAGGGGATGAATGAAACCGGACACACAAATGCGTTCCTACTGGCCTCGCTTGTAAAGTTTTCTTTATTAGCGAACCGGTACAAAGTTTGACTTGTGTGTCACTGGTTACGGGTTCGAACCCACATTCGGGCCTGGATTCTATTTTCACCCGTCACACACACACACACACACACACACACATATATATATACTCTGAATGCAATACGGATTCAGCATCACCTTACTCAAAGGTAATAACTCATTATTCGTGGATTCCAATAGGTGTGAATATAATGCAAACAGTGCATGAAATTTGATAGGATACTTTTCTCACATTGCGTGAAATGTGGATGTTATATATTTACATTTAAAACGATTTGCAAACCGCTTATCCATTCGAACAATATGATAATAAACAAATAAAAAAAAAAGAAATCATGCAATTTCGTATCAACTTTCAAACCTTTGTTTTCACAATAGCCAGGGAACATTTTGTATGCATTCCTCGTTCTTGTTTGTTTAAAAAAAGATATAGTTGAATACCAGGTAACAGGAAAATTACAATATGAACGATGCAGTAACACACGTCTGATACAAAATTTTATCCATTTAACCTGAGGATTATTACCATGTGTCACAGTATTTAAAAGCAACCTTCCGTTTTTTAACTCATCAGTAAGGGGGGCATCAAGACACACAGAGGGAAACAGGTTTGTTCGCTCAGGCCCAACAGGTCAATTCCTCATGACAGCATTTTGTAGTCCATTCGTAAAATATCTTTTGAAATGGAATATTTGCCGAAATGAAATATGCTATGGTTGATTTCTAGAGAGAACTTGAAGCGAAGCATCTGACTCTTTAACGAACCTTGGACTGTTAACTGTATGCATGGACCCCCTGAAATAAAATATCAGTCTCGCATTTAAATTTGAAACAATTAAAAAAAAACCTTAAATGTTTCCAATTGATTGTACGATCCTCCGACCAACCGTGTCCATAGGATTTTAAAGATCATTCCTGGTAGGATATCGAAAGGGGTGAGGTACCCCCCACCGCTTCTTACAAATACGGCAAACTTTATTTATTCATTTATACACATACAAGGATGGCTCATGCAGCATGTTCAGTAGTTTTTCAATGGTGTCCTGGAAATATCATGAATATATATATATATATATATATATATATATATATATATATATATATATATATGTTTATATAGTAATGAGTGGTATAGCCGTGTTTGTCTCTAGTTGAAGCGAAAGTTAAGATAAACAGTGACGCCTTCTAGATAGACTAACTAGTTTATTAACACACGAGCTTTCGAAGTACAAAGACGTCTTTATCAGATGGTAATTAATTGGAAACGTGCAGGGAGATGTTATATTATGCAACGACAATGTATAGAGTCCATTATGCTAGAAACAGTGTATTAACATGCTGATTGGATATTTAGTAATATTATAACCATAATGCTCTGGGTGGGCGGGGTACAGTAAGTACACGTCGCTTCACTCTACAATTCCGCGAAACCGAATGAAGGTCGACGTTGTAATATGGATGTTATGTATAATATGATATGTTAGGTATAACTAGGGCCAACGTTAGGAAGAAAACACATTACTTTGCAATAAATATATTTAAGGGGGGAGGTTGTGACGATATGAATTGTGTCGATTTGTATAATCATGTTTTATCTTTTTTTTTCAATTTTCCGGGTTAGCTGTCTCTTTATACTTGTTGCAAGTATATGTTTTATCGTCAGCGTCATTGAGCCGTGAGAAAATAGAGGAATTCAGAGCGGCACCGAGTTCACAGCTATGAAGTATGCCAGGGACATTGTTTGCAGCCTTTATAGTACTCGGCACGCTTATGAATATAAATGAGCCTTAGAAACGGAGCCGCCAGTCGGGGTCAAGTGCCGCACAACGGGGTTAAGTGTTGCCAGTACAGGAGCTCTAGAGGCTGTTTCTTCGGAATCTCTGTTTTACTAGAGTTTTATTTAGTTTGCAACCAGTCTTTTAATGTGATGTATGGCGTAAAGGCTGGTAATCCTATCTTTAATACGGTTTTAAAATATGTACTTTTATTAAATATATATTCCTAGCTGCTTAACCACGTCCTGTTATGTACCCAAGTGCCAATACGATGAGTGGACCGTCAAAAAAACACACCAGCTCTACTTTCCAATGTTAAACCAAAGACAACCTGGTCCGTCATTTGATAATGGCAGCCTTTCCCCAAGGCACCAGAAAGAGGTAACTTTTAAATGGTGACAATGCTAATATGGTGAGTTTACCTTCCATTTATTTTTTTAAGCAGACATGCTACATACATGAACAAAATAATGAAACAGATTAGCCGAACCATCTATCAATTTACATGTTACTTTCTATTACTTCCTATGACCTACTTGGTCATGAAGCCAATCAGCAAATAATACTGAATGGAGTCTACCCAATCCAGTGACTGCCCAGGGTGTGCATATTGTTAAGGTAAGCAGGGGCCAGCTGTTTAACAGTGTATGTGGACCACTGGTGCTAATTACATAGGAGGACTTGACAGAACAGGTCTCAGCTAAATATACTCCCAAGCATCATCTCACTCGTGATTTCCTAAAAATGAATAAACAGGCATGCTTGCTGTTAAAGAGTTATACATTTTTTGTATTTAATAAACCAGTTAAAAAAATTTAATCTTTTGATTTTCTTTAGAAGTTTATACTTCGGATTGTAGTACTTGTTTATGGCATTGTTGACCGCCCATGGTTTGGAATCCTCTTATTCGCAAACGTAATAGTAAGAGTAATAGATACTCAAGTCATAGTAATAAGTGGTAAAATGTGGTAATCGTAAGAGTAAAAGTAATTTCAGAAAATGAAAGTAATAATAATAGTAATAGTGATAAAACAACTGTAATAGAAACCCATGTGTGTTTTATAATAATCCAATATATATGTTAAAGAAAGCCCAGCTTCTTTAACTGGTCAAGGGATCATTAAATATAAACGTAGAAAGACGAAAAGACGCTTTCTCTTTAAGATGGGTCTTATTGTCTTTAATAATTACGCAAAAATCCTTTAGTATCGTAATATTTATTACACACTTATGCAAACATATTTCCTAAATTTGAAGTAAATAAAAATTAAACACGGAATACAAATTTATACAATAAAGTCGTATTCTATTTTATGATGGGTAAAAAAACCTACCACTGATGGTCTTTCACGCGGCATGCAATCTCTATGTGCCAAATTGCATTACAGTGTTCAAATAAGGAATACAAGTGGTTTATTCTGATTTGCATAGTAACCCCATCAGACTGGTTATGGCTAACCGGGAGACCTATGGTAAACCATGGTAATCATACTCTGCAGGGGAGCCCTGGAAGATTTTTTTTAGAAAACTTAAGTCAATCCAAATAATGATAACATTATGATAGTTCAGCTGAAGAGTGTCATTAGTCGAAGCTATTTATCGAAAACATGAAATTAACGACGACAAACTTTTTTCCACTTCACATATAGTTTGATAAGCACTGATCAGTGGTAAACGGCAGAATATCTCCCCTGTATGCTGCTGAAGCCACATCGAGCCAGTAGCGTCTTGTTTAAACATGTTACACTGTATCGCCTCCAGCGGTCCTTCTCTCTGAGCAAAGGCCAAGCAAATTGTTGACCATTTCAATTAAGAGATGGTTTTCAGCACTGGAGTTGCAAAGTTTATAAGGCGAGTTGTGTTTTTATTCATAATCACATTAATTAGATAAAATGCTTTGTCATTCGAATATATTCCTAATCTTAGGCCCAAACATATTTAAGATTACCTTTCATAAACACATTTTATGTTTGATTTTAAATGACTTTATTGCGGCAAGCATTGTAAGTGAGTTTTTTTTTTCTTACCTTTATTTCGGCGATATCCAGCATCCTACACCACATATATGCGGTTTTGGAAAAGCTAGACCGATGTGTGGCTTAATAAGTGGAAGCATTTCAGCAAAACTGTTGAGAAAAGTGGCCTGGAGGAGGCATGAGGGACAATTTTTTTAAACCAGTGAAATGATACGCATCACGTAAAATTATAATTGGCGTGTGTGAACCATATTAATCGAAACACGATGCCATGCAACCATACTCCTTGTGAAACCTAATTTCACTGGGTTATAACCAATACAAAAAAATCTGCGGTATTTGAAACTTTAATTTAAGAGGAGTGAAATGTAAAGAGCAATCCTACACACAAGTAAAGCAACAGAGTAAGAAAATATATATCAAAGAGACCTAGCATGAGATTTACAAACAAAGTACCGGAACATTATTGCATATTAATATTGACTGCCCAAGTTCTAATGTTTTTGTGTGTGCCCTGCTAAGGATAATCGAGATAACTGTATTCCGACAGTATCAAACAGTGACTTCGACAGTATTAAGAAGTGACTCCAACGATATCGAGAAGTGAATCCGACAGATTCAAGATGTGACACCTGCTGTATACCATCAAAAAGTGGAATATGCCGTTTTGTTCCGGCAAAATATATCAACCGGAAGCCACCTGTACTTTACAGGCACTTTACAGGGCATGACATTTTGGTAACCAATGTTATATTTTATAAGGATAAATGAAATTATCGAATTTCGAGGTATGGAATTTCAAAGCTTCATTAAGCTGTTATTTTGAAACTACTTAATTCCAATACTTACTCATATGATAATTTTTGAGTGTTGGTTGTCCGAGCAGATATATCAACTAACATCAAGCTGGAGCACCTGAAATTACATTTTCTGACCATATATAGTTGTTTTATTAAAAGTTTTGGTAATTCAAAATATTCATAATCATTAAGTTTCACATTATCATATGTCTTCTTAAGGGACATATGTATTTTTAATCGCTGGAAACAGGGAATTATAGTGGGCTCCACCTGCAGCCTACATGATTATAACTGTCAATTGACCCATATTATTGTTACAGATGGAGCTGAGAGTTGCATCTGTCCCTGGGATATTTTTGATGAAGCATTGCGTTTTGTTTGCATTCGCATATACATTGGTGTTAAACATTGCAATGAATAGCCTTTCAACAGAACAAAAAAAATGTTTTAAATGGGGCATGTTTTTTATCTGAAAGGTGTAGATAAAGCACTACAACTTTGAACATTATAAAGAGGCTGCCCAAGGGCATGTTGTGCGTCCATAGGTCGCAGAATATTGGTCACGGTGAGCAAATTTAGGTTCACCTCAAATATTTCCTCCTACAACCCTGGATATAAGGTTAGAAATATTTTGTCTACTGGTTATGTTATGTGCCCTGGAAACCCTATTAATGTAATTCAAACATTTACTAAAATTTTACATTGTATACAAATTCCTGATATTGGCAAACTTAGAATAACAGGCTAATTTCTCATATTCTACGCTGGAGTTATTTTACTTCGATCATCTCCCGCAACGAGAATTATGTATCAATCTGCGTTTGAATCCGAATACACACATAACATGGATTCACACTGACAGGGAATCAAACCCACACCTTCCAATATCGCCGCTGATGGCCTCCCTCGGAGCTCCCTGATGTACCTAAACACCTTTCTGTTCCAGCATAATTTTTTTAAGTTAGCAAGTAATCGTCATAGTATTGGCCGATGCTCTGTCATATAAGGAGACGGCGACCTTTTGGGAAGTAGGCTAACTTTATGGCAGGCATAAATAGATACATATATCTAGGTAGCAGCACCAGTGTCAAACAGCGGTCAAGAATTCATCAAGCCCTATTTTAAAGAATAAAGATCCATCCAGCTGTTTTAAGCAAAATGGTCTTATGTTTTTATGTAATTAATGCCTCATCGTACAGAATCATGATACTGTTTAAAATATTAAGTAGATAAGAAACGAATCGCAGTTAGAAAAAGGACTTTCTCTCATTTCAGTTACCAATGTGAAATTGACAAATAATGGCCACGGAACCCTATAATGTCTGATAGCTTGCGATGTCAATTGTGATACCATAAACCATCTTGCAAAGTAAAACCTTAGTTAAACGTCTGTTAAATATATACTAACATCTATTCCATATTGTGCTACTATATATGTTACTTCCCACGTACCAAAAATTAATTTGTATTATTAATAAATGTAATTTATGCTAAACTAACTTTTGCAATCCAAACATAAATTAAGGATTTTGGCGTTGTCTAAAAAGCTTTTTCCGCACTTACCTTTGCTGATACATGTCCAATAGTCTCCAAACGCTCTCTACAGATAGATTATTGCCTAGATATTGTCCTCAGAGTTTCCAAGTTCATTCGTGCATAGGTTACTGTACATTGGTGAATATTCCTTGATGAAGTGCCTGAATCAGGTCCACGTTTCTCATACACACAAAAAGCTAAATAAATCTTCATTACCCCTTCCCAAAATGCCCCGAAAATATAATGAGATTCTTTTCACGCTGTCGTGAGTTATGAATAAACAAACATACACATGAACAGGAATGACCACATATTCTATGGATGGAGACAATTCTGACAAGATGTTCCACTTACTAAGTTCGTTCTAACAAGGGATCCCCTCCCACTTTGAGATAGTTAAACTATTCTTTTATGTATTCTATTCAGTAGCTTTAGTGACATATAATTATTTGGTACTTTGTGGTGTTTATGGAGCCACTGACTATCAAGGGATGATCATATGACTGAGGTATACAGAAATGAAATTAACTAAAAGGAATATGGACAGAACTAACATCACGTTTTACCGCGGTATACCTAGAAACGACACGGTTCAAATATAATTTAAACCTGATGTAAGATGATCGAAAAACTTGCAAGCCAAGTCTTGTCTCTCCTCTCCCCAACTAAAATGTGTCTTATGGCCGAAACTGAGTGATTTAATATAGCTGAATCCTCTGTACCTGAGGATTAGTATGCACTAATATCAGAAAAAGATGGAGTTTCCTTAAATAAAAGGGACATTGATTGTCGGGTACTTCTTGCTACAAGTGATATACCAGGGTCATATCTGATCCATATGTGTAATAAATCATTCGTCTCTGTGTGAAAAAAACATTGATTTTAAAGCAAAATACCGCTCTTTATATTGTCTTCGAAAATTCAACCTTCGTCTGAATTACTACTCTATCTCCAATAAATCGCTGTACCTCAAATTGAATTTAGCTCGTTAAATCTGCTCCGGTATATTATCCTTATAATTCAAAGAGTACCATGGAAATCATCATCTATGAAATTTTATTTGTAGCTACGATTCTTTGTCATGGTAAATCTAAATAATTCTACAAGAGAATGGCTTTAAACTAAGGCTTGATTAATATAGGAACATAAATAAGTCTTGTTTCCCGCCATTTGTTTGTTTGTCTGTGAGCTTTATTTAAGTGAAGTAGTGAAGTTTCTTGGAGAGTAAGGGTCACATATCCATCATTCCTAGTATAACAATTCATAATAAACACCATCTCCCATCTTTATTCCTTGCTGTTAAGGTAATGATCCATGATGTGTATGTAATGAAGACTACATCATTCAAACCTAGCTAGCAAAATCACCAATGTACTGCAAAATAATAAATCGAGGTTAAACTATAACTGAAGAAGACAAGATTGCACTTTAGCGCCCTACTTGATGAAGTATGGAACTCCTGCCTTTGGCACTTTTTTGAAAACGATAAAGGTGCTAACATGGAAAAATGAGGACATACGGCCTAAATGTAAGGACATATTCTTGAAGGATAGAGACTAAATTATACAAATTTGGTTGATGTACAGTTATTTAATCAGCTTTTTTCTTTGATTGGTGTTATGCATGTTTGGTTTTACATGGATTTGATTGTATAATGTCTAGAGGAGACAAGAATTCATTTTGCCGCCGTAAACATGCGTTCATTTAAACATTTGTATTATGTGTTTTACTCTGTTGTACGTATTGACGGACAACTCTTACCATGTAGTCTTTTACGATCGGTTTGTTGTGCATGCTCTTGCTTCTGGTGTCATGTTGAACCCTGTGGCCTCTCTTGTGGCAGGTTTGACAAATTGATATTCATGAAGAGAATTGTGAAATGCCTATAACAATGATATTGCATATAATCGCCACTGATTAAATTCAAATACAGTTTTATCTTTTCCTGCATGTTATCCATTCATATCTTTTCTACATTAAATTCACTTCACAGCTTATCATGTCGTTTGCATTTCGCCATGTATTAGACATATGCATGTTCATGTTCTTGTATCTATCTAGGAGCGCCACCTATTTACAGATAACGATACTATACTTGTATTCTTATATTCAGGTGCGCCTCCTGTTTTCTTATAAAAGAGCTGTGAGTCTATTTATTTCAAGTCTCAATATGGCACCACCTTCAGGGGCAAACTGTTCAAAAGACACGCTTTATGCACTAACTGATGCCATAATTTCCTCTCAGCGGAAATGAAAACAGTTTCTTCGCATGGTTATAAAGCTAAATTTTAGCATCATAAAAAAAACACATGTTAATGGCCTTCTATCAATTTGAGGATGACATCCTTCAGCTAGGCCCTGTCATATTAAATTTGGTCAGGGCACCCTACACAAAATGCCAAGTGCTCTATTTGTCGCTGAGACCTGCGCACCTATCCCCCAACAGAGGACGCTCTGTTATGTACTTTTTGGATTTCCAAACATCCCCTCCAAAGTTGAACTTATTAAGGCCACCTCCGTGTTAAAGTGCAGAGCTAACATGTGACGCAAACATGGATCTGTTTTATATCTGTAATTTAGTGTGAAGATTTAAAAAGCATCTTGTGCACTCTAAACACACAGACCCATGTGATCAGGAACTTGGTGATAGTCCTGATCTGATGATCTAAAATGTTGATAAAAGTAGTAAGCAGATCATATTGTCACATCAAATTTAAATGAAAAGGAATATTGATTATTATAGCCAGAGCAGGGAACCCGAGGTTTATCGTAAAGAAGACTTAGCCTTACCTTTGCCCTAGACAGTTTAATTTTACTGTCATGGTGCCAAAATTGATGCTGCGACAAAACAGACTTGTGTAAAATAAAGTACCCCAGCAGACCCTCAAAACTTCCACAGAACTGATGTCATCTGTGCGTTCAACCGTTCTGTTGCTAACCCTAAAAAACAGGTAAAAGCTTAAGTTTGGGATTATAGTCTGCTATCACTTCATGAGTCATTACTTACTTTCCACTTTGCCTTCCTGGTCTTCGGTTATGTTCATTCTTGTGGCTCTCCTCAGCTATCTGGGAAGCATACAACCTGAACCACGCCTTTGTAGACGCAAAATCCATTCTCAATTATGCCTGCCACCCATCCATGTCTGGTTCTCATTCACTCCTGGGTGAAGAAGGCTCACCCTTGTAGTGATGACTTCGGGTAGGAGTCTCAGCGAGGAGAGTGGGCTGAACGGGATAAGATCATTTGGTAGTTATAATAATAAATCAAAAGTATACATTGCCATTCACTTTACTAATAATTATTATAACTAATCCTTGGGGAATTCTCCAAGGCTCAGTTAGTGGAACTCAGTTTTCTGTTGAACGGGAAGACGCAGAGAAAACCACCGAACTTGGACGGCCCTCTTTCATAGCCGCGCCATTTAAATGCCGGGTTGCTAGCTGAGAGATCCGAGTTTTTTTTAAACATTCATTTGTACTAACTGCAAGCGCCATCCAGGCCTTTGTATTCTGGTGTAGATGTCCTAATGCCTTTGTAATTGCTTCACTCTTTAGTTTAGATCTTAAATACGTGATTGGATTGGCTCGGAGAATATAGTTTAAAATTAAATTTTGAAATTCACGTTCGCCCAAGGCTCCTAAAAATTATTTTTTTACCTGATTTTGAATCAGAACTTATTAACAAGGAAACATATCTCATCCAAGCAATGTATGTAATATTTATAGAATATTTTTATTTCACTTACCATAATATTGTTAATGAAATGTTTACTGACATTACTTGCAATAAGAATTCTCATATCGTAACCATACAAGTCACCATGCATACTGTAACATTTCTAATACAGAGGCTGTCAACGATTGAAATCAGCAAATATTGCGGATGGTTTTCGAGCGAGAAATCCTGCACGAATCTTTTATATAGGGAAATCTAAATCGGATTTTTTTTTAAATCGTAAAATATTGGTCATTTGCTTCCCGTTTGACGTTGAATCAGGAAGGTATTCGTTATACCAGTTTTTATTTATTTTACAATATCAATCTCTCCAAGGCGCAATATCCACTTGCACGAAACAGAAATTCGTTGGACAAATGGTTGTGATTGACAAGAACGCGGGGGCACTGACGACGACGCCACAGGCTGTTTTTTTTTTTCTCTTCAAAATTTTAATGTATATAGACCTGTTTTACGCAAGTCTTAGAAAAGCCATTGAGGAGTTTATTCTTAAGAAATACGTGAAAGTGTTTATCCTCTACATAGGACATACTCTAATGATCCTAAAACTTCCGAAAAAAAGTCTGAAAGTCTGAATATCAAGTTCATGCCCCTGAGGGAAATCTAAAATCTGCATTTTTTTTTTCACTGAAATTAGGGCACAAAACTAGGTGCCGTAACATTTGTCATAACACTTATTTTAACGACATAATGTATACAGTGTAACCACCCTAAGTTGGCACTTCCAAAGAATGGGCACCTGTATATAGTGGACAGCTTTTTGTAAATCCAAATTTTTCCTTCTTCTTAGCAAATTAAAGTAGGGCGGAGTAATCATGAGATTGAAAAATACAACAGGAGTCCAAAATGACTGCAGATAACACGTCATTTAAACAAACATGGTAATAAGTCCCTTTACCTTATTATAATACTTGGCAGCCAGAACTCGATAATGAACGCCAAAGCTATATCTTGTTTTGGGGGAGAAAAAATTATTACAGAATTTATTCTACTGCATATTTGACGTCTTGGTATTCTATTGACATTTGTATATGTTGTTCATGTATTTTGTGTATTCGCGTGCAACCCAGTAAATTAGTCCTGATCTGGTTGGAAATCCGCCTAATTTTTAGATTAGTTATGACCCCTGCTGCAAGAGGTCGTGGCAAAACAGGGAAAGGAAGGAGTCTCAAAGGGGCGTCCGTTTGCCTAACTTCAGTTAAATTCAGAAGAAATAAAATCCTTCTAGAGGAATGCTTGTTATTCGTTGCATGGCTGTAAATCAGAAGAAACGTTCAAGCTGTAGTCTTTTTTTCCTTAGCCTAAAGTAAACCCATACCCCGTGTTTCTTTTGATAAGCTATACGTGTATAGGAACCTAAATGAACCCCGTGAGTGCAGCCATATGCTTACATAAATATATTATTCACATGGTGGTAAGGAAATGTTCCGTGAACCTTTGAAAGGCAATGTGTGGTTTATAACACATTGTATGCACACCACAGCCAAACTAATTAAAAAGAGAAAATAGTACAATCGGCAATTTTTTAAATCTTTGCAAACAAATACATTATTATCACCAGGAACCGCACATTTCCCCCCTAAGAATTCTGTCGTGAATGATTCGCGACATTCCAAAGAATTATTGTTTTTTACAACTAAACATGTTGCCTTCAAATTGTTCAACCTAAAGTCAGTGACAAATGAGATTGAATTATCTGTCTTTTCCTAAACATATGGATTTCTGGCTTGATGTGTGACCCAGAATCATTGTCATTGTTGAGAGCAACATGTAAATATCGAATCCTAGGCCAGACATGTTATTTCGGTAGAGTCTATTCCATAATTCTTATTTCAGCCGATGACATCTTTGGGAAAAAAGAAGTTCTACACTAAAATATTTGATTTCAATGTAAAATTCCCAGATATACCTCTGCATGGAGAATAATAAGGATTCTGAATCGGATAGTCATTCATGTAAGGCCGGTCCTTATTTTATTAAACAGTTCTAACCAACCCACGTAAGTAAGGCAGCCAATTATTCAAGGCCAGCTTATGGCTTCTAAATTGTCGGCAGTGCACAAGGTAATTCGTCTTGTTCATTGTAATATTTGACGGGAGTTTCCTTATGAAACGCTGATGTTGATAACCAATGTCATCAAAATAGTAGACTTTACTTTTAGGAACAAATATAGTAACGGCTATTGTTTTTATTGGGGCGTCACCCCACCTGTAATAATAAATTCCACCCTTTCTATCAATGTCCTCAATGTACTCTTTATACCTTTTTTGGGTCCAAAGGCTCATCTCTGAAATTTCAAAATTATTGTAATATATTTTAAACTCACGCCAACTGTGAAAAAAAGTGGGCTCAATATTCTTCTTTTTAATATGACTTCTTGCCGTGTCCCATAATCCAAGAGTACAGGACGGAGCGTCACCACCAATCAGTATGTATCCATACTGCATACCAAGCATTTGCATTCGCTTAAATACATCATATGGAACTGGGTCGAGTAGTACAGAATCATCATCAAGACGCCAGTAGTACTGAAGATTCTGCATGATAGGCATTTCATAAATTAGTTTGGAATGGAACCTGCACATATGTTTATAACTATCACCTTCGCCGCATGTAGCCTTGGGCCATTTTGATTTCGGCGGCATAAAGCTTGGTATCTTAAATTCAATCTCCTGAAAGTATAAATCCGATCTTGATATGTTTCTAATCCATGGGATAAAACTTCTTAATTCGGATTCATGGAACAAAATAATTGGGTAGTTGAAACAATCGTTGAAGTTTGCGTCTATACTTTCCAGTGCCTTTTGGAACTTCCCTCTTCGAGGAGAGTGAGTTAAAATGTAGATGGCAGCTCTTGGCTTACTTTTTGGCCACGTGTGGAAGGTCCGTTGTAATCTTTCGCAATCTGTATTATTGGTTCCACAAGGTGACAGAACCAAAGGGGTTATCCAGTTCAAGCCAACATTCCATTCCAAATTCCAGCCGTAGTACCACGTAAGATGAATGGATAAAGTGAGCAGAAGAAGAAAAATAAAAAATGCGTTTCGCATAGATGTTCCTAAAGGCCACATTTCTTGCTCTTGTTCATCGGAGGCTTTACTGAAAACAATCAGACAACATTTGTTACACATATCCGTTTTCAGAACCATGTAATATACTATGCCCTTGCCTAATGTTTCAGGGCTAAGGATTATGATAAAATCAGCGAAAATTTTATTTTTGTAATAAATATTTATTTAAAGGCAAATTACGACAAAATTTGTCTTCAGTAACTAGTATTTGTGAAAGACAATATGAAAAAAAAATTTACTCTGACAAATATCACAAAGTGGTTACGATACTGTGATTAATTGGAAAAAGGCTGTTCTAAACAGAGGCCAATAGTTATTTGTCCATTTCAAGAATACATAAATAGAACTGGATATTAAAATTGCTAAACCCGGTTGCAGAGTGCTCACTGGCTGACCAGTGCAATGCTATGTTGTGTAGAATTAACTCAATGAAGTTTTAAGGCTTTTCATTATTAAATAATGCACAGGGCATCTTCAAATTATGTAGCCTAATATTGTCTGGAAGACGACTTATAAGAGCAGCTGGCTATTAAGACCACACATGAGTATATATATATATATATATATATGTTTAAATATATATCTGAATTGCTAAACTAAATAATATTAGTTGTGGCATTTGTTTGTATGTATGTTGATTACATTCGTAAATAATTATACGAATTATCGCTACTAATTATACGAAATCAGGCATTTCAGTTATCTATAATGTCAACATGTGTATGAAAATTGTGATGTCAACTTAAGGGAACACCCATACACCCATATATTTATGGATTTAATAAATTTAATCATTCGGAATCATGATAACATACATATACCCATGTCCGTCGGGCTGCGAATTTTTGCTCAACTGCATACTTTCTCGATATAGGTGGGTCTATAACAACGTTCCCGCCAGAGATGGGTATATATAACAGGTGTTCTATTAGTATTACAACATTTTACCATCTACTTTTTCCATATTACTGTGATATCTTTAATATAATATAACTTTTTAGCAGGTGATTATACATTAAAATGAGAACAACTTAAAAGGAAAATGCAAAATGAAACCCGGGAAAACTATCACAGACAAAAAATGGCACAGGTGAAAAAATAACACAACAAATGCAAATTTTTAAAATAAATACTATGAATGTACAAACAACTTAGAAGATACTATCGTTGTCAGACTTTGAAATAAAAAAAAAATTGATAAAATATAAAATTTTATTATGTTTTAGTTATATATTTTGATAATTAAATAATATAAACTCCGATATTTCTTAAAGGTTATATTGGAAATAAAAATATCATTATTAGTTATGTTTAGGATCTATGATGCTCCTTATTACCTCACTTTTTTTAATATATGTCTAGTGTTTATGCACATTAATTTATTCCCTTTGGGAAGTGACATCTCATTGTGACATATCACTGATCAATATAATTGAGACTTTGCAGGACTTTTTTGTTTAAGATCTGTCTGATATATCATACGAAGATATGTCTTGTGCTGATAAAATTGACTTTACTGTATAGATTTTGCTGTTCTCATACCTAAACATGTGTTCTCGCGTTATATTAACTTATTTGAGAAACAATATGACAATCATAAGTTCCAGGTAGTCAACCAATATGAGTACACACATATATTTACTTATACACAAACATAGATAAAAAAATGTTTTTAATTTCTGATATATCTTGTCGTAAAGTGAGAATTATTTTAAAATAATTTACGTATTTTCCTTATATTTTTTAGGAAATGTTAACTATAATAACATTTAATTATTTTGTCTTCTTATTGCAAATGTGCTATTTTTTGTCATTTTCACCCTTGAACCATATCTTAGGCTCTACCATGTTTGTCTGTGCCATTTTGTAGGTACCACTATTTGCATGTGCCATTTTGTACTACAATCTGTAATACAGTGTTCTTTATATAATATCAGGTTATTTAAGTTTTAAACGGGTATATTTAATACAGAACTATAAAACACAATATAGCACCTAATACATGTTTCAGGTATTCCATGACAGATTAGTCCATACATCATTATTATATATTGCCGCTAATATGACATGCCGCGCATGTGAAAGTGGTTCATCTGAAAGTAACTCAACTGAGAGCCGCTCAACAGAGTCACGTATAGGCGCCTTTTTAGGAGGTTGAAACACTATCAGGTTATAATGAATGATCATTAAAGGACCAGCTATGGGACATCCTTGCAAAGCTAGGCCTGCACCAACATGAAGATGTCTTTATTCATCGAGCTGGCCTTAAGCTGGATCTGGTGATCACTTGAATGATTCCTCGATCATGTTGTCTAGTGCAGGTTGTCTGAGAAATGGACATAAGCCTGTCATATTACTATGCTGTCCAATGCCAGCTGCTCATCCGGCCAAAGCAAAATGTTGGTAAATGTCGCTTTGCACGGAAGCTTAAGGATGTGCCTCCAGAAGTTATTGCCTCTAACCTGAAGTCGCCTGTATCATCGAAAGTGAGCACTATGATGTAAATCATTGTGAGTCACTTAAGCCGTGGTACGAAGCGGAGATCCATAAAGCCCGCAGTTCTAAAGCGTCGTCAGCTGGAGCGTAGGCAAATAAGACCGGCTTAGGGGTGTACAGATAGATTTATGAGGAACAGTACAAGACTGTGGTTCATCTTATAAACCATAAAAATCGGCCTACTACAACAGTAAGTTACTAGCAGCGAACATGAAGGAGACTTATAAGGTGATTTATGGCTTGTTGCATTATGACCCAGAATTTTTTAATCCAACTTTAGTAATAACTGTTTTTATTTTTCTACAATTTATTGTATTTTATTACTATTAATATTATATAAACGCATATAAACGGTATGTAATAATGCGCATCTAGTGAATAAAATAATATTTATAATTATAATTCAGAACGAGATGGAGCTATGTAACTTAATTCAGTGACACCTGCCCTGGCAAGTACTCTATGGATCACTTCATCATTAATCACGGTAAACCCCGTTTACATGTCAGTGCCATCTTGTGTTCATTTCGTAAAACTCATAACGTTTGAGTCAGGCATTAGAACTGATTAACTTCTTTGTGTATTCTTGTACATTTGAGTGGATCGCCAACGAGAATACCTAACGTTTCAGTGCGTTGATCTGAAATATCATCAAAGTAAATATTGAATCGTTCAAATTATATTTCAAAATCGTTTAACGTTTAAATACTATTTGGCGCTGAGAGGCAAAAATGGTAGTTACATTAAATAACAATCATGTTCAAAGGTTCCCCATTAGCATCAATGCTGACAATCATTATAATAGCTGGACATGCAATACTTGTTTTAACAAAAGACACATCCTAGGCAAACGTTTGACCAGAACACAGCCTTTTCAGCATTATTTGCTCATATGCCTAATGACCTAGTAGGACCAAGGGGATTCTTAATATTCCTTATGTATAATTAATTAGCTGGCGAAAGCGAGGTTAGTTACTGTAGGGAATAACAGTGAACACGTGCTCACTCATCGTGGCTATGTATAGCAATCCAGACCTGTCAGTTGCTCCATTAATCTAAATCAAATTTGTGGATGCTTGCATACAAATTTATCTGAGCATCTGCAAAGAAGTATACATCCAAAGGAATCCGCTGCCATAAGCACAATTTGAACCCGACTCGTAAGAAAGCGACTTTACAGTGACTCTTAACATTATATCTAGATAAAGACCCTTGGGCTCATTTCTACTGTTCCGAAAGATTTAGTTGACTCTGAGGTCTATGTTAACTGTTTATCAAACCACAGGATGCCATTAATTGCCCAAGGTAAAATAACATATCAGGATATTCCAAATGCTGGGGCACAGGTGCTGACTAATACATATTCTAGGCAGCAGAGAATGAGGTGGTCCGTGCATGGTCCCTGAGTACGTTAATACGACGTTTTATGTATAGTAGGCACATAGTGACACACCCACCAAAACACTTTGGCAGTCCGCAGTTGATACTGTTATCATGAACTTATTAACTTAATGAAGACTAATAAAGCTAAGATGAAACATGTCTGCTTCTGTGATGGTTAAAAGTTTTCTAATATGAAATTATAAAATTTTTCTATTCACATGGAGGGATGCTTAATCTATCAACAATAATAAAAAACATAGAAAATACACTGTACTTTTACATTTGCATAGCCAAAACATAGCTGGCAAGTGAAAACTACATGTCACATGTAATTTAAAAGGAATATCCCTCCACATTAGGTAGTGATATGATCCGTTTCTGGGTAAGGCAAGGATTATATTTGGGCATGGGCAGAAATAGAAATTTATGGATGACACCTTTTCCCGACAAGACTTTATATAATTATAGAAAAAAATAAAAATATGTTAGGTAAGAGTTCTGGAATAATATATTCATTTCAACTACACAGGTTTTGTGAAGCGGCACAGTGTATTAAAATATCTTGACACGTACATGTAAAATTGATAGAGATCATAAAAAATTATTGTTCTAAATGGTTGTTCATTAACTTATTTCTATGAACAAATATAAAAACAGCTGACCAAAATCAAGAAAATATGAACACACTATCACAATGATCCAATCGTCAAGAGGTATGACTTAATTAGAACTGTCCAATGCTTGCTCTACCTTAATCAATCATGAAAACTAATGAAAACTTAAATCTAATGTCCAATTAGCAAATAAGTAGCATTAAGGAACAGAAAAGGCTGTGGCATGACCTTCCATGCTGAGCTAAACTTGATAAGAACATGTGTTTCTGCTATGACAAGTGAGCTCGTACCGTTGTTATTCCCTTCAAACCACGCTTTGGCCTCTGGTATGTGTGACATGCATAGAATTTAAGAGTCCCCTATGGGAAGTAAAATAAAGTTATATGTATTACTCTATTACATTTTCTTCTATTGCTATTACTATATCCTTAACAGTTTAAATGTTTGGTTCCAGTAGTATTACTATGACATGAAAAAGGCTGTAACAGTCTATTACTTTTACTATTACTTATTATTGTTTCCCTATCTGTGGTTCATGTACACCGATATCAGTTTGAGCAGTCATGGATAGCGCTTGCGATACTACATGGCTTGGTGGTTTAAGTTTGGAGCCAATCGAATAACAGTGGCGGAATATTACTTTAACATTTGTGAAATATATAAAACCATGCATCTGTTTCTAATTGATATTTTCTGTGTTTCCCCCAAAAAAACCTTGGTGATATTAATAATTGTACTTTTTGGTGAATCAACTGTAATTTTATGAAATTAGTGTTTCCGAAAAAGTCAATTTTTTCTCACTAACCTTGCGGATACACGTCTCCTGTCTCGAAATGTCGCTTGAGTGCTGTCCTAGGAATATTTTATAAAAGCCTCTCTGCGCCCTGCCATTGTGCGCAAATCCTTAAACAATAATGTCAGAGTCGGATGTCGAAATTATTGATATAATGCTAGCACCGCGCTGAAGACCTTAGGGCTTTGCTATGATCTGATAAAATGTCCTTATACATCAAAAATTTGGAAAATCAAAACCTTGCATTTGATTAACTAGGACTGAAGCTTTCCTTCTGACTTGTTACATCCGCCTTTTAGTCTGTACCAAAAATAACAGCTTCCGTGAATGGATTCGATTGTCTTATTTGAGGTTAAGATGATAAGGGTACAAACATACAAGAAAGCTCAATGGACAGTCTCAAAGTAGGGATATGTCTTCGTAGAGGATTTGGTGGCCATTAGATCCGTATCTTCCAAGCAGAAACTGCAGGAACGCAAAGATGACAACACATTCACCTTAAGGTTACATATAGTAAAATAAAAAAAAATAAATGTAATTCAATGACGTTACACTGTGACAAAGTATAACTAGATTACTACTCTGTTCTGGTGTAGAAGATAAGGCAACAGTCTCACATAATGCAATTAATCCGATTTCGCTGCTCAACCCAACGCCGATTAAGGCATCAAGTTCATAAGGAAGGCAGGTCAGGTGTAGCACACTATAGCATGTATATGAACATTCCAGTGCCCTGTAGATGTACATGTTAAAGCCGTTTGAATCCCTGTTGTTATAAATACATATAAATATATATAAATATATGTGTAAACAGTTGTCAACTCACTTTATTAACAATTCATTTCATTTATGCTAACCAATAAATAATGCTTGCCAGCTGCTTCTTTATCTGAACATAAACATTTTAACACGTGGAACATCTCTTAATTCTCATCCTGTTACCCTGACACAATACCTGTCCCTCTCAACGTGGGTGTTTACGTTGTACGAAAGATAGCTCTACCCGACAAAAAAACCGGCGTGTTGTCGAACGCATTCGAGACGCATCGGCCGAATTGAAAAGAACACTGAACCATTCAACGAGCTGTGATTGATTTTTACTTTAAATATTGCTCACATGTGTTTTTAGTTTTCTATTCAGTTGAAGCGTACACACTGATATGATATATCCATGTGTTACAACATACATTGACGGTGCGTATACGTCCATTATTGATAATAAAATTAAAACCTGAAAATATCAGATAATCTGTGTGGGCATGGATCCTGTGCAGCAAGGCTCGTAAATAGAAAAGTACATGCAAGTGTACATGTAACCAGTAGCATGGGTTATTACACGCGCTCACTTGTTTCACCGTTTTACAAATATGCTAAAACTAATGCAGGCTTGCCTGCGTTTGGTGTATAAAGTAACATGAATATTGTTAAAATTTATATCTTGTAGAGTAGACACCGGGGGAGGGGGGTTTAGTGACCCAGGATTTTATTGCTGTTTATAACAAAGCTTCTAGAGCATTTGTCACCCTGAAAGGCTCAAATCCGCAGAAATTTCACAATCAACGTTTTACAGCAAAGCCATTTGCTTTTACATATGCGAACATTAGATCCCCCATTAGTGTTTAAAAATTATCAAAAGTGTCAGCACCTTCTAATCACAAAAAACAAGTACAAAGAATTCAATTAGATCTGATCAGGACCGCCTAATCTCCTTGTCATCGTACTTGAAACGTGAAACACCTGGACGAAAGTATATGGCTTAGGCCTGGATATAACTAGAGCATTTGACAAGGTCTGGTATAATGTCATGTATGATCAACTGAAACCCACTAAAATCCTGCTATAATTTCGGCTTGTTCCAATAAAAGTGTTATACCTATCTAAAATTAGCGGATACACCAACCTTTGCCACCATAGTCTCTCCGCCTGTATATTATCGTGTGTGCGCTGTAATCCTAAATAGTTTCGTGTAACATATGCTAAAACTAATGCAGGCTTGCCTGCGTTTGGTTTATCACGTAACATGAATATTGTTAAATTTATATCTTGTAGAGTAGACTCCGGGGGAGGGGGGTTAAGTGACCCAGGATTTTATTGCTGTGTATAACAAAGCTTCTAGAGCATTTGACACCCTGAAAGGCTCAAATCCGCAGAAATTTCACAATCAACGTTTTACAGCAAAGCCATTTGCTTTTTCATATGCGAACAATAGATCCCCCATTAGTGTTTAAAAATTATCAAAAGTGTCAGCACCATCTAATCACAAAAAAAAACAAGTACAAAGAATTCAATTAGATCTGATCAGGACCACCTAATCTCCTTGTCATCGTACTTGAAACGTGAAACCCCTGGAGGAAAGTATATGGCTTAGGCCTGGATACAACGAGAGCATTTGACAAAGTCTGGTATAATGTCATATATGATCAACTGAAACCCACAAAAATCCTGCTATAATTTCGGCTTGTTCCAATAAAAGTGTTATACCTATCTAAAATTAGCGGATACACCATCCATTGTCACCATAGTCTCTCCGCCTGTATATTATCGTGTGTGCGCTGTAATCCTAAATAGTTTCGTGTAACATACCTACGTCCTTATCGAACCCTCCCAGGTGTATTTCTTTCGGTTTCTAGAAACAGCTCATGAGGACAGCTATTTTGCATTTTCTCTGAAACTTGAACGTCAAAGGTCCCATACTGCAATTGTGGAAATACCGCGGGTATCGGGTATTGTTTTAAATGGCCACAGAGCTTACCTAATGGTAGCGGCACGTAAGGTGTTTTTTCTGACAAGGCTTCGGATTTTTCAGAAATTAATGCGTCTTTACTACCGGGGTCATTACCTTGACCTTGAATATTATTCAACTGTCTTAATGACCTTACGGACTCTTACAGTAAACAGGTATTTAAAAAGACTTGAAAGGTTAGGACATTGAAAAATTTACTTACAAAGCATATGTATGGTTATATATTCTTCCAAAAAACAATGAATGTATTATTAAGCAAATGAATAAATTTAGCTGATAATAAGAGATATTTTTGATTGAGTGTTCATCTTAGCTTGAGTGTTCATATAGAATTCCTTTAGAATTCGTGAAATAGAGGCCACTGGCGAACTGTTAGGAATGAAGTGCTAACAGTAACATATCCAATTCAGAGAACGTAACTGAAGATACATCGTATGGATACATAATAAAATGATCAGTAAATAGGCCGAGTAAAACGTCATGGCAGTAAGTAAGTGGGTTGCAAATTTATCATTGGGTGTTTCGTATTGCTTGGTTTCATTCTATGTATGTTTATTAGGGCTGGTACGTATGGCAGAACATTTCGTATTGCAATATATTGCGATAGATGGTAGCCTATTGCGATACCTATTGCAATATTTTCATTGTAATAAATTCTTAGACAATGAGTGTGTTTTCTATATTATATATATATATATATATATATATATATATATACATATATATAACTCTGGAGAAAAATGATGATCGGGTCGCATCCCGTGAAACAGACTGTTGTGAATTTTTAGTGTTGTTTTTCTCCAGAGTTATACCGCTCTGGCCTAGCCTGTAGGCCACAGAGCACTATACATCGGAGGGTAACCCTACCTTCTTATACATATATATATATATATATATATATATATATATATTGTTACGGTACCTAATATCAACAGATCACGTATGCGTGATGAATATAAATTTTGTCAAGAAGTTGAAAAAATCAGATTCTGTAACAGCGCTAAATGTCTAGGGGAATGAATAAAGAAGTCAGTGGTTCTTTGTTAACAAATAACTATAAATTATTCTCTAAACAACCCTAGCATTACAATACACTAAATAAATATAATTACACAGTAAAACAGCAGTATAACAACAAATCAATATAATCACACAGTAAAATAAACAAAGTGCACAGTACCTGGATACCACCACTGTCACAACGAAAAGTCTTTTAAATGTATATGCCGGATGAAAAAGTCCTCACAAATCCTCACGGAGAATTACAGTCCAATGTAAAGCTAAAGGAAGTAAACTTGAGGCAGGCAGGATAAAATTGTATAGAGTTAGTAATAGTAGAATCCCTGAAATTTCTGGATAATCGGACATGTCCCACAAAGTGACATACACACGTCTGTGATCGCTGGAATATTCTCTCACCTCTCTCTCGGTTCTAAAACACAGCCTCTTTATATTAGCTTTCACCTCAAGCCCAGAATTTTCCATTTATCGAAACATCTAAAGAAACTAACACAGTATACATGTTCAAAGAACATACTAGAAAAACTAACGCCGTGTCTCAACATATTAGGGTTCACAGGTAAGCTCGCCCCGGCTGGGCCAGGCGAGAAAGCCCCAAGCTAGCATGACAACGAGAGTTCAACCAGTACGGATTAAACTGAGAGTGCAACACGCGGCCAGACGCGGGCGCTACATCAAGAGTTACGCCCGTGTCACACAATAAAAAAACGCCCATGTAACAATATATATATATATATATATTGTTCGGACTGACATCGTATGGACCTTTGGCTGATATGCCACCCTCAGGATACTGCGAAGGCAATTCGAAACTAGGCGGTTTATATCATGTAAATATTTCGTGCCTGTTTTACGTCAATGTTCATTTAACAATCACGTCGCACAACTAACATATAAAATAAGTAATGTCAGGGAAGCGCACATGTTGGCATTTACTTACCTGGTAATGTGTAGACGCACTCCTTCGACCACTTACAATATAAACTCCATTTAGTTATATTTTACTAAGGTGATATTTAGTCCCATGCAGTATTCTGAGGGGTAAGTATCAGATGAAAAATAAATCAAACAGAGGAAACATTGTCTTTGTGATACGTACATGATGCTAGAATGACAGGAAAGAGAGGGAACCAGTCTTACTTTTGGTTTTCTAGAGATTGTGATGCCTGATCGTTTGCTATGCCGGACACCTCTGCTTTTTAAGTCAATGACCGTTATTTTGAAGACAGTATTGTGTTATTGTTTCGAAAAATGAAATAAGTATACAGTAATGAATGTTGTCTTAAGTTTAGCAATTACAAAACTTGGCATGCACTGGGCTTGCAGTTATGTATTGATAAATTACTCGTTTCGTTTAGAAAGGCATTAAGTACCCCTGTCCATATTTTATTTTATCGTTTCACCTTAAGCAGCAGACTGCCACCAAACGAACAGGTATTTTGACTTATTACTATTCCTATGCGTGTCACAAAATGAATTATGTCGTTTTTTTTAACAATTTTTTTCTCTTTGTATGTGTTGCAAGTAACAAAGGATCGCAGGGCAGTGTCATTGTCTCATATAGGGGAATTAAGAGTGTTCAACGAGTGCGCCGCTTTAAAGTATGCCATAGTAGTAGGGACATTATTTCCAGCGTATTTAGCATTTAGCTCGCTTATGAATATAAGTGAGTCGTATTAAGGGAGCAGTCAGAGGCTTCGCCTCCGTAGACACTCCGGCGTCTATGGTCATTCAGGGAGACACAGAACAACGGACGGTGATAAACCAATAACAATCAATAAAAAGCCCAGCTTCTTTAGCTGGTCAGGGGACCATGCATTCAATGGTAGAAAGACGAAAAGACTTTTTATAGATTAAGATGGCATTAATATTTTTTTTAAGGATTTCACAAAAATGTGAAGTATCATCACTTTTACTACACATTTTAAAAACAGTTTAAAAATATTCTTAATTTAGAATAAATAAACATGAAACACGGAATACAAATTTGTACGAAAAAGTCATATTATGTTTAAGATGGGTGGAGGCATACTATTTATTGTCCTTCACGCGGCGTGCATTTCCTTTGTTATATGTGCATGTTCACTAGCATTACAGCTTACCTTGCATGACAGTTTTCAAAGAAGGAATACGGGCGGTTTGTTCTGATAAGCATAGTAACCCCATCAGACTGGTGGTCATAGCCTAGAAAAACCTATGGTAGACTATTGTAAATCATACGCTGTGAGAGAGCCCTGAGAGTTTCTTTGAGAAAACTAGAGTCATTCCAAATAATGATAACTTTCGAACATCGAAATATTGATTTAGTTGACAATCCGTTTCACGGAATATATCGTTTGATAAGCATGGATAAGTGGTAAGCGGCAAGCTAACTTCGCTGTGTGCTCAAGAAGTAACTTCGAGCCAGCAGCTTCTTGGATATACTTTTTACAACGGATTACTTGTCATCGGCTCTCCGAGCAAAGGCTTAGCTAATCGATGACCATAATTAAATAGATGGTTTCAAGCATGGCGGTTGCAAAGTTAATCACGCGGGTTGTATTTAAAAAAATTTGGTCATTCGAATATATTCCAATTTTAAGGCCCAAACTAATATTTGATTTTATACAAATTTGTTCCGACAAGCATTTTTTACATTTTCAGGATGAATTCACCTTCCTACGACACATATGAGGATACGGGAAAACTAGAACAAGGAGGGACTCGGTAATGAGTGGCTCGGATGTTGTTAAAAAAAAAGGATTTACCTTAAAGTAAGTACATTTTGCAGACCTTATATTTATTTTTTTTTTGCCAAGGACCTGGCCATGATAAGCAAAAGAAAATAAGGTACCTGGAAGTTGCGATTCCAGTTTATTTGTTGTATGGCCTAAAGGATAGGGGATTTTTTTTCAGGCCGTACTGAGAGCTAAACCACTAAAGAGACCTGATGCTTGCTTTCTCGTTGTTTATATGGTAAGACATATAAACAAGTTTTTTCAAAGCATAAGTAACTGATTCCTGGCTCAACAATAGGTAGAGGATGTTATTAACATGAATTGGAACTGTTTGGCCAACATTTATACCAAATGGGCAGGGATATGGGTGGCAAAAAACACCTTCCAAATTGGGCCTAACTTTAATGCCCGTAATATCAATACAAGTGGAACAGGTTGTTGGTTAAAACCCGCTCAACTACATTATTGTCATGAATAAAAAAAACTCACCTGTCAAGACTCAGGATCTGTCTCTCTCAACGTGGTTTTTTACGTGGACTGGAATCCAGCTTTTCCCAACCAAGACCACTCTGCTGTGCCACCCACTCGGATTGTGATTTATTGTTTTGTTTAAACACTGATTTTAGTACACACCAATACATGGAGCATACGGCAATTGTTATTATCAGATAAAACACATGAAGAACATTATTCGATCGGAATGGGAATCGTTCCTGTGCTGTAAGGCTTGAAGGTCTAACAATATATGCAGGCATACGTGCACGACGGCAACATGCTTTATTACTACCAATGACGCCCGCACGTGTGCTCACTTATCTCACCCATTATCAAATATGTTAAAACTAAAATGGCCAGAATCAAAGTGTCTTCCACAGGGCAGCTCTAGCAAAAACATATGGTTGAAGACCAGGATGCATAAAAAAAAAGTAAATTTGCAGGAGATTTATACAGCCGTTGCGTAGCAGGATTGAATGTCCGTAAGGACATCGTCAATAGGTCGTTGCCTTATCATGTAAAATCGTGGAGACATGTTACCACTTTCGAGGAAGACCTAACGAAGTCGCGAACATTCTAAAGGTCTCGTTTCATATCGTGTTGGCATTGTGTCACTGTCTTACCATGTCGTACTGACATCGTACTTCACTCGTACGGCATCGAATTCGTAATAGGATTTTTTTCTCACTCGACGGGCCAATCGTCCACGAATCGTCAAGATTTAAACATCGTTGCGCTTTTGACTGAAATTTTTGAAAGTGGAAACGGGGATTTATAGCTCAGTTAAGTGTCAGTGATGAATCTCTATTAGCATTTTTCCTATAATTAATTGATAACTTCTGTCATCGGTAGGTGTGTTCCAATGGAGGCACTATAAAAAGAAATATGCATTATTTCAGTTCAAAGAACATATTAGTCAAAGGTTAATATCTTTCATCGTGACCAAAATAGAAAGCAGTGTATTTCCATTTCTCAGCGACAGACTGTATTGTGTAACAGTGACAACTTGAGATTTGTCATCCTCAATTCCACGACGACTCATTCTGCTGTCCAACGGCACATACAGCCCTCTCCACATAGAAAACCCCCTCCAGATCATTCAGTAAATTGTTGTTTGTTTTTTCTGCACAACATTCGACGATCATTGTGTCAGAACTGTAATCATACTATTACAACAAGGGGGAAATAAGGAAGACTAGACTGACGTGAATATGTCATCTTTCTTAATCAGGTTAAAACAGGTCTATTTTAAGGTGAATCAGCAAACAAAAAAGTGTTTCTTACTATAGCACAATCCCAGAAGGTAAGGAAAGATGTGCTCCCGTAACACATCTGCAGTAAGCAACGGCTAACCTGGTTTAACTCTTCTTCAACACTCTTCATAAGGGCATATGTTTTCCACTTGTACTACTACTAAATCAGTTTGTTTAAGATTACTCCAGTTTTCTCTTTCTATGTTCTGGGAGATGGTGTGTGTTTGTGGGGAGGGGGGGGGGGGTATGCAGGCCTCCTGGACCGATCCCTGCACGTGTCTAACTCGATCACTGATTGCATTCATTAAAACTGATTACAATATTAAATCACTAACGATCTGGCGAAGGGTTTATTACTGGTGCGCTATCAGATCCAGAGAACAGTACTGAGAAGTGTAATATACGGATACACCATATAAAAAATAAGAAAATAGGCTGAATATATATTAATGGTAGTTATTAAGTAGGGTGAAAACTGATCGGAGAGTGTTTTGCAACAGTTTTGTTGCTTTTTAATTCGATGTGTAACATTTATTACTGGGCAAAAATTGTATTTCCATCGCACATTTATGTCATCAAGGTTACACTACTAACCTAGCGTGTATGCACGGCAGTATGCCCAGATCTCCATCCTTTTTAATCGCCGATTATTATATTCAAGATTACATAACAAGGGCCGTCACAGAGTAACTACTATAATCAAATGCGAGCTTGGTATTGCATGGTATTTAACTGAAGTTTTAAATAAGCGACTACCCGATCTACCTTGTCTGATTTTTGCCGTGATGCTAAAACTCCAATCTATTCCACTGACTGGTAAGAGTATAGTTCAACCCGGGGGGGGGGGGTATTTTCAATACTCTAACTTTCTTATACCTATAGGTCCCTAGTTTGTAAAAAGGAATGTTGGCAATTGAGACAAGGCTGATTTTTCGAGAAATAGGTCTTTTTATCGGTTAAGGGTTATGGTCACAAAATGTAACTTCCTTAATATGAGTCATATTGGGTAATATGAAAAGCATTTTACTCCCCTTTAATTGCTTGACAAGATAGATATAACTGTGTTTGTATTTTGATGTATTACATGTTTATCAAGTACAGTTATATCCAATTCACAAAATAAATTTGTTTAATGTGTACGCATATTTTAACCTACAGTTTTGACACAATAAATTATATGGATTTTCATCCCTTAGTTTATGTTATTGTTTCCTTTGGCTTCTTAATTATGACAATGAATATCGGTGGTTGAAGCAGGTCGATTTTTCGAGAAATGGTCCTTTTATCATGCAGACTCAAAGTGGCGAGTTCGTGGCTGAGGGAAAAACAGTGAGACGTATGGTCACAAAATCGACTGTAACTTCCTTTATACTAGTCCTATGGTAGCGAACAACATTTTTCTCCTCTCTTATTGCTGATTAGGGTAGATATAAATGTTCATGTATTTGGATGAATTACATGCTTGTTAAGAGTAGTTATGTCCGATTCCAAAATAATTTTGATTTTTTTTTTCTTAAATTTGTGCACTTTTTTAACCAAAAGTTTAGACACAATAAATTGTTTGGATAATTCATAATTATAAACATAAATAAACTAAAAAATCGATACCAAGCTAAGTGGTCGTAATTATGGGATGGTCGCAATTGTGGGGTGGTCGCAAGGCGGGATTTCACTGTAACTATAATTTATTCTTAAAACAACCCTAACATTACAATAAATTAATCAATAAAATGACCCAGTATAACAGCAAATCAATACAATCATAGTAAAAAACAAATTGCACAGTACCTGACTACCACCACTGTCACAACGATAAGTCCTTTTAAAAGTATATGCCGGATGAAAAGTCCACACAAACTCTCCCGGAGAAAAACAGTCCAATGTAAAGCTCTTGTAACAATCCAGAAAGTAAACTTGAGGCAGGCAGCACCAAATTATATAGAGTCAGTAATAGTAGAATCCCTGAAAAAAAAAACTGTATAATCGGATAGGTCCCACACGTCTGTGTCCGCTGGAATATTCCCTCATCTCTCTCCCCTTTAAAACACAGCCCCCTATTTATAACTTCTTGCCCCTAGCCGAGAATTTTCCACTTCTCGGACAGTCTAAAGGATCTAACATAATACACAGTAAACACGCGTTACAGGAATCATCTAGAAGAAAATCGCTGTGTCTCTACATACCAGGATCCACAGGTGAGCTCGCCCCGGCTCGGCCAGGCGAGAAAGCCCCAAGCTAGCATGAGTTAAACCAGTACGGATTATACTGAGAATGCAATACGCGGCTACACACGGGCGCCACAACACTAGTTACGCCCGTGTCACATAACAAAAATGACTTGTGCACACAATAAAAAGGGCTTCTGTACCACTCCCCGTCCTGTAAGAAAAAAGAAAGTTTTCTCAAACTTTTCTTTTTGCGAACACAATCACTAAATTATTAAATCATTTCAAAAGCATCTTATTTACAACATAATATAAACATCTTGTTAACAACATTTAATAAACATCTCGATAAGCAATCAGAAAGTACATTGTATTTCCCTTTAATATGTTTTATTTCAAGTTTGTAATCTTGTAAGAACAAACTCCATCTCAACAATCTTTGATTTTTACACTTCAACTTGTTCAAGAACGTGAGGACAATGATAGGATTGACTGATGAAGTAACATAAACTTCAAATGGTTGCAATGCCAAAATCAAAGCCAAACATTCTTTTTTCAATAGTGGACTAGTTTTTCTGGTTTGCATTAAACTTTCTTAAGAAATAACAAATTGGATGATCTGTGCCATCATTGCCTTCTTGTAACAACACAGCACCAGCAGCAGTATCACTAGCATCTACGGCTTACTTAAAAGGTACAGAAAAGTCTGGAGCTGCTAAAACTGGTGAACTTTGCAGAATTTCTTTCAAATTCTGAAATGCATTTACTGAACATTCCATACAAACTTTTGTTTCGTCTTTAAAAAAATAAGTCAAAGGTTCAGCTACAGCAGAAAAATTTGGACAAAACTTCCTGTAGTAACTTACCATACCAAGAAAACGCATTATTTGCTTTCTGTTTTCTGGTCTAGGAAATGCAGAAATAGCACATGTTTTAGCATCAACAGGTTTTACTTGACCCTGCCCTACAATATGACCCAAAAATGTTCCTTGTGCATGACAAAACTAAGATTTAACCAAGTTGACGGTCAGACGTGCTTCACTGAGTCTTTCGAAGAGGTCGCGAAGAATTTGCGGATGTTTCTCCAAGGTGTCGCTGTACCTGATGAGGTCATCAATATATGCGTCGGAGCCCTGAATGTCCTTGAAAACCATAAGGATGAGGCGCTGGAACGTGGCTGGCGAGTTCTTCACGCCAAACGGCATAACTTTATACTGGTACAGTCCTTGCGGCGTCACAAATTCTGGCAAGTTCCTTCGCTCGTTCTGTCAGCCGAACTTGCCAGAATCCTCCTAGCAGGTCAAACTTGGAGACATATCTTAGAGCTACCGACTCTATCAATACAATCATCGATCCCCAGAATCGGGAACGTGTCAGTCTTGGTGACAGAGTTCAGTTTTTGAAAATCTGTGCACATACAGTAACCTCCACCATGTTTTTGCACAAGAATACACGGTGAACTCCAGTTACTGTTACTAGGTTCAATAAAATCATTGTCCAGCAAATATTGAATCTTATCCTGTAGATACTTTTGCTTTTCTGGATTCAGTCCATAAGGGTGTTGCTTGACTGCGTTGCCCGCCAACATCGACGTCATGGCACAATATGTTAGTTCGCGCTGCAATGTCACTGAACAAACGCCCATAATTCCGCAGCAGGTTCCTGAGGTCTTGCCGTTGTTGTGCGGCAAGGTGTGACAGTTTGGCATCCAGGCTGCTAAGCACGTCTGAGTCCTTTAATGGTACTGTACCACACGTAATGTCTAAATCACTCTTACAATCAGTATCTGGGTATCTTAACTGGGTCAGGGTCAGTGTTTAAACAATCCACAGCAGTAACACTATGTACAAGATCTGAAGTGCTACTTCTGTCTTAATATGGTTTCAACATGTTAATATGGCATAGTTGTTTCTTCTTACGTCCATCTGGTGTCAACAGTATGTAATTTAAATCACTGACTGTCTTGTCAACAATGCAAGGACCAAAACACCTAGCTTGCAGAGGTGTGCAAGGACGGGAAGTAAGGCAAGGACCTTTTTCACCAGGCTCAAACGTCCTACTTACACTGTGCTTGTCAAACTTTGCTAACGATGCTTTTCATTTTACTTTGTGCAGGTTTTAGATTTGATTTTGCAGTCTCACAAGCATTGTGTAGTTTAGTGCGAAAGTCTGAGACATACTGCAGTAAACTAAGAGAATCAGGATTTTAACACAAGAGTTTTTCTTTAGGTAGTTTCAATAGACCGCGAATTGAGTGTCCAAAAACTAGTTCAAAGTGACTGAAACCTAAGGACTCTTGAAAGGATTCACCGACAGCAAACAGCAATAGGTGTAAAACTTCACCCAAGTTTTTCTGTGTGTAATAGCACTAGGTCCTAATCATGTTTTTAATGTCTGGTGAAAACGCTCAAGGCCGCCCTGACTTTCAGGATGGTATGGCGAAGAATGGTACGGTTTTATACCTAGCTCAAGCATAACTTGCTGGAATGAGCCAGACCCTTGGTCAGACTGAACGGATTTTGGTAATCCAAACGTTGTAAAAAACTTGGTCAGAGCTTTGACAACACTTTTGGCATTAATTTTGCCCAATGCTAATGCCACAGGGAACCTGGTATATGCGCACATAATTGTCAGCAAATATTCATGTCCAGATTTTGTCTTTGGCAGTGGTCCAACACAGTCAACAATAATCCTACTGAATGGTTCCTGGAAAGCAGGAATAGGCCCAAGTGGGGCCTTAGGAGGATTCTGATTAGGCTTGCTTACCATCTGGCATGTATGGCATGATTTACAATATTGTACAACATCTTTCCTGAGGTTAGGCCAATAGAAGTAGTTCTAACTTTCTGATAAGTTTTATTTATACCTAAATGGCCAAACAAAGGAGCATCATGTGCAAAGCTTAGAATATCATTGCGTAAGCTTTTCGGCATTACTATTTGATGTTTGATGGCCCACTCATCATCAGCGCATATATCAGGTGGTCGCCATTTACGCATTAGAACTCTATTTTTAACATAGAAACAAACTGGATTCTGTGACAGTTCATCTTTAGAAACTGCCCTGGGAAACAAACATGAAATATCAGGGTCCTTATGCTATTCCGCGATAAGTTCTGACCTTGGAAATGCTGTATCCTGTACGGGCGAGTCGTTAGACGAGTCACTAGTGACTCCCAGAGTGTTATTATCTGGAAATTTATCCTCATGTGTGTTTTTCTTGGCCATAGATCTAGTTACAGCACTTGAAGGATACAAACCAGGATTTTCCTGACTTTCCGGATCAGTGTCCTGATCAAGTGACGGCTTTTCTGTCACTATTGGTATAGGCTGTACTCTATCACCTGCAACATCATTGCCTAGTAGCAACTGAATTCCCTTAAAGTAGTTCTTATGCCCACAGTAATATACCCAGAAATCAAATCTGAGTTAATATGGATACTGTGAAGCGGAACTGAAGTGTGCTTTTCTGAAAACACACCATTAACAAGTGCATGTGCACCAGTTTAGGATAGTTTAGAAAATGGCAAAGTGTTTGCTAACATGAGAATCTGGCCTGAACTAGTGTCCCTCAAAATTCTAATAGCGGTAGAATCTGAAAAATCACTTGAAAATGATACAAAACCATCATGTATGAATGGCTCAAATAACTCCATTTCAGAGTCAAGAGAGGAATCTACTACCTCAGCTTCATCAAACAAAGAACTGACATTGGCAGTATCAGTCATAAACTCTTTTTCAGAGTCATTTAAGGAATCTTAATCCTTATTATCATCAAATTCCTCATGGGAGACAACAGAGGAATTGTCCTCAGTAGAAACAAACTTATGTTTGTCATAATTGGACCTGGCCTTATTTGAAATACTCTCGCAAGAGTCATAAATGAACTTAGCCTTATCCATAGAATACCCCTTTTCTTACATGAAAATGACTGGCTCTTGTACTAAATTATGCATAGACTTTGAAGCAAAACCAGAAGTTTGCTATTTGATATATTCGCAAGTTTCCAGCATTCAGATATTAGATGACCTTCCTTCTTGCAATAATAACAGATTTTCTTTGAAAATGACTGGCCTTGGTTGGACTTAGTTTGCTGAACTATTAGGACTACTAGTACTAGGTGACTGCGCTTTTAACTTCTTTTTCACCATACTGATTTACATTCTTGTTTGTGAATGACTGGTAAAATGACTGGTAGTAAAGGACATTTTGTGTGTTAATGAATAATCATCAGCTAATTGAGCAGCAACGTGAAGTGTTTCAGGACTTTCCTAATAAAGAAAAGTTTTAACATCTGCGTTAATGCAGCGCTTAAATTCTTCAAGCAAAATCAACTGGCGCAAATTTTCAAATCTTTCATTACATTTTTAGAACTACACCAGCGATCAAACAACTGCTCTTTTTTCCTAGCAAATTCGATGTAGGTCGGTTCTTTGTGCTTTTTCCAATTTCTGAATTTCAGGCGGTAAGCCTCCCGAACTAACTCATACTTTTTAGGATTAACCGTTTTACTAGGTCAAAGTCAGCAGCAGCTTCTACTGAAAGCTCTGTATACATTTCTCTGGCCTTGCCAGTCAATACACTTTGTCACAGCATAGTCCAATTTTCCTTAGGCCTTTTTAATTTTTCAGCTACCTTCTCAAAGTATAAGAAATATTTATCCACCTCTTTTTCTTGAAAAGACGGGACAAGTCTAATGTGTTTAGTAACATCAAAACCGTGTGTTGGGGCAGCATTTAGACTTTGTTCTAGTTTAAGTCTTTCTAACTCCAGTCGTTTTAACTCAATTTCTTTTTCATTTTTTAGTCCGTCTCTTTCTAACCGTTCATGTTCTTCCCTCTCTTCTCTTTTCTTTTTCTTATTCTAACTGTTTTGATGATAGTTCATGTTGCATTTCCAACTTTTTAAATTCTAATTGCATAGCACGGTTGTCATTTCCTGATGTTTCAACTTCGCCCTCTTCAACTAAACCTTTGTAAACTAGACCTTGCATGATTTTAGAAATGATATCAGGCTTTCTCAAAGCTGTTTTCACACCTAGCCCTAAGTGTTGTCCCAACCGCAACAACTGTTCTTTTGTTCAAGTTGATCAGGGTCGGGATCCTCAACAAATGTCTCAGGTTTGAAATCTTCCTTGTTAAGATGTTAAAAGAATAACAAAAAAAAACTGAGATAAATCCTATAAACAATGTACTGTAAACAATATATTATCTTGTAAACAATGTATGATAAAACAATGTATCCAGGTCAAGGCCTAATAAATTTTCAAAACTATTAAGCATACCGGACGAGCCCCCAATTTTATGTTACGGAACCTAATATCAACAGATCACATATGCGTGATGAACACAAATTTTGTCAAGGAGATAAAAAAAATAAACAATAAAATAAACAAAGTGCACAATACCTGTTCCACCACTGTCATGAAAAGTCTTCATAAACTCTCCCGGAGAATAACAGTCCAATGTAAAGCTCTTCAGAACAATCCAGAAAGTTAACTTGATGCAAGCAACACCATATAATAAAGAGTTAGTAATAGTAGAATCCCTAAAATTACTGGATAATCGGATAGGTCCCACACGTCTGTGTCCACTGGAATATTCTCTCACCTCTCTCCTTTAAAACACAGCCCTCTATTTATAAACTCCTGCCCCAAGCCGAGAATTTTCCACTTCTCGAACAGTCTAAAGGATCTAACATAATACACAGAAAACACGCGTTACAGGAATCATTTAGAAGATCATCGCTGTGTCTTTACATACCGGGGGCCACACGTGAGCTTGCCCCGGCTCGGCCAGTCGAGAAAGCCCCAGGCTAGCATGACAACGAGAGTTTAACCAGTACGGATTAAACTGAGAATGCAATACGCGGCCAGACACCTGCGCCACAACACGAGTTACGCCCGTGTCACACAACAAAAAAAGACATCTGTAAGACTTGTGCACACAATAAAAAGGGCACTTGTAATATACGTCTATATCTGAACTGACGTATCTTGGCCGGGGTTGGTTGGCATTGTTAGTGTAAGCGCATCACTATGCATAGCTGGTGCTGTCATGTTGTCATCATTAGTATCGGTTGTGAAATCCTTCTCTGTTTTTGGTTCGATTGTGAAGTGTCCATTCCTTGACTGTTGTGCACTTTGCTATGCTAAAGAACCGTAACATTCTGCTGTCCTAGGCTTTTTTCAACAGCAGTTCTCCAACCTCTAACTGAGCGGTGTAATATTTGGAACTGGCTTATTCCAATAATATTCCGCACATGCGCATTCATAATTCTTCCGGAAATACCGTTTGGCATACTTAAGGAAGTCACTATAGAAGGTTCCCAGTAACTGCGTGTCAGAAATAACCTGGAGACAAGCAAACACAATGACCCAAACTGAATTAAGATTAATGCCTGGTCATGTGCAAGGCCTGGCCTGAACATTCACCCTCCACTCAGGAATAGAGTCCAAACACCTGAGTGGGAGAGTTTACCTTCTGATTCGACACACTCCCAAACGGGATTCTCATGCAAATTAAACAAGGGGTCTATGCAAAATACCTGATAATTCCCGACAATGGTGGTTCCCTCATATATCCCAATTCGTTCCCCAAGAATAGACTCTTTTAAGCATTTCCAAAATGCCTTGTCTGGCTGTGAACAAGAGTCGATAGAGGTAACTAATTTCTGGTTGAAAGTAAGTGCCAATATTTTCATACACATTGAAAATTAAGTTACAATTTGTATCTGAGTCAACACAAAATGTATTATGCGTCATATGTAGGGTTTTTGTGCATGTTTTTTGCATATCGTGGTCTGAACCTCTTTTGTCAGAACTGATATTTGTCAGAATAATATATGTACATCTGTATATTTCTATATCGGCGGGGGAAAACATAGCACACGCTTCCTTCTATAATTTGTATCCCGGTGTCAATCAGTCCCAGTTAAAACCGCACCTGCGGGCCCTGGTTGTGTAATCGACCCCATTGCTTGGTCATGAAACAGAGGAACCCCGAAAAGCCAACTCGTTTGTGAGTGAAACGCGGCAGCGGGGCATGGCCTTCCCTTTAAACCTAAAGAGAGTTCCATTGTGTGGGGCCGACAGTGAAATCACGATCTCCCGGGATTCAGTCGAGTGCTATACCACTAACCCATCGAGGTCAGTTCAACGGGAATACTGGTTGTATGATGATGATATTCGTATTCTCAAGCCGTTTACTGAAGTTTTTTTTTTCTATTCTGTAAAAAAAATAGTTAGGGTTAATTAGTTCACATTGAAGAATATAAACATCCTGTAATCCAAAAGCGCTCTTCATATGAAATATGGGATGTATGGCTTGTCAAGGTGGTACTGATAAGGCAGGGTGCTGTAGAACACGTGTTACCAACTGTTTATTCACTCATGCTTACCTTCATTCAAAACTGTACTCGCCAATTTAGTGGGTGTATTCTTGTCGACAAGATTCAGTTACATCAGTAGTTACACCAGTCCATATATCCGTGGACAAAAGTGACAGAGTGATACTATTATGCCGAATTCTGGCTTTTGTTGTTTGATAGCCGCTATTCTTGTTACTTTTCGGCGGTATCGCTTGGACGGTCACTGAAAACCCTAAACAAGGGACCCCTTTGATGATCGTTGGCGTTATACCAGTAGCTGTAGGCTTGTTATTCTGTAAGGAAATTAGAAGATGCCGCGACGAGGGAAGTGATGCTGGGAGGCTTCCGAAATCAGGGTTTGATAGTATCGGGAGTCTCAGGGTAAGTTCATTCTTCTCTTGCCCTTTGTGCAAATCAATTTTTCACCGCAAAATTACATAATACGCCCGTCAGATGTTTTGCAACCTCATAACCTCCTTTAATGTGCAAAAATTTTGCCAAGAAATGAAAATCTCATGAAAATCTCCATATCTTTTTATCACCTCAATTCGAGATTTCCATGAAATCAACTAAATATTTGGTCAATTAAACCAGCGCACGTAAAGTCTGTTGACTTCTGACGCATTATGGGCTAGAAGTTTTACATAGAATCAATAACCTAGAATTATCGGTGAGATAAAATATTGGCTTATAGGTAAAGTGTGTTTTGTGAAAGTAAGTTATCGTTGTGCCACTAAAAGATAGTGGGCGTGTAAATAGAAAGATGCTTATTGCTTAACGGACAAATCCAAATAACATGGTTAAAAATATAATATAATATATTATAATATAATATAAAAATATCACCCAAATGCTGACTAAACAACTCGTGACCAGTGTAAATATACGGTATCAATACGACGACCATGATACGACTTGACTATAATACGTACCGTCTTGAGCGAGCATATATATAAAAGTGAAAGATGATGCGCTGTTGCTTAACAGACATATCAAAGAAAAATAATTAAAACACGGCCTATTATGAACAATTTTGTAGTCGAATCCACATTATCTGAGTCCGATTACAAGTCTGAGTCCAAGCCACCCGAGTTCAAGTTCAAGTCCAAGTCAGAGTGCTTGAGGTTCGAGTCCAGGTTCGCCTGCTTCGATTACGAGTTGTTTTTTAACTCGAGTCTAAGAACGAGTCCGAATCTTAAATGTCTTTATACAAAGCAACTTTAAATCCTAATTGAGGTCATCATGTGTATATGTTGTAATCTTTTTACTTTAATATTGAATTATATTCAACTTTGAATGCAGAAATTGATATTGTTATATACATATTCTAAACTTGTTTTGTATCGTTGTTTGGGAATTGAGCTTTATTATTTTGCTCAGCCTGACTTTTCGAGTCCCAGTAAAAGAGGACTCGAGTCCAGATTTAAGTTCTACATCACTGATTAAGACACACTAACTCGTCATTATTCTATATGTAACGTGACCTGTTTCACTCAGATGGCAGCATATAACGTATGACATGCCGATATTAAGGTGTATTCAATGGTGCGCATAAGCTGGACCCAAAAGGCATATATGTAGAGACATATAGTATATATAACAAGACCGACATACATAAGGAAGAAGACATAGATTAATGAATGTTGACGATGAAGTGATCTAATTCTTTTGTTGTTTTCACTGCACATATTTTATCAGGCAAGTGCAAGGAGTCATCGATGCAAGTACAAACAAATTGTCAAGTACAGCTCTGCCAGCTAAAGTGCGACAAGTAGCCCCTCAGCCAGCCGTACAGAACAAGAACGTGATGTATGTAAACCATTCCTGAGGCTGCCGGAAGCTGTTATCCTAGATGGTAGTCGATATTATAATTACCTGTAGTGGCATTAAAACTTTTCACGGAACTCCTCTGTGACCAACCCAAACAAACGTCCGTATTTGGCCTTGGAGTGCTGGAGACGATGCCAAACATGCCAAAAGGGGCCATATTCCATGTTAACCTATAATTATGTGAACACTGATATTATTTAATGATGGGTCTATCGCAAAGTCTTTTATTAAAATGTATTAACGACTGTGTGTAGCCAGCGGACGCATTCGGCTCATGGGAAACCCAGCGGGACCTGTGTAACGCAAGAACGGGAAATATCAGAGTCCTGAAAAAAAGATTATTCCATCGTACGTTTGTAAGTAAGAATAAAGTGACAACATGACCATCACATGGTACAAAAAGCTTCAGAGGGAAACTGGGGAGCAGAGTTTAATTGATATTCGGGCTCAATACTAGATGAACCATTAGTAATTATTGTTTTTATTCGTTTATTATAGGGTAGGTTAATTATAGGTGCTTTACGTTATTGGTTAGTGTTACATTATCTGTAATCCTTTATAAAGTATTACATTTTCAGTTTATTTAATTATTACGTTTTCAATTGGTGTAATGTTACCAGGTAAAGTGTTATCACACCATCGATTAATATTACATCATAAGATTATTGTTTTATTGTCAGTTGTAATGCCCTCACTTGTAATCATGTGAATATAAACAAAACGGACAACTTGTATACTGTATGAAGTAGTTTTTCGTCCCTGTAAATATTGACCCATGACTACTGTTATTTACGAAATGCAACGCAACTTTCTCTATGTTTCATATAAAACACAAATTAATCTGGTTAATTATGGAGTTAAATCGAACATGAAATTACTGATCCCCGCAAACGCTTACATGTTTACAATGTATAATGTATATTAACAGCTTCCCAGCGCCAGACCTTCATATCGAACATGAATATGATGTTATTACGATATATACAAAGTAAATAAATAAGGTAATAATTAGGAAATATATAACAGGTATGCATTTTGCGTAAAACGGGTGGGAGAAGTTGTAATAGAGTAAAAGTTGAACAAAAGCAGAGATGAATGATAGTTTTTTTTATAAAAATTATAAAAAATATGCATTTTCCCTTGTGATTTTGTCTTTTATACATATAATGTGAATATTATCAAATGTTCGTCAGTTTTTTTGTTTATTTTTACTTGTGGCGATTTAAAGATCAATGTTTTTACAAGAAAGCGTTGAATATGAAGTTGAACATTATATCATAATACAAATAAAAATCATCTAGAATGTGACCACAAATTACATCTTGTTAACAGAATATCAGTGTTGATGATTATAACGTACACGTATTATCTACGAACAGCAAATCTCCTTCTCTGTACATGTGTTCCACTCCTTACGCGGTAAGTGGTTAAACTCTGCAGCAGTTATAGAGATATAGAACGACTGCTGAGTATAACCACTGCGTGAGTGGTGGACCTCTGAGTGTGGATGACCATTTTTTCTCGCTGTTACCAGTCGAGGCACTTGATAGTTCATTGATATATGGAGACTCCACGGCTACAGTAATTATGCATCCTGATGGCTGTGTAGTATGTGAAAAAAAGTCACGTTTCTCAAAGAAACGTGTTTGAACGAAAGTGCTTCTAGGTGCTTCCCTATATTTTCTACATGATTTAACACAGGTGTTCTCAAGATGCCCGGCTCACTTCCCAGGTTCACGAAAATAGTGTATGTAGTCCGACGCTACTTGAAAACCTCTGTCTGGTTTGTGCAATAAAGGAAACAGGGCTCGAAATTAGCGCCGGACCACAAGAATTTGATGGTAGATTTACGTGCGAATTTTGGTTGGCGCCGGTCCTCATTGGTCGACATTATTAATTGATACATGATATGCTCCAAGCGGCATTATAGCTGAACCATTCACACCTTTTATTCCCTGTGTAAAAGAAAGAAAGCCTAGGCATTTAACTATATTGTTCCCCCATTTGAAGCATGTGTGAACTGTTGACCTGTGAAAGGACTGTGATGGTACATGATAATACTTAGGCCAAAAAAAAAAATAATAAAAGGTATGGTTCTCAGGCACCGCCCGCATCAATTTTAAACCCCCGCATCAAAAATTTTTATTTTGATTTACAATAGAAACTTACCAATGTTGTGCTGCAACCGCTCGTAAATTTCTTTAAAGGAGATAAAATCATACAATTTACTTTTTTTATGTAGGGCTTTTCCTTGTTTAGCAAAATGAATCTGTTATTATCATGCTTTTCCCTAACCATTTGTCATTTTTATCGAAACATACCAAAAAATTTGAAATAAAAAAAAAACGCCCGCCCGCATTGATTTATGAAAAAAAGTGCCTGAGAACCATACTTTTTTTTTATTTTGGCCTTATTCATGACTATTTATGATTAGGAGGGAAAAAAATGTTATTCCTAGGGGGTAGCTAATACTAAGTTGGAGGCTGATGCATGGGTATATATATATATATATATATATATATATATATATAATTATTATTACTTTGTAATATATTTTCAGATTTTGAAAAATATATTTTTTTATATCACGTATATGAATAAAATCTAGAGCCATTTTCTGTAAAATCAATTACAGGTACAGCGGGCGGGCGAGCGGGGGTGGGGTGGGGGGGGGGGGGGGGGAGGGCTCCTCCTCTCATGTTGAGATAAATTTTCAAATGTGCAATGTAAGGAGGACATTTTGAGATACCTTTCTTAAAAAAAAGATGAGTTTCTGTTCCGCAACTGCTATTTTCTTAAATGTCTAAAACTTAAACAAGCTTTACGAGGTAAAGATCGCGTGTGGCCGGCTATAATATAATTATTTCTTCAAACTGTTGAAAATATACTGGATAGTCAAAACATTCAATCGTTGATGTCTATATGCTGCAAATACACATAATTTTATTTATAATTTGCGGTATCTCTGCAAATGCACAATTTTATTTATAATTTGCCGTATCTCTGTATAAATCGTATCCTGTGGTAAAATAATTGACATTTTAAAGTCGTTTAACTCATGTTTAACTTTGTATTTTACCGGCTTTTGTGGTCTAGTGAGTGTGAGGATCAGCCGAGGAGCCGTGAAATTTTTTAAACGGTCCTCCCCAACCAAATCTAGGCTCTACAGGCAAAAAGGATGGCCGTGCCTCACAGGCGAATTCGCTTTTTTTTTTTTGGGGGGGGGGGGGGGATGACCAAACAGAGTGTAATTACCTAAAGGATCTCTCCTTCAGTAAAGAAACATTAGGATGTTTAGTAATTGCTGAATAAATTCAGAAACAATGCCCAAGTGATAAACCTTTTCATGTCGTAAAAGAAATAATTCAAAAGCAAATTATACTTAAGTTGAAGGGATTTTTTTTTCAATTTCAATAGAATAAGTATTTTAAATAAACATAATCAATAATATATATATAAATTCGGATGGTGTCGGTGCCCCCCCCCCCCCCCCCCATACACACACACCTCGGAATTATGCACAATCCCCATGTGCATACCCTTGCTATGTTTGAAAAATGACAACCATCCGAAAGCATTCTGTATGAGAATTTAGTTGTACAGTTCTCCAAAGGAGGCAAACATCAAATAATCTCTAAGCAGTGTCTTGCTTGTAAACATTGGATGCCATTCAGACTACCGCGAATGGTATAACATATATTATTTCGAATGGCATATGATAAGCACCATCACCACTTTTGGGTGTTCAGCTCGCTTCTACAGGTGCACACAGAAATCAAACATTGTTGCCTAAGGCCCAGATATAGAGTAACAAATGCCTTCTGCTTGTCGATCAAGACACGAGGCAATGTTGCCAATACTAGCGACACCTATCTGATAATTATAACATTATGCTTTGGGTTCTGTTAATTGAATTTTCTTTTCGGCATTAACAACTATTGTTATTGTTTTTTAAATCTGAAGAAGGGGACTGATCAAAGGATACTGACATCACCAAACTGATCTTAACAAAACTTTCAACAATATTGGTCAGGTATAGATTATTTTTTTGCCAGTAAATCTATATGCATAATATATATATATATATATATATATATATATATATATATATATATATATATATATATAAGTGTATGTGTGTCTGTAAGTTATAGTATAATATAGTTTTATCAATCGATAATCCACAGCAGTTAATCCATCCGTCACCATTGGCATCAGTACCATTAAAATATTACAATTATAACTAACTTCTTAATAGAATCTTTCTGTTCACATTTTACCTTCCGATTCTTATAAATGTCTATGAAACTTTAACATACATACAACAGGTCTAATCGAAAATGCATCAGCAGTACATTATTCTGTACTTTGTAAGCATATCGCAAAGTGTCTCATGTGATGACACTCAGGGGATTTTTTGGGGGGAGAGATAATCTCTTCCATTTTTATGCTCTTTTAATTAATTCTTAATCTAAGTATGTACATCTGCAGATTTCCATCTCGGTTTCGGACTACGTGGACAGGGCGGTAGCACTCGCTTCCTATATTATCTTTTTTGTATCCATGTGTCACCCAGGCCCGGTCTCTTCCGCACCTGCGGGTCCTTGGTGTGTAATCATTCCAATTGCTGGGTCATAACACCAAGGAATCCCAAAAGATGCACTCGTTTGTGAGTGATACACGGCTGTGCGGCACAGCCTTACCATTAAGCCTGCAGAGCGCTCAACCTGGGTGGGGCGACCGTGAAAAATCTCACCGCCTCGGCTGACATTTGAACACCCCCCCCCCCCGGCTTTCAGCCCTGTGCTCTACGCCTGAGCCACAAAAGTCGGTTCGGGATAATCTTGCTAAGTGAAACACAGATATATCTGGACCAGGCATCTGCGAATGCTGCACAGATTAAAGGTAGCTATTTCCCTAATTTTTTTTTTTTTACTATAGAATTTATGTAATTTCTGCCTTACTCTGTGTACATATTAATTAACTCTAGGTGATGTATGAGTTTTTATTATCTATAAGCTGTTAATCACAGTAATGTTAACAAATTGAAAACCGTGCAACCTAAGGTGGTTTTGGCATATATGCAGAAGTTGAAGGATTACCATTAGGGCTGCGCAATATTATCGATATATCAGTCGATGATTCGCATATTGAGTATCGCGGTAAAGTTTTATTACAATATTTTGTTAAATGTGCCTAAAACTGATTTTTTAACAGAAAAAAAAATATTTCTGTTATAAATTTAGACATCTAAATGGGTTGGCATCCAGGACAGGTTTAAAGTGAAAGACGCTACCGTGTCTTTAGACGTTTAGTAGGAAATCTAAGATCAACGGTCCATCCGAGGAAAAAAGGTCCATCTCCGTACAAGAAATACTTAATATGGTCATAATAATTAATCATTCATTGATATACCCCTAACATGTTATGGTAACTGCATCAAGATCAAGTGTCGAACTTAACAGTACTATTTTTTATGAACGGCAGCCTTGCGATGTGGTGCAGGTTTCTCTGAGTACTGGCAACGACAAGTAAGCGCTGTACCAAGACATTTTTAAGCAATATTATTATATTGAAATAAACACATATATGCAAATACGCTTATTGCCCATTATATTTAACATATTAAAGAATGATTAATAAAAAAAGTAACAGTTTACACACATATATATATATATATATATATATATATATATATATATATATATATATATAACGCACTCATTTCCAGGGAATTTAATTTAATACGTATCGCATTACGCTACCACATATCCCATTATATTGAATACGAACTATGTAGGCGATACTTAGCCCTAGTGACTGTAGTTGTAAAAACGGCCTGTGAAAACTCTGGTGTATCTGACTTCTTGCTGGGTGTCCTTGTTTGGATGTGTTTGGTCAACCATAATGCGTCCCCTCACAGACGGACGTATAAAAAGTGTTCAGGGGATTATCTCTAGTTATTTAAGTCCATTTTACCACCTGCTGTCCACCTGTTTTTTGTAGATGATTTACTTAAAAGTTTATATTTTTCAATAAATTCCAAGAAAAAAAAACATATGGAAGTGACAACCTAATATGGCAATTAAGAATCTTACAATTAATCCCCCGTATATGTTTCACAACATTTTAGTCTCTTCACCATGATCTGGCAGATATGATGTGTCCCTGCATAAGTAGCCATATTTGTTTTAGCTGGTTATATTTTTTAGAGTGCTTACAGGAGATATTCCAATCAGAAGCTGTCAGGCTGTTTTTGCATGTGACCAGTGACCTTGACCGCCATAAGTGGGTCTGATATGTTGTAAAATGTAGACTGATTTCTCATATTTTCAAATAATTCTGTGTCTTAAATAAGGTGTCAGGTAGATATTTACTTGCCTTGTTGAAAATTAGGTCCTTTAATCCTCTACTCAACACCACAATTGATTCACTTGAAATATAACTATTAAAAATTTTCATAGCAAAAAACAGGTGGACATGAGGGGATGAAATGGACTATAGAGGTCAGCTATCGGGACACGCCTCTTTAAAGGCACATAACAATTTTAAATAATATGAGCATATTATCTAACGCTATTTGCGTATGGCTGATACAAAAAGTCCTCAGTACACCGAACCCGATACATTGACATACTCTCTCGAATTCAGTTGTTTTACGTTGACATGCTCCTGTGTGTGAGTAAACACAGTCACGTATGTCCGTTTTTCATAACAAAACAGCGTGACGAGAGGTCCGGTCAAGTGTATTTGTTACAACTCCCAAATAAGGAGAAGAAACAGGAAAGAAAATTAAGAAACACACATGAAACGACGGTTGATAATTTTAAAACTCTTGAAATGTGAGTTTGCGCGTTCCGGCCACCAGGTGGCGTGCGCGATATGTTTATATTTTGTGCCACTTATTGCGCCCGGCGCAAGCTTATTTGTACATGCGTGATCAAAGGATTTCAGAACACAATATACTCAGATGCCTTTCTCATTTATTGAAAATACTGTATATGTCATGTATATCCAACACCCCTGATATGTGAATAGGATCCTTTAATATGATACACTGATACTGTCCCGTGATTTTAATTGAACAAGAGCATCACCTTTTCATTAATTAGCTTTCTCATTTTATCTGCTGCTGTGGACTTATACTTCGCTGCTACTTTTCTGTTAGCCAGAGAAATACGTATCCAGAGATAGACAGAATTCACAGTCACTGCCGTGTTCCCCATCGCAAGGCTGCCGTTCTTAAACATTTATACCGTGATAAATATACATAAATATATATGTAAAAATGAGCTTCGATCAGGTTCAGTGATGGTCACCTTAATGGTTTCTGGAAACTGGTGGATGGTCCCGCATATAAAAGACGATTTAAAGCCATACTGAATGCAATATTATATATATATATATATATATATATATATATATATATATATATATATATATATATATATATATATATTAGGGGTTGGGGGTTGGGATGGTGTGTGTCTGTTTTGGAATATATTCCTGTCATATTCTATCAATGAGCAATCAAAATCATGTTCACAAAGGGATTTGATCTTCAAGCGACAAGCGGTGAGATTCCTTTGAATTAAACTATTTTGAAAGAGGCATTCACACTAACTGAGCAACAATTGACTTAATACCAGGTTCATTAAGCGTGCATTCATTTGGATTTTTTTTTTTTTTTTTTGCGATTTAGGTTTTACATTATTTAGTACAAAGGTAGAAATCTAATGGGGTACCTTTGTTAGTTCAGGTAACTCCCGCATTTGTTTATTCAGCGACATCTTGTGTTAATTTAGTAAAACACAGAACGTTTAAGTAAGGCATTGAAACTTGTTAGTTCCTTTGTATATTCTTATGCATTTAAGGGGATCGCCGACTGGAATACATAAAATTTTTCAAGGTTGAGGTGTAATATGATTTTAATGATTAAAGTTAACGTTTAATTGAAAGATACATATCCTAAAAATCTATATTGTTCAAAGTTTGCTTACTAGATGGCGCTGATAAGCAAATGCGGAAGTTACCGTTAATACAAATAATCCCATTGTGTTTATCAATTAACCCTACTTAATGTCAAGTTTATATACGTCCATATATGGACATATGTTCCTTCAAGCATAGTCCTATAACTCTTGACACTTAATGATATTGTTTGTTCATTTGACGGCCTGTTCAACCAAGGAGTGATAATTATGATTTGCTCATATTCTCTTTTCTATATTCGACACAAAGTTCACTTGAAATATAAGTAGAATCAACTAAACGGTGGGTTGTACCATTCACCGATATGTTGACCGATATTCTCTTTTGTTTTGAACAGAATTCACTTGACTATCATTTTATGGAAATTATAAAACTCGGGCACAGGAACTCGTGTCATAAATGGAGACTGCAGTTAACCAAGATTACTGGGTCGCACATTTCATCCACCCCATGTCTATGTGTATAAATGTTTACAGGGGATACCCTGGTCCAGGAACGCTGACCGGGCCAAGCTCTATTGGCAGGCAGACAACGTTCCGGCTCGGCGGACATAGCAGTAAGACGAGTTCGAATAAAAAAGCAAGAATGCGGGTCTGCGACTGCCAAGACAGGCGGTCTCGTACAGATGGTTCATTATGTTATTCTTGCTTCTTCAATTAAGCTTTTATCCAAGGATTAAAGCTGACCTTACAGCACACTGATTCAATTTGAATGGTTCTTTATGTTCGCTGCTCGTGGCCCCGCATTGAGGCACGCGTATTCATATAAAAGGGACCCGAAGAAGAGATGAGGAATATTTTGCATGGTCATACAAGGTAGGTTGTGTTTTACTCTTGCCTGAGAGAATTAATTGATCAAACGCCTGTAATTTTACGGTGTGATAAGTTACTAGGTATTTGATAGGCTTTGATGAAACTCCGTTAAATATTAGCAACAAAGTATCTTCACAGATGGATTCCCACAGGAATTCGCTCGTATTAAATTGGAACAAGTCACCAGACCTCTTTATGGGGTCTCCGCGATAATGTTCTAGAGATTTAATTGTATTTCATATAATTCCCTATGTTTTAGGTAAACTGTCTCCCGCCGGAGTTTAATTATTGTTTAATTGCGGTGCTGTTTTCTTAAAATTTCAGTTAATGAGGCGCATCAAGCGCGGTAAAACCTTTTCTTTTTGGAGTATTTATTGAAATTCATTTACGATTATATATAGGAACGGTGAGACACCTTTAGTGACAGAAAAAAGGGTTACATAAGCTGCTTGCATCTTTATTTTATTTCACATTTTTATCTGCTTCATACGTCCTAGTTGCAGATTCCGTTCGATACATATATGAAATTATCTGCAAGTCCGTATATGCACATATATTGATATATTCTATTGATAGTTTCTTATATTCTATTGGCATATTCTATTGGCAGTTTCTTTGACTAAATGTGTCGCACCTGTTCTATAGTCACTCCAATAATAGCTCCAAATTCATAATATTAAGGAAAGTGTCAGTATGCTATAGTTAGAATAGTTGTAATTTCTGGAATAGTTGTAATTTCTGAAATTCTGCAGGACTTGTATCAGCCGTATACAGAGTCCAGACTTTTAATATGGTCCCATGGTCCCCGAGTCCCTGTCCACTAGATTTTCTCGGATACATTAAAAGCCTGATTTGAGCAACTAAACTGTGGAGATTTTTGATAATTTAAATACGTATTAATTAAATTTAAATATTATGTAAATATAATTACATTGAGTCTTCATACTGCAAAGTCTTTTGAAGCTACACTGTAATACTGATTCGGCGAGCTGCTCTGGTGTCTCATTTCATGAAAGGTGAACAAGTGTGCAAACACTCAGGCGAAATTGTAAATCAGATCAAAAGTTACACAGAATAAATAACAAGGTCTGAGCAATAACACGTGCATAATAAACGGGAGAGGACCCTATGACTTTTTATTTGACTGGTCAAATTCTGGATACCCTCTCGGCAATGTTCTAGAATGGTCTAGAACTAACACTTAACGTGCTCACCTGTCAGTGTACGCGAGTCATTTGATTGGTTCAATTGCCTTGGTCAATGATACATAGACGCCAGAACAGCTCGTGGAATAAAGGTCTATGAAAGCGTAGCTTGATATGAAGATTGTGATGATTTAAAAAAAATGTTAATCCCTGTCATATGGGCGGTTTGTGTGACAAAGCAATAGTCACGTGGAAATGATACGTAATTTTAGTCGCTAGTCTGAACTTGGTTAAATTCGTTAACAAGGGCCAGTGTTATTTTGCAATTTATTTTTAATTTCAGTAATTCTTTTTGTTTCAAACTTTTTAAAGAATATATGACAGTGGTGTTCACTTCTATTGAATTTCCGTATCATTCCGCGTCTTTCAAGGGGTGATTTGTGAAAAATTGTTCTGGCCGTTCAGGTTTTTGCAAATATAACGTTCACAACTTAACAGCCCAATCATTAGATAAATACTTGAATGAAGCTAGGTAAAATGCGCAGCTCGAGCCAGTATTTATTTCACTTGTTTGAGGTCGTTTGTGGCATAGGTCTCTTACTTTCCGCATTTGACCTTCCACTCTGTTTAATTTTAGGTATTTACAAAGTATTCAGAACCTTGTCGCACTCCTTGAATTATTTAATTCATTATCATATGTATTTACATTAACTTGTCTTAATATTATATACATTTTAATACTGTACTATATGCATTTAATACTGTACTATATGCAATCTTTTTTTCCAGATTCATTTACCATTTGTTCCCACGATGTCTTAGTTTGTCAGTGTAAATTTGCTGAATACATATTAAAAAAAAATTTTCCTATCCTATTAAACAAACGGTTTCTTGAGACTTGGTCTTTTTCATTTACAATTGGGATTGGTGGAAACGTTTATTGGGGGGAAATCGGTGTAAAAAAAAAGGCAAGTGACGCCCTCCTCTAATGCGAGATATATTTTGTATTTTCAGCATGATGAAATCCCTCGCAGCCATCTTGCTACTATTGCACCTGTGTTTTCAACAGGTTCCTGCAGGTTAAACATTTCCGTTTACTAGTAAAGAGAAATGTTGTGGAATCTCGTAGAAAATATTGATATCATTAACTGTATTGTAATGTATGTGAAGAATTTATTTACATTGTAATGACTATTTACAGTAAATATTCCAGTGTACTTGCATCCTAATGAGGACATGCTTACAACAGTTTGTAGGATTTGGCTGAATGTTGTAAAATTATTACATTCAAATGATTACATAATTATCAACATGTAGAAATAATACAAAGCCGTAAGCGTTTCGCAACGCGTATTTTACCTTAATAAACTGATAAGTCCTGATAAACTTGTACCTAAATTGAAAATACCACCATATGTAAAGTGACCTATATAGAAAGTTCCATCATATTGTGCTTTTTTAGCGGACCATACTTTGGGACATGTATAGAATGTTCTAGCATACATAGTGACATATATTTGAAAGTTTCACCATTTGTTAAGTGACATGTCTACAAAGTTTCACCATATTGCACATTTTAGCGGACCAACCTGTTGGAGTTCGCAAAGGACCATGCCACGAGGAACATGCCAAAATCTCAAAGCTGTTAAATAGTTCCCCTCCTGTTGTGGGCGCCACCCTCCCGGACTGCGAAGACGACGGCTCTTTTAAGCCCATCCAGTGCAGTGGAGCAATGTGGGTACCATTTTCAGAAAAACGCTAAAATAATTAAAAGGTTGCACAACGCCCCACAATTGTAGCTAAACCTGCGGGAACTACCCTTAACAAACGTTTAAGTCACGGGACTCCTCCCAGTTAAACTTATATTTATATATAGAAGTTTCCTTTCTGTGCGATAAACTTATATTTATATATAGAAGTTTCCTTTCTGTGCGATAACTTTCCTAAATATAATCAGATTTCATTGAAGTTTGGGTCAGTGATCGCTAGCTAGTCTCTCTAGCTCAAAGCAAAATTATCAAACTTTGGTCCAATTTCTCAAAGTTTTAGTTTATATGTTCGCCTGCAAATGTCACACCAGTCAGTGGATTTGGTCCTATTTCTAATGTATTTTAATTTTTATGTTCACCTGCAGATGCCTCCATATCATAGATTTCAAGATCTATGTTTTCATGTGCTCTCAAGATTTTCTCTACATATCTCTTTTTTGTTGCATATCAAGCATGAAAGACAATAAAAGACTCCAAAGCGGGGGACATAAATTCCACTATTTTGATTGTTTCAACTATTCTACTTTTTCATAAATGCTGTGGCTTTCATTTTTTTTTCTGTTTTGAATATCAACATTTAATGAGAATATTCGTCTGAAATATTAAAGAATTACTGGATTTCAAACTTGAGTGTCATTCATCATTCATATATATATATATATATATATATATATATATATATATATATATATATATATATATATATATATATATGAGAGATATAGATACATACAATATAGCTATAAATATATATATATCATAGATTTTTATATATATATGAGATATAGATATATATGGAGATAAATATCTTTAATGTTGAAAACCAGGGTCAATTGACAGGCGTTTGTTCAATCAGTTTATATTATCCCCGGTATTGTAAATGCAAAGAAATATGCCCTCAATATCGAGAATGCAAGCCACCTGGACATATCAGTTACCCGGTCTAGTCTGAACATAGGACGGGAAAAGAGCAAAGTCAACTGACTTTCCCACAAATTCATGAGTTGTCAGAAAAAAATGACATAGATCGCTCCCGTTTTCAAGATTACATTCAAAATTTTAACGAAAGCCAAATATTTCCCCCTTGGAAAACCTTTTTGAAAAATGAAAGATCTGTATTATTGTTTTTTTTTTCATTTGAGAGACCCTATGCAAGATTTGATCCTTGCCCTTCCCTATGAATCTTGTGTATGTTATTTAACTGTTTTAATGCTGTTTTTAGAAATATACCCTAGTAAAGTAACTTTTAATTCAAAAGCGGGGTATTTTTTTTCTCGCTGGTTTTTCAGTTTACCGAAGTCCGTAGAAAATGTTTAGAGTAGAATACAAAACACATGTTAAATTTGATATCACGAAAATATGAGACCTGTCAAATGATATATTTTAGAAAAAGATAGAAATAGACCGAGATGGTGTATATGGTATAGACTTGGATATTTACGAGGTATCAAAGATATTTGTTTTTAATTGTACTGGTAAAAGTAATCTTTGCTGAATTTCCTCTCCATTCTTGCACCATTATTTTCTCCCCGTTTGTTTAATTTGTGTATTGTATTGATGACGCTTTTTCTTACCTTTTGAAAGCTTTTTACGTGAATCATTGAAAGCTGTTTACGTGGATCATATTGTTAATGGGCATCCATTCATAGACCTTTTCTTCAAAGGTGTTACTGTGCATCCCCCGCTGGAAAGGTGATACCCGATACTTCAGTTGGAATATGGGAAATTGAGAAAATAGAGAAATTGGACTGCCGTAAGTTGCTGATGGTTCATTGAATTTAGAACTGAGGTTTTTTTTTTTATAATAATAGTTACTTACGCCAATAACATGAATTTTAGTTACACCAGATGTGTAACATTTCCCCCAATAGTGTGACATTTCCCCCATCACAAGTATTAAAAATGCAGACTTCGAGGTGAAACTTATTGCATGTCGAAACTGAAAAGCAAGACTTGAACAGACTTAGGACAGACCTTGCGCACCGGCTCTTAATTTTTACTACTTAAGTAAAGATTAATTATTTTGATCTGTTTCAATCTTTCAATCAACTCTCCTGCGGCCAAAAAAGGCTGTTGTTCTCTTTTTTTATATTAATGTTTGACATCGTTTTATAAAATTTGACATCGTTTAACGTTTTACTAGAGGGATTAACTTTTTCATGTATATTTGTCAAATATAATCTTTAAAGAGAACAGGATGGTTATGGAACTGGAAAAATGTAACCCCTGATAATCGGTATTTTTATTTTCTGTAGCAAAACTGCAAACCAGGGAGATTAAAGGGCCATGTCACGAGGAACATGCCGAAATAACTGAACATCTGAACAAGTTTCCGAACACAGTAGGCGCCACGCTCCCTGAATGTGAGGAAGATGGGACATACAAACCTGTCCAGTGTAAAGGGTCACAGTAAGTAGCAACATTTAGGCGACATATTTAATATAAATAAAACTTTCCTTAAGTCCTGTTTTTTCAAACAAAGAAGAATAATTCGACAAAACAAAGATGAAATTGACAAAGAATATAAATTTGAAATTTTATCCTTGAACCTTCGCAATATGATTCTAATATAATTGAATTTAGAATACAACTATTCTGCATAGATACTTCTAAATTTCCTTAAACGTGACTCATGGTTATTTAGAAGACGTCTCATCGACACAAGTTTTCTCCGATATTTGGCAAGTGTAGGATAGAAGGCTTAGACGTGTCATCAGGCTTATATAAAAGTATGCTTGGGTGTATAAGTTACAAAAGTTTGTAATTCTATTACATCCTTATTGCTAACGGGATATCCTTGTCATTATCTGCTATTAACATTTTATACTCTGTAGTAGTTTCATTAAAACAATGATTACCCTTTTTGTCTTTAGGTGTTATTGCGTAAAGCCGAACGGTGAAGAATTGCTTGGTGCGTCCGTAGGAGTATGGGAACGGCAAAAGTTGGACTGCTGTAAGTTGCTTATGATTTGGATATACATTTTATTAAACTCCCGAAATGTAAAAGGGTTTCAAGACTTATCTAAAACCTCCAAATATCAGGTGTCCTCTTCAGTTAAATAATTTTAATGCAGTCTACTAGAATTTAATCTACGCAGAACCTTAAATAAAATAATTCGATCGACTTAAGTACAGAAACCACTTGACTATTGTTAATAATTCTATTATTCCTCACAATAGTTCTGTTATTCCTAAGATGAGATGGGTTACTGATTTGGTCTTGTGCGATTTAAGAATGGGTTTAACATCTGTTTATAATATACTAGCTGATAAACCCGGTATACCGGGCTTTTTACCGCGGTTTGGGAAATATATATTGAGATATTGAATGTTGTGTAATTTTTTTTATTATAAAAGTTAAAAGAAAATATAGATTTTTAGTGGGATACTCTCGGAGAACGATATGTACAAATATTTTACTGTTATTTTGTGGCGCTGTGCTCGTGGCAAAAATCATATCCCAGTATGTTTACCTTAAAGACCTGGTCAGTGATGGTTTACATTGCGAACCGGAATGGGACGCGGAGGCATACAGTGTTTCGTTGATGTTTGACTGGTTTCTATCGTTGGACTTATAAAGAATAGGTTGATGTAAGGAACAAATTAGATTAATTAAATGTACGTTGCAAGGAAACTGTTCCTGAAGAAGGAAACAGAAATATGCATACATCGTAAGTAGCAGAAGCGGACCCAGGGGGACTCCATGCAGTGGGTCAGTATACCATTTTCAGAACCCCGACACCACCCCAGCCCAGTTCCTGAATTCGGGACCTTGAATTAGGTTTTGTCACTAATCCTCCTGGGTTGAACTCTCCATTTCATGAAGCGAGAAACATGTTTTTCTCTTTTACTGACCACGCACGTGGGTCAAAGCCCTCATTGAAAGCAAGCGTTATTCATATGAACAATAGTCCTTAGTGTTAGAGGTTAAGTGACCTCGATGCACGCATTCCGGTGATTGCCGAAGGCAGTTCGGTTGTGCTCGGTAAATAAACGGAAAAATCACTCAAAATTATATGTATGTTAAAAATTTATTTTCATATCGCCTATGTCACTGCAGGGATAATAACCTTTAAAATGATGTATGGCATAATATTGTACACAACGCGGTTTTAGAGAACACCGCGAACAAACGTGAACTGAATTCCTTTTATAAGTATTAGATAATTATAGAACACGTATACTTTTTTAAATTCATCGTTCATGTTCAACTATAATTTTATTTTCGTATACATTTATTATAATTTGATAGTGAGCATGAGGGTTATTACATTTTGAAACTAATTCTCAAGATGTTTCTTTTATCGTATGTAGCTAAACTGCAGATCAGGGAGATTAAAGGACCATGCCATGAGGAACATGCCAAGATAACTGAACATCTGAACAAGTTTCCGAACACAGTAGGCGCCACCCTCCCTGAATGTGAGGAAGATGGGACATACAAACCTGTCCAGTGTAAAGGGTCACAGTAAGTAGCAATATTTAGTAGACACTAGTTTAATGTGAATTAACATTTTCTTTAGTCAGTAAAACAAAGAAGATGAATGTGACATTTTATCCTTGAACCTCTGCAATATGATCCTAACATCGAATGTAGAATATCATCGAATGTAGAATATACCTACTCCAGTTAAATCATATTCTGCATATAAATTTCTAAATTTCCTTTAATATGATGTATGGGTAGGTATACATTTAGACGTCTAATCTACATGCGGGTTTTTTTTCCGATTTTTGGCAAGTGTAGAGCAGAAGGGTTAGACGTGTCCTCAGGCTTATAAAATTGTACTTGGTGTATACGTTACAAAAGTTTGTAATTATGTTGCATGCTTACTGCTAACGGGATATCCTTGTCATTGATTACCTGCTATCAACATATTACTGTTGTCGTTTCATTAAACAAAATGGACCCTTTTTATCATTAGGTGTTATTGCGTAAAGCCAAACGGTAAGATGGTGCCTGGTGCGTCCGTAGGAGTATGGGAACGGCAGAAGTTGGACTGCTGTAAGTTGCTTGTGATTTGGATATACACTTTATAAGACCACAAATGTAGGGGTTTCCAAGTCTTTGCGACACTTCTATAAACTGATTTAGATCATCTATCAGTGGACTATTGTTGATAGTTCAATTATTCCTCACAATAGTTCTATTATTCCTAAGATGGGATGGGTTATTAATTTGGTCTAATGTGATTTAAGAATTGGTTTAACATCTATATACAAAATGATTATTTCACACCATAACACGTATACTTTTTGATTCATCGTCATGTTGAACTGTCATTTTATTTTCGTATATACTTTTGTTTAACGTATTTAGTAGTGAGCAAACGTAAGTAATTAGTAGTGAGCAATGAGAATTATAGAATTATGAAACTTATATCCATGATAATTGGTTATTTTATCCATGATAACTGATTATTATATCGTATTTAGCTAAACTGCAGACCAGGGAGATTAAAGGACCATGTCACGAGGAACATGCTAAGATAACTGAACATCTGAACAAGTTTCCAAACACAGTAGGCGCCACCCTCCCTGAATGTGAGGAAAATGGGACATACAAACCTGTCCAGTGTAAAGGGTCACAGTAAGTAGCAACATTTAGGGACATGTTGAATGTAAATAAACCTTTCCTTAAGTCTGTTTTGTCGAACATAGAAGACGAATTTGACAAAACAAAGTTAAAATTGACAAAGAATATGAATTTGAAATTTTATCCTTGAACCTGCGCAATATGATCCTCTTATTATTATTAAATGTAGAAGATAACTACTCCCGTAAAATCGTATTCCGAATAGATTACTACAAAAATCGTATTATATGTAGAACATAACTACGCCCGTAAAATCGTATTCCGCATAGATTATTACAAAAATCGTATTATGTATAAATACTTCTAAATTGACTTAAATATGATGTAAGGGTTATTTAGGTTTAGACGTCTCATATACTAGTTTTTTTCCCGCCATGTGTGTCAGAATAGTGAACTTAGCCTCAGGATTAGTGTGCGTGTGTGTGTAAACGTTTCAAAAGTTTGAATTTTTTTAACATGCCTATTGCTGACGGTATTACCTTGTCATTGATTGCCTGCTATTATCATGTTACATTCAGCTGTGTCGATACATCAAAACAATGATTACCCTTTTTGTCATTAGGTGTTATTGCGTAAAGCCGAACGGTGAAAAGCTGCTTGGTGCGTCCGTAGGAGTATGGGAACGGCAAAAGTTGGACTGCTGTAAGTTGCTTATGATTTGGATATACACCTTATTAAACTCCCGAAATGTAAAGGGGTTTAAAGACTTATCTAAAACCTCCAAATACCGGGTATCATCTTCAGTTAAATAATAATGCAGTCTACAAGAAGTTTTTAATCTACGCAGAACCTTAAATAAAATAATTCGATTGACTTAAATACAGACACCACTGGACTATTGTCTATAATTCTATTATTCCTCACAATAGTTCTGTTATTCCTAAGATGAGATGGGTTACTGATTTGGTCTTATGCGATTTAAGAATGGGTTTAACATCTATTTATAATGTATAATTATAATTATTACACAACTGATCACGTATACTTTTAAATTCATCCTTCATGTTTAACTATAATTTTATTTTCGCATACATTTTAACATAATTTGATAGTGAGCATGAGTGTTATTACATTTTGAAACTAATACCCATGATAATGGTTCATTGTATTGTATGTAGCTAAACAGCAGATCAGGGAGATTAAAGGATCATGTCATGAGGAACATGCTAAGATAACTGAACATCTGAACAAGTACCCGAACACAGTAGGCGCCACCCTCCCTGAATGTGAGGAAGATGGGACATACAAACCTGTCCAGTGTAGAGGGTCACAGTAAGTAGCAACATTTAGGGACATGTTTAATGTAAATAAACCTTTCTTTAAGTCTGTTTTGTCAAACAAAGAAGACGAATTTGACAAAACAAAGATAAAATTGACAAAGAATATGAATTTGAAATTTTATCCTTGAACCTGCGCAATATGATCCTATTATTATTGAATGTAGAAGATAACTACTCCCGTAAAATCGTGTTTCTCAGAGTAAAATCGTATTCCGCATAGATTTTTACAAAAATCGTATTATGTGTAAATACTTCTAAATTGACTTAAATATGATGTATGGGTTATTTAGATTAAGACGTCTCATCTACTAGTTATTTTCCCGCCATGTGTGTCAGAATAGTGAACTTGTCATCAGGATTAGTGTGCGTGTGTGTAAACGTTTCAAAAGTTTAAATTTTTTTAACATGCCTATTGCTGAGGTATGTCCTTGTCATTCATTGCCTGCTATTAACATGTTACATTCAGCTGTGTCGATGCATCAAAACAATGATTACCTTTTTTGTCATAAGGTGTTATTGCGTAAAGCCGAACGGTGAAAAGCTGCTTGGTGCGTCCGTAGGAGTATGGGAACGGCAAAAGTTGGACTGCTGTAAGTTGCTTATGATTTGGATATACACTTTATTAAACTCCCGAAATGTAAAGGGGTTTAAAGACTTATCTAAAACCTCCAAATACCGGGTATCATCTTCAGTTAAATAATAATGCAGTCTACAAGAAGTTTTTAATCTACGCAGAACCATGAAAATAATTCGATTGACTTAAATACAGACACCACTGGACTATTGTCAATATTTCTATTATTCCTCACAATAGTTCTGTTATTCCTAAGATGAGATGGGTTACTGATTTGGTCTTATGCGATTTAAGAATGAGTTTAACATCTATTTATAATGTATAATTATAATTATTACACCATTATAATTATAATACAACTGAACACGTATACTTTTAAATTCTTCCTTCATGTTTTACTATAATTTTATTTTCGTATACATTTTAACATAACTAGCAATTACCCGTGCTACGCACGGTGTTGGGCGAGCATTTTGTTCTGATGTCAGTCTGTCATAGTTTCATGTCTTGGGTGTACAATATTAGTCTCTTTGAATCCGACATTTGGTATAAGTTTTCTGTCTCTGAGTTATTCATGTGTCGGAGTCTGAATGACCTGGGCGAATACGTTCTTGTCCGAATGGTGGAATGTCTTCGGACAAACCCGGAGCATATGTATGTCATAAATCACGGCAAACCGTAGTGTCAGAGGAGACATGTAAATTCACACAAATCGCGTTACGCTATTAATATATAGATCCCATTATATGCATGGTGTTATGGATAAAACTCTTATTGAAGGTGAGAGGTTGGCCGGAGAATTTTCGAAGAATCTGATATGTTAAAATAAAATCATTTTTATATGAAAATATTTATTATGCTGAACATCGCCATTTAAAGTTGCCCTCCGCGCCCGTGAATCGGCCAGTAAAGGAACCTGTTATGTTTTCCAGTGAGACAGTCACTGCGTTCAGTCAGTGTGTTAATACCCGGATCCCACTCCGGATCCCGGAACCCAAGAAAAAATTGTAATTCTTAAACTCTCATGGTAATTTGTCCAGATATTTTAGCATAATCGTATCTAAAGACATATTTTATATTATGTTTGGTTAAAACATAATAAAATAGTATGTTTTGCAACAAAATATGATAAAAAAAAAAAAAACTTACGGACCCTGGGGCACGGACCTCACGGATTACACGGACCCCGTTTTCTCGTTGTTTTACCATTTCTTTAGTACATACATGTATTTCAAATCACGTTTAGCCATGACACATTTGTGATTTATCATTGTGTTAGTATCTGTATTTTTACATTTCTGTTTGTTTTTATTCATAATTTTATATTTGCTATTTATTTCATTTGTGTAGCGTTTTAAAAAGTATAATAATTTAAAACGTTTATAAAATCATTATTTTGGAACCTGTAGTTGCTTGAAATGCAAGTAATCAACTATTCCTTTCGGTATTTTTATTATTGCCAACTTTAAAATTGCATGGTTATGAACGGAGCACGAAACCTGTTGTTATGTGGAAGAGCTCTGATATATCAGTCTCGGGTCCGCTCAACTGTTAGTACACTTTAAATTGAATCTCCCCCACTGTGTCCGCACTATTATATTTTCATTTAAAATAACAAATATTATATTTACTTTTTAGTGTGTGACATGAGTGCTATTTTTGTCCTCTTTTAAGTCGTAAATAAAAATATGAGCGGTGGTTACTGGGGTCCGTCAAAATTGAACAGTTGGCAAATTCAAGTAAATGAGGTCAGTCTTCATCGAAATATTTTTGTAATTATAAATCTTTCAGTGAATCAGTCATTTACAAATGTGCAACATTTAGGGACTTTGGTCTGTCCTTACATCAACAATAGTGGTGTTTTTATCGGTATAAATCATTGAAAATTAGGAGATAGGTTTATGGGGTCCGGGGACCGTGGGGTTCGGGTTTTACACACTACCCTGCATTCACTACTGCTCGGAAAATTTTCATTCTTTGAAAGATCCCTCCCCTTTTGAGCATTTTCCTCACGCGAGATCTCCTTGTGCACAATAGACCTTTTCTCTGCGCGGAGGTTGCCTTTTGAGAAGGGATCACAAATGGGGATTATTTCGGGCCGGTCACCGCAATTTTAAGAAAAGCCCAGATAGGGCCCCCCGAGAAAAACGCTGTCCCCCCCCCCCCCCCCCCCCCATCAAACACTCTGTGGCCATTGTGTTACCAGGCCCGAAGACACAAAGAAAAGAGGCGCCCGCGGGGGAGCAAATATTAAAATTATTAATTATGCACCGTAATACGCAAATATTGCAAATAAGTGGGTGGAATCTCTTCGGACAAACCCAGAGCATATGTATGTCGAAAAACACGGCAATCCGTACGGCGGTATCAGAGGAGATACGGAAAATCACAAATCGCCTTACGCTATTAATATATAGATTTGATAGTGAGCATGGGGGTTATTACATTTTGAAACTAATACCCATGATGTTTCTTTTATCGTATGTAGCTAAACTGCAGACCAGGGAGATTAAAGGACCATGTCATGAGGAACATGCCAAGATAACTGAACATCTGAACAAGAACCCAAACACAGTAGGCGCCACCCTCCCTGAATGTGAGGAAGATGGGACATACAAACCTGTCCAGTGTAAAGGGTCACAGTAAGTAGTAACATTTAGGGGACATGTTTAGTTAAATGTGAATTAATCTTTCCCTTAGTAAAACTAAAAAGACGAAATTGACAAAGAAGACGAATTAGAAATGTTATCCTTGAACCTTCGCAATATGATCCTATTATAATTGATTGTAGAACATAACTACCCCAGTTAAATCGTATTCTGCATATATACTTCTAAATTTCCTTAAATATGATGTATGGGTTATTTAGATTAGACGTCTTGTCTAAATAAATGGGTTTTTCCCCGACATATGGGAGGTGTAGAGCAGAAAGGTTAGACATGTCCTCAGGCTTATAATAGTGTTTGGTTGTGTGAACTTTACAAAAGTTTGTAATTCTGTTACATGCGTATTGCTGAATGTATATCCTTGTAATTGATTACGTACTATTAACATTTTTTACTCTTGTTGTCGATTCATTAACATAATATTGACCCTTTTTGTCATTAGGTGTCATTGCGTAAAGCCCAACGGTAAAATGGTAATTGGTGCGTCCGTAGGAGTATGGGAACGGCAGAAGTTGGACTGCTGTAAGTTTGCTTTAGATTTGGATATGCATTATATTAGACCACAAATGTACGGGTTTTCAAGTCTTTATCTAAAACCTCCAGATTTCGGGAAGCATTTAAAGTCAAATATTATTAATGCACTATTCAAGAATTTAATCTACGTTGACGCTTAAATTAAATAAAATAGATTGACCTTAAACACAGGCACCACTGGACCATTGTCAATAGTTCTACTATTCTTCATAAGTTCTAATATTCTTTAGACAAGATGGATTAATTTGGTTTAACATCTATATGTAATTTTAATTTTTAACACACCTGAATACGTATAATTTTCAATTCATTGTTCATCATGAACTTTTATTTTAGTTTCATATATATTTTTGAAGAAAGTTGTAGTGAGCATAAGGGTTATCAAAGTTTGAAACTAATACCCATGATAATGAGTCATTGTATCGTATGTAGCTAAACTGCAGACCAGGGAGTTTAAAGGACCATGTCATGAGGAACATGCCAAGATAACTGAACATCTGAACAAGTACCCGAACACAGTAGGCGCCACCCTCCCTGAATGTGAGGAAGATGGGACATACAAACCTGTCCAGTGTAAAGGGTCACAGTAAGTAGCAATATTTAGTAGACACTAGTTTCATGTGGATTAACATTTTCTTTAGTCAGTAAAACAAAGGAGATGAATTTGACAAAGAAGATGTGACATTTTATCCTTAAACCTCCGCAATATGATCCTATCATACATGAATGTAGAATATAACTACTCCAGTTAAATTCTATTCTGCATATATATTTCTAAATTTCCTTTAATATGATGTATGGTTATTTAGATTTAGACGTATCCTCTACATAAGAGTTTTTTTCCGGTATTTGGCAAGTGGAGGGCAGAGGGGTAAGACGTGTCCTCAGGCTTATTAAAGTGGGTTTGGGTGTATACGTTACAAAAGTTTGTAATTCTATTACATGCGTATTGCTGAATGTATATCTTTGTTATTGATTACCTACTATTAACATTTCATACTCTGTTGTCGATTCATTAAAACAATATGGACCCTTTTTGTCATTAGAACAATATGGAACCTTTTTCTCATTAGATGTTATTGCGTAAAGCCCAACGGTAAGATGGTGCTTGGTGCGTCCGTAGGAGTATGGGAACGGCAGAAGTTGGACTGCTGTAAGTTGCTAGTGATTTGGATGTATACTTTATTAAACCACAGAAATGAGTTTACAAGACTTGTCTAAAACCTCAAAATATCGCGTATCATTTTCAATTAACTAATAATTGTGAAGTCTTCCAGAATTTTTCTACGATGAAACTTGGATAAAATGAATCAACCTTAGTACAGGCACCACTCGACTATTTGCCAATAGTTCTATTATTCCTCCGTAGTTTTATTATTCCTCACAATAGTTTTATGTAATTTCAGATAAGAAGGGTTATTAATTTTGTCTAATAATTTGTTTAACATATGTTTATACATAATAATTATTACACACCTGAAAACACACCTGAACACTTCAATTCATCGTTGATGTTGACTTGTCATTTATTTTCGTATTAATTTCGATGTAATTTGATAGTGAGCATGAGGGTATTTAAATTTCGAAACTAATACGAATTTTAGTAGTTGTTTTTATCGTATGTAGCTAAACTGCAGACCAGGGAGATTAAAGGACCATGTCATGAGGAACATGCCAAGATAACTGAACATCTGAATAAGAACCCGAACACAGTAGGCGCCACCCTCCCTAAATGTGAGGAAGATGGGACATACAAACCTGTTCAGTGTAAAGGGTCACAGTAAGTAGCAACATCTAGTTTAATGTAAATTAACGGCTTTAATGACTGCTCATTAATCGATAAATAGAAATTAGCTGACCCACCCAAATATTATATATTTAGAACTGGTTTGCGTGTAAATGAGTGAGCAGTTTTAACTTCAACCCCCCCCCCCCCCCGACCTATATCGAATATTGAAATATGTTCAGTCAGTTTAAAGAAATAAAAAATAAAATTGCCAGGTACTTTTTGTAAGAAATTTTATGGATATATTCCTTCTTGCAATTCTGACAGAAAGAACTGTTATACTTTAGTTGAATTTTATTGTCCCGGCTACCGCGGAACGAGGGACATTGGTTTTGGTTTGTCTGTCTGTCCGACCCTCCGTCTGTATGTCCGTCAGGTTTTCGTTTCCGTGCGATAACTCTCCAAAATATTATCAGATTTCATTCATGACACGTGGAAACATCTTCTGGGGGAAAATATAAAAAATACACTGAGAGGGCAAGAAAGGTCACAGAACGCTGAAATACCAAGAGGCGGAAGCGGAGGATATACATTCAACGCATTTGCTTGTTCTGTTTGAAATAGACCATCCGACAAATGACATCTTGAGTTTAGATAACGTTTATATAATTTTGTTTATACAGGTGTTTCTGCGTGACTGCCGACGGAATGAGGATCCTTAAATACGCTCTGCCAATATGGGCTAGTAGGGAGATGGATTGCGGTATGCAACTCTTTTTTTTTTTTTTTTTACTTTTTTTTTTTTTACTTTTTTTTTTACTATAATCAAGTCGATATTGGAACATGCTTAATGCCGTTATAAAACTATTTGCAGTTAGGTGCTCGCCATGTTTTCACGCTGCGCTCTTCTTTAACATATGTTATCAAATGTTACTTTCACATGAACATATTTATGAAAAAAATTGCTACATTAGAAACGTTGCAATTAGTTTCGTACTCATTTAAAATATGCTTTATTTTAAATGAAGTTGTTACGAATAACGTAATATGGTTAGGTTTTTAAAAAATGCAATATGAGTCTAAGTGTCATCAAAAGCGTTTTTTTTTTTTTTAACTTTCAGAATGCGCTAGAACCGTAGCTGAGCTAAACGGCAAAAGTCCCGAGGGCGACAAAATCCCTGCTGAAGTGTTGTGCGACTCGAAAGGAAGTTTCGTCATTGAATAACCACTTATCACGTACTCTGATGTGACGGCTCCCGAAAAGTAATTATATTGAACAGTTTGTACTGGCGATAGATTTCCTGTCGGATGCGTTAGTACCCTGCTTTAAATATTCCATGGTGTGGGGGCATTTTGTTAGGTACTTTTTGCTGTGATTAAAACTTTATCCTTGAGATGTGTTGGCGGTCCTTGAATGAATGTTTCATAGTTGAGTTCTGTTACAAAACATTTCATTGACGTTGAAGAGTGGTCTGTCAGTCGGTCTGTCAGTTCGTAAGGTTTTAGTTTCCGTGCGATAACTTTATTAATTATTATCAGATTTCATTCAGATGGGGTCCGTTATTGTGGTTATGCATACCTCGGTTGGGATTGGTTTTGCTCAAAAACAAACCTATCAATCCCCCCTTCTCTTCCAAATTAACAAATTATGACGTGGAGACATCTTAATGGGGGAAAATAAAATCTAAATTGTGAGATCACAGGAAGCTAAAATATCAAGAGGCGGAAGCAAGGGACATAAATTCACGAATTTGCTTGTTCAAGAGATACACATTCTTTCACGGTTTCAGAATTTCAAAAGGAGCACTGGTTGAGGACCTTCCCAGAATCTTGTTATGATTTATGATATGTTCCTTTGCTTCTGTCAAATTGCTCCCGAATGATAAAACCTGTGACATATGATTGTTTTCTGGGTTATGTAAATGGGGGTGTGACGGTTCATGAAACCGGTTGAGGCGAGGGATAAAAGTACTGTGATATGAATCTCCTCACAATTTAAAAAGATTAAATTAAAAATATATGAAATATATGATATGTAATGAAATGTAAATAATTAAAATTCTATATTAATTCATTGAAATAATTTAATTTATTGTTCCTGTGGGGGGGGGGGGTTGCCCTAACCTTCACAAAAATTAAAATCCATGAGAATGTTTGAGTAAAGATATTAAACAGGAACGTAATACATTGCCACCTGAAAGTTTATAATTTAATGATTTGTCTGCTTTTCCCATTTTAATAATATGCCTTTAAATTAATAAAAACTTGTCTGTGTCTACAAAGACTTCAAATAATTTTAGCTGAGAGACCAGATTTGCTAAATACATTTTGCGCTACTTCTCCGTAGTACATGCAGTAATAAACAAGGATTGCAAGCAGGCGCCTCTGTTTTGGAAGGTTTGTTAGCCACTGTTTTTGGAAGGTTTTGTTGACCGCCCTGCCTTACCGTTATGCACTTATAATTCTGCGGAAACTGAAAACTAACACCCTGAAAATAGGGATCCTAGAGTTGTTAAAGGCTCCTTTGAAATGTATTATCTCGCGCTAATCGTTAATTTTGGCTGTATTAGTTCCGCAGCAAACCCATCCCTTCACATTGGCTTTATATCTCAAATTTGCCTGTTACTTTGTGTTTCTGTACGTGAGTAAAGATTCCACGGGTCTGTTTACCATAAAGACACTGCGACCATATATCAGCTATGTGTATAAGCGACAATTGACAATCAAAGGGAGGAAGCCTGAATGTAACGAGAGAAACTACGAAGAAGCTTGAACAAGTTTGATTTGTCAGATGGCATGAGTGCTTACACCACTAGGCTTGCACCACTGGTCGCGCCCAGTACAAGCTTATTACCACTTGTCTATAGGCATAAGCAAACTGATCAGAATGACATCCTGGCAGATACCATAATTTCATGGTATTTCTCCTTAAGGTATTTCTCCTTATCCTGATATAGTTTGAAAAAACTATATCAGGATATCTATCCTGTCTGGTATGTATATTTGCCCCTTCAATTACAATAGCATTTTATTAACACTCCTAACTACTAAATAACACTGCCTAACTTTAATTTGCTACGGAAGTGTAGTGCATTACTTTCCCGTTAGTAATAAATACGCGACTTGCATAGTGCATTTCAGCTTGTATTAAAATGCTATTTAAAACGTTAAATAAATAAACTGTGATCGAAACATAAACAAGGTAAGCAGGGACAAGAGGATAAGAAAGATTATTTTTAATTGTATTTACACACTAAACACGCAAGCTTAGTTCTCCAAACAGTTTGGGATTGTCTAAAATTGTTTGTTTATATTAAATGTACCTATTCACATACCAAGTCTATTTAATATACACATGTTGTTATATGCTTTATATACATAGCTTGATTTTTTTCTCCTTAAAATATGATGGTATCTGCTAATAGTTCATTGTAAACAGTTTGAGTACTCCTGTACATAAGTTATGTACATAAGTTATGTAAGGTTTGCGAGATCAGTTGTAGAAATGTAAACAGAACGCGCACGCCAACCGGTGGCCATACCGCCCTATTTGACAATTAAGCTTTTTCAAGCATCAACACAGTGTTTCTTGTGTTTTTTTTGTCATATAATTATTCTAGTTTGGGAATTGTGCAAGCGCAAGATCAGAATTCTAGTTATGGTCTAGTCTTGTTATGGTAGACGGACACACGTGGACTGTGTTTATTCACACACAGAACCATAACAATGAATGGCACAGGTGAATTGGAGATTGTCAGTGTACAGGGATGGTTTCGTCAGAAAAATATTGCATTCTGCCAAACTAATGAACTACTGCCGTTGGATAATGCACATACTGTTATAAATGTGTATGTACCTTTTAGTTTTCATTTTTTTTTCTAGTTCCCTAGACTCCTATTTTCCTATACATTGAGGTAAAAATGAATAGCACTCGCACATATATATATTTTTATATATGTGTAGAGATTAAGAGTGGCGCCTTTTAGATAGTAAGTCTATCTAAAAGGCGTCAGCCTTACTCCAAACCCACGCACTTATCATTATATTTGTGTATATATATATATATATATATATATATATATAGAGAGAGAGAGAGAGAGGGAGGGGGAGAGAGAGATAATTACCTCAATGGCATTCATACACAATTGTATTTTCTTCCAAAATCATTTAAAATAAAATATTGGTTTACAAGACATGTTTTAATATTTAGTTTTAACATTTGCCAAATGAACATACAAAAAATGATTTAATTATTCCTACTTTTAAACTATTATTAAGGTGAGACCATCAAGCAGTAAGTTGGACAAGCAGTAAGAAACACGAACCAAGTTCAGATTCTTTGAGATTTAGTTACTTGAAATTTACTTGAAAATGTGCCATATCAGACAAGTTTAAGTACTTAAAAGGAGTATGTGCTGTTCTTTTATGTGCTGTTTAAACAACCTTAATGTTGACTTCCTCTATAACGACCCCCATATTATAGCCCAAACAATGTTTTTATTTATTTTTTCTATAAAAGTACAATAACTTAATATGAAAAAAAAGAATGCACAAACCTTTAAATACATTCAAGGTGTTTGTTTCTTGTATATGGCAGATGTCATTTTGTTAGCTTGTGCACTTAATAAAAATTGTTCTTTGTGGGAAACCTACGTCAGCAACAAGGAGACTGATAATAATAATGAAATTTATTAAACAAATTACAATGCCTTGTTCCTCATAGTACGACGTGTCAACATACAATCATCCATATCATGATGATATGACCACTTATCATGAGAACATTTAAAAAACTCGCACTTAGAAGAACGATGACGTAGCACACATAATGTGCTACGTCACAGATAATGGAGTACAATTGGAAAAAAAAATAAAACTCTCCTTGTGCTGACTACAGTTAATCACGATTTAAGGGAAACGAGCATTAGTTAAGCAGGCATACAATGCTTTAGTTTTTGTCTGGAGTTATTTGGTATAAAAATGATAATAAGAACATGGGCTCCAATTAAAGATGTATATTCCGCTGCTGCGTCTGACATACCCTGCAATTAATGAGATAACCAATCAGATTTTAAAAATATCAGAATAGTTTCTATTCTTCATTTCATAGTTTGCATTATATATCAATAGTGCAAGCAGGGTACTACTTATCAACTACAGATTACTATTTTCATACGAAAAAAAAATTACCAGTGATTTTGTTCGGAAGGATGAAGCCTATGTTGCCATTGTGTCATCACAAGTCATTTAATGATAATGAAAAAAACCGACAAGAATTCAATAATAATTAACAAGCATTTAACCTTACCGTTGTTATATTTAAACTTTACCATTGGTTTTACCATAGTTCATGTTAAGATTAGTCCGTTTTATAATTGTACTGGTATATCCTGAATGCCTCGGTCTTATATTCCCATAAATGTATAATAAAATTGGCCTACCAAACCAAATCATTTAAAAAAAAAGACCTTGGGGGGGGGGGGGGGGGAGATGGCATAGAAGAACATTTGTAAACACGTGCGATAACATTATGACTCATGATGACACTTTTTTTGTTATGATTTGATATTTAATTTCAAATGGGTTTCCTTCAACAGGACTTTTCGTAATCTTCTACATTTTTTTTTAAATTTTTTTTCGAAACACTCTTCTCAATGAATTCTTCAGCAAAACATGCATTTCATTCAATGTCGATTATGTCCTTAACATGTCACATTCTGCTGTAAATGTCTGTAAATAATTGTCTGGTGCAAACTGCCTAATGTGCCCAGCTTACAAAAGATTTGCAATGAATAGTGAAATAAATGATGAAAATAGCATCCAGAGAAGGTATAATTACTCCAAATGATATGATATTGCCCGCACAAAGCTGAGGTTAAATGATCAACGTTGCTATTATAATTATTATTATTTTTTGTTTCTTAATATGTACTTCATTTCAATGTGAATGGTGGACTAGGTAGAATTTCCTAAAACGTTGGGTTGGGTTAGTGAGGACCTTTAAACTAAATCAAGTCAATGTTGTCCTTTTTTTTCTGTTGTTTATTCTTCACAAAATATGTAAAAAAAATAGTCATCCGCCTAAATATAAATTATTTCTTTGATAATGACTAAAACCTAAAAATACTCCTTAGAATTCCTTAGGAACCTTTAGATATACTTTGGTAAAACTAACCGTAAGAGACGGGTGTCTATACCTTCACCATCAGCGAGCGGACAGTGATGTTTGTGATGTAATAATCAAACAATAGAATAGCGCAATAGCTAAATCATATTAAATGGAAGAATAATAGGGCCATTTTCATATGTTATGTATGAAGGAAACAAATATTTATTCACTGGTAAAAACCAGGGAAAACGGACCATCCTGTATACGATACAGGTTATCTGAAATGAGCAAGTTGTCCGCCAAACACATTCCACAAACTACTCCAGGATACCATGGTGTCTATATACGATTTTTAAAACGAATTTATTAATGAAATTTTGTAAAACAGATTAATTTTCCCTGGTTAGTCTTATGGAACTTGATGCGGATCCATGTGTTGGCGGAGGTATGCGCTCTACGAGTGCTCTCCAATATTGGAATAATGTCTTAACGCAGTCTTTGTGGGTCTAGTCTAGTTTATTGTGATGTATTATATTTTACCAACCATTGAGAGGTGTTTTGTTGCTAAATTTCCCTCTGTAATAAATATTTATATATATTGGCCCTCAATTTTTACTCTAAAATCAATTTTGACCTGAAAAAAATGACAAAACCACCAAAGAAAAATTGGCACCATATTTTTTTGTAAAGGTTAAGGTCTAAGGATCACAAAAATGTTGGGTGTCCACCTTTTACAGGGAAAAATACTCTGTGACATATGCCCCCACACTAAAGGGCTATAGGTCTGCTCGAACATGAATGACCCTGACACATTTTTTCAAGGTCACAATGGCGATAATGCTAAAATGATGTTACCGCAATAATTCCAAACAAAATTGAGACACGGTCACCAAACTTGCAGTACTGACGTACCACATAAAGATCTTTCCCTTGTTCTTAAAGTAATCGATCTTTCCCCTGTTCTTAAAGTAATCAAAAGTCCTAGATCTTTCCCTTGTTCTTAAAGTAATAAACAGTTCTAAGGGCTGAAAGGTTCTGCGATACATTGTTTCAATTACCATTGAAAGGACCCATTTACATTTGGTTAGGAGTTTTCTATAGTGGTGTTACAGATGTGCTGCCACCCATTGTTAAGTGGACAATAAATGCTACTGCCACTATTCGTACAACGAAGATTTACTTAAAAGTGGTAGAAGTTGTCGAGGCTGATTGTTTATATGATAGGACTGTGAACACTGGGTAACGTTTGAAGAAGATGAAACAACGGTATATGCAGGTTTCCTCGGGGACCGTAACAGGACCTGTTCTGATTTTAAGCAAGACATTATAAGGCTGACGGTTACGTTACTTTTTTTAATGATAGTAAATACGTTAATCATCATCCATTTAAAAAAAAAAATAACATAGTAGAAAATTAATAACGAGAGGTTAATTTACATGATATCATGTAAAGATTTTTTTTTCATATAAAAATATATCCCACAATAGCATCAGATATGAAATGTCCATTAAATGTATTAATAACAGTATTCCGTTTCCCTTCTGACATATATACGACTTAAAAGCTAACATATAAAGAACATATTTATAACCTCAGCAAGATCAGAAGGTATCTCAATCAAGATGCTGCAGATGAGTTGGTTCATAATTTCATCACTTCTAAACTGCATGGATTACTGTAATGCACTCCTTTGTGGGCTCCCTTTTGTTCTGTGACAGAATATGGCGGCGCGCATTGTAACTTTAAGGAGTAAATCTGATCACATCACACCTGTACTCCATGCTCTTTATTGGCTGCCAGTGTGTCAGAAGATACATATTAGAGTTCTGGTCCTCGTATTTAAAGGGGGCCCAATCACCTATCTGACGTAAATAAACTAAAGGTAATCCCTTGGAGGTTTCATAAAAATAGGTCAGAAAACGTGGATATCAGCGCACACAGGCTGTTTTTTTGTTTATATCAACGTGTTTATAATATGTGAGGGATCGCCATAATAATCAAAACAAATTTAACAAGGGTATCTGGCAGCAAGTTAAATAAGCCAGACCTTTGCAAATGGCGCTTTGCAACAAGCGACCTTTCTACCGCTGCATATATAACCTTAGGTTACACGTTTTCCCGTTTGTCGACTTTGCTGTGTTTACAAACATGTTTTTATAAACATGTTCACACATCTTTTTACGAAGGCCTTATAAGAACTTTTCACAAACAAAATTACCCTAAGATCATTAATATATATGCAGATGACGCCAGCAACCATATAAATTATTGTTCAAAGGTAGTTGAATGGGTACCTTTAAAAAAAATAATAATACACAATCGGCTCCGTACAATCTGCTGGAACTCGTGAGCTTCGCTCCTCCTGCCAGGTTCTCTTAGCTGTTCCATTCACAAAGGCATCGACTATATGCATGGGAGCTTTTGATTAAGCTGGTCCTAAACTTTGGAATGAATTACCGAAGTATATGCAATCCCAATCCAGTCTGTCAGCTTTTAAGTATCATCTTAAACCCCATTTGTTCAAACAGTTTTACGGATATCGTAGTGAATAAACTTCTATGGTATGAATTCTTGAACCGTTTTTACTGTTTTAAAATTTTATTTTGTAATGTTTTTATTCTTTCATTTTATTCATTGCTAATTTTACATATATCTTTCCATTTGTCACGTTTTAGTCATGTACAGTGTTTAGGGCACCATTTCTGGATTTTTACGCTTTATATATTAAATTATTATTATTATTATTATTATTATTATTATTATGAAAGTAAGTCAAGTCTTTAACGGCCTTATTCTAGGTTCGGTGGCTCTGTCCAAGGTGTGCACACAAAATACCACAATTTTTTTTTATAGATACAGGAAGAAATATTACCGTTTTGAATCAGTGACTTAAATCCTCTCACCTGTTTAAGGAGTACGATTTAAATGTCTTATATAAAACATTACTCTATTTTACATTTTAATTCAAGGTTGACTTAGAGGTCAAACAAATTGTTTCTATTGCATTGACAACTATCGTCCGGCCGACGTCTAGCTACTCAGGAATCCGGCATGAAAACAGAAAAAGCGTCAACTGACCTCACCACCACAGCCCATATGCGCCGCTCTTTTCACCTAATTATGATAATAGGACCCCATAACGCACATTCATAGATTGCTTTCCATGCCCATTGTGGCGAGGGCTCTTCAGAATACAATAGTGACGCCACAAAGTTCGATGACGTATAATGCATTGATGACGTCTTCACCTGGAATCGCTTTGTCTCTGAACTCAAGTGTAGAGTATATCGCAGTCACTGTGAACTGTTTTGCTATATTTTGGATTATTTGTCTATTACGAATGACGCGCCAGGCAAGACATTATCATTCACTCGGTTGTCGGAGGAATGGCTCCTGCAACCTTTGGCCTAGAACTTTTTATACTGTGTCCTTTAAAAAAATGTCCCCGAAAACATGCCGACTGGAGTACTGGTACAGACAACGCGTGTTTTGTTTGAGAGAGGACTGACAAATTATGCAAATGTTGTTATTGTAAGGCGATTGACGGTTTACAGTAATATCGCCGACCTGATTGGCTGCACGGAACAGTTAAACTCATGATTATTCAATAAATGAATATTCTATGAAGGTCACGTGTAGTTCATGGTGAGGTCAATTTAAGGCAGGTCATTATATCAATAAGACAAGGTGAGGCGTTTTTTTAATGGGAAACTTGATACTTTTTTCTAAATACGTTTTCTTAGATATTTGCACATGATATCTACATGGCGTGCTTTGTTAAATTGTGAAATCAAATTTGTTTTTTTTTTTGCTGTATTGAAGTTGTAAAGGGACACTTGTGGTGGGGTTTCATATTATTTTATAACTCAAGGGGGAAACAACAATTAAACGTTTTAGAAAATTGATCGATGGACGTTCCATAACACATCACAAGAACACGCAGAATAAAGTTTTATCTATTTAAAAGCAAAACTGTGTATGTCAAAATGTTATTTTTTTCAAATATCATGAAATAATATGAATATTTGGAAAGTAAGTACTTTACTAAAACTCTCACAAGTGGCTCTAGCGTATGGGTTTATATTATCTCCTTAGAATTACACCAACAGTGTCACTAACATGCATGTGGTGATATTTATGTTCTGTTTTGTCATCTATTCACGACTGTTAAAACTTACACTTGACACAATCGTTTGTAGTAAGTTACTGCACTTGAGGCTCTTCTGATGATACGTGAATTAAAAATTGCAATGTCAACATGAGTGATCGGTTATAAAAAAAAACAAAAACAACAAAAAAAAACCAAAAAAAAACCAGTAAAGCTGTTTCGATGAAAATTACTATGAATATTATTCATCCTAGGTGCTTTTCTCAAATGAAGCACTGGAGCGATGAAAATGTTCAAGACAACAAAGCTCACAAACGGCAAAATATATAACCTCACATCAATACTATTCAAACAGTTTTTTAATCTGCATTATTATCAGTAGGTGGCGCCAGTTAAGTGTCAAGTTCCCCTTACGGTTCGGCTCCTGGTCAAGGAAGAACGGTAACATTCTTTAATTTTCTGCAGCGTTCACTGTAAGTCGTGCTGTTCATGGTTGAATTATGTCGTTTTATTAACCGTTGATGTCGATAACCAATGTCATTAAAAAGGTAGACTTTATTTTCAGGCACGCAGATAGTGACTCCAATCGTTTTTATGGGAGCATCACCTCACCTGAAATAATAGATACCACCGTGTTTATCAATATGCTCAATGTAGTCTTTATATTTTTGTTGGGTCCAAACACTCACCTTAGATATTTCAAAATTGTTGTAAAAAATTTGATACTCCGGCCAACTACTAAAAAATGTGGGCTTAATTTTTTTCTTCTTTATATGCGTCTTTGCTGCGTCCCACAGTCCTCGACAGCAACCTCTACTATCATTAGCAATTGATCTATACCCGTACTGTATGTCATGTGTGCGCATATGTTGAAATACGTCATATGTAATCGGATCAAGTAGTAGCGAATCGTCATCAAGTCGCCAGTAATACTCGAGAGTCCGTATGATAGGCATTTCATTAACTGTTTTCGAATGAAACCGACACATATGTTTGTAGCCGTCTCCGGACTGGCATTGTGACCACGGCCAATTGGGTCTTGGCGGCAAGAAGCTTGGTATATTAAATTTGATTTCTTGAAAGTACAAATCTGAATTTGATGAAATTCTGATCAATGATTTAAATTTTCTAAAATCGGGTTCATGAAATATAATTATTGGATATTGAAAACAGTCGTTGAAGTTTGCGTCTATACTTCTCAGTGCCCTCTGTAGGTGCAGTTTTCGAGCAGCTCGTGTCAGTATGTAAATGGCTGCTCTTGGTTTTGCTTTCGGCCACGTGTGAAAGGTCCGCAGTAACCGTTCGCATTCTGAATTATTGAATCCACAGGGTGGCAAAAGGAAAAGGGATACCCAATTCCAGGCAAAATTCTCCCACAGATACCAGACCAGATGTATAAAAAAACAAAACAAAAGAAGAAAAATAAACATAGTCTTCCACGTTATTCCCCCTCTACGGCACATTTTTGGTCTTGTTTTTCTGGAGCCTCACTGAAAAGAGATACGTATTAGATATTAGCGACATACCCCGATATTTGATAAGATAGCCAATATGATTTACTTAAAGGGGCCCAATCACCTATCTGATCTTTATAAACTAAAGGTAATCCCTTGGAGCTTTAATAAAAAGTGGCCAGAAAACGAGGATATCACGGCATACAGGCTGCTTGTTTTGTTTATATCAACATGTTTATAATATGCGGGGGGGCGCCTAAAAAATAAAAACAAATTCAACAAGGGCATCAGGTGGCAAGTCAGAAAAACTTTGCTTTGCAAATTGTGTTTTGCAACAAGTGCCCTTTCTACCATGGCAAATATACAACCTACCACCTTAGGTTATATGTTTTCCTATTTGTCAATATTGCTCTGTCAACAAACATGATGTTGATATCGCGATATAAGAACTTTTCATAACATGCATTTCCCGTAGATCATTTATATATACACAGAGGAACCAAGAAATCACATAAATTCTTTTCAAAAGGCAGATGAATGGGTACTTTTAATTCATTTATAATTAGCTGATATTACAGCCGGGCCGTGGAGAAGAGACGGGTTTTAGCCGAGTATATGTATTTTAAAGAGTGCACACTTATAAAACCGGTATTGTCCATATTGAAGACCAAATAAATCAAATGCTAGTTTTAGCTTAGGTATAAAGGTTCAGTTTAGATTCACCCAATACCTGTTTACCAAAAGTTTGATTAAATACAAAACTAGAAATCAGCATCTGAATGGATAAATGCCTCGGCCATGGGAGCACAAGTTTTAAACACGCTCTCCGAACACATTTAACACCGTAACTCCGAGATGCTGCTCACTCGACCGTGATCTGAACAGGTGGCCGGGTCACAGTGCGCGGCGGATGACACTAGACCATTTGAGTATTCACTTATTTTTTTGGCCCATATTCTCGGGTTCATTCATGCATAAGTGACCGTACATTGTGAATATTCCTTGATCACGCTCCAGGATCCCGGGTACGATGCTTGATAAACTACAAAATCAAATCGATTCTTGAGTGGCCTATTCCCGAATTGCCCTGAACATTTCATAAGATTCCGTTCGTGACTGCGTGAGTTATGTTTTCACAGAAACACAGACACACGTGGGCGGGAATGATCGCATACCCTCCTAGCAATAAAGAATTCTATGACTGTGTAACAGACGTTTATTCTATTATACATCATTAACAACTTTTCTGGTCATGTTTGGACGAAATCCATGTAACCTTATCCAATTTAAGGTTGATATATTTACTATGAACTAAGGTATTTTTTTTTTCAGTTCGTTGCAGTGTTCTCAGTGTAATGTTAACGAGTCTTCAGTTACCCCATTTTTACCTATTTCTTTTGTTTGATGTTAAAAAACTAAATACCAATGTCATGGATTATTCGAATATTAAACATTTTTTCTACAAACTATTATAAACAACCTCTTCATGTATCGAAGTCTGCATTGTATATCCACTCTATCCAAGAACATATATGTTAAACATGATATGTGTATGTAAGTTTCACTCTATTTCAGTCCTCTGCATTTTTCCCTCAAAATAACTGCCTATCACAAATTCTGAAATCGGAAATGAAGATGTTGATATTGTAGAAAATTATAAATACTTAGGATGTATTATTGACAGAAATCTGAATTGGAAAGAACATGTGTTGAATCAATCCAAGAAAGCAAACAAAAGATTATATTACCTTTATTATCTTAGAAAGCTTAATATTGACAAAACCATAATAACCATGTTTAATAATTCAGTAATTTCCAGTGTCCTTACTTATTCACTGGAGTGCTGGTTTACAAATATATCTGATAAGTTAAAGAAACAGTTGAATAATACCAGGAAGAGAAGTAGTAGAATAACTGGTACTTCTCTTGCCACACACCAGGAAATCTGTGAAACCAAAACAATGGCCTTCATATCTAAGGTCATGAATGACACAACACATCCCCTATATTCAGAGTTCTGTTTTTTACCTTCAGGTAAACGCCTAGATACAATATTCTGCAGAACAACTCGTTTTAAAAAATCTCTCGTGCCACACAGTATTAATTTTTTTAACTCACAACCCTCTTAGAAATTTAATGTTTTGAATTAAGTGTTTTACCTGCAGAATTATCATTTTTACATGCTTAATGTTACATGCATAGTCAATATGTTATGTGTGATTTTTATGTATTATTATGTATTATTTTTATGTATTTATCTATCTATTTACTTATTTATTTTTATGTAATGAATTGCAAGTCAACGACAAATTCCTGGAACTGAAGGCTAATAAATGTTATCTTATCTTATCTTATCTTATCTTATCTAAAACAGTATATTCGATGTATGGTCATCTTGTCTGAATAATAAACCATTGGACATTTCTTTGATTAATGTATCCTTCTCTTTAGTGTTACAAAGCCCTTTGGGGAAGGTGGGAACCATGCTACACGCAAGAGATTGGGTACAGATATCGTTCCTACAAACATATTGACCCAGAAACGAAGCTTGCATAAATTTGCTATCACTTATTGATGACCGAAGATAGTAGCAGTTCCATTAATCATCATGTATTTAGATATACCTACATGTACAGGCCCCGTGAAAGTTGTTTTCAGTCTTAAAATGGTACAAGGAAATTGAGGTAGGCTGATTCTCTCTCTCTCTCTCTCTCTCTCTCTCTCTCTCTCTCTCTCTCTCTCTCTCTATATATATATATATATATATATATATATATATATATATATATATATATATGTATATATATATATTCACTACCGTCGGTTTTGCCTCATCGGTTGATCAGGTGACTGAAGTTCAACTTATTTAACTTATATTCTGTGTGACCGCAAAGGAAAGACTATACATGCATACCCGCAGATCATTTCTACTTATATATATATATATATATATATATATATATGTGTGTGTGTGTGTGTGTGTGTGTGTGTGTGTGTGCTCCTTGGTCAGCGTAAATGAAACCCTCATTATCGCCCGAGCCACAATCCCCGCTCCCTCGGCAAGAGTAATGCGCGGGTGTGTGTGTGTGTGTATGTGGGGGGGGGGGTGGTAAGCGTGTGTTCCCACCATGGTATGAAGCGGCATCCGACTAAAACTTACGTACGGCAGAACCAAATTTGGGCGTTTTATCACTACTTGAAATCCATTGACAGGAACGGCACGTTGTTAATTTAGAACTAGAAATGTTCACTCTGAGAGCGCAGACCTGCACCAAGGCAGCTCATTACCCCCATATGACATTGTCAGAAAAGTAAATAGTTTCCTTTAAATTCCTAGATCCACATAGTGATCCGGAAATAATAATAATTCAACTTTCTATTAAAACATGAAATGTTTTAAATTAATTCAAATATCATTTTCTGTATCTAATTTCACTATCTCTATGAAATTGCTTTTCCTAAAATGAAAGCAGGATTATCATTCCTTTCTGAGAGGAAAATAATGGAAAATGTCACGGTGCACATTAAATGTAGGTAGTATCACCACCAGCCGCTTATCGGATAGAAATAACATACTCAAACATCTTGTGAAATGCGTTGCTTATGTCTCGAGCTGTTTATAATTATTCATTTAAAAACGCCAATTTGAAAATAATTCAACTCAAGTTATACACAGTTTGTTATTTCTTCTCGAATAAAATATCAGATATGAAATGAAAGGTTAAATTTTAATAGTTCATAACTTGTTATGGAGAAAGAAGCCCTAATAGACATAGAATTTTATAGTAGGGCTGCGGGATTTTATCGATGTATTGATATATCGCGATACGGTGATTCGCACTTTGCATATACAGTTTTCAAATATCGATATTTTTCGATATACATGAGATCAAAGATCCGTCCCAGGAAATATGTATGTCTGCCTGATGACTTACGGGTATACAAGAATATTTGAATACAACAAAAAGAATGCTGAGCACGGTCATAATAATGAATCATTTAATAATATTCTCTCTTAACATCTTATGATAATTTTTTTTAGATCACGCGTCACGTTTACAGTACTATTACTTATATTAAGAACGGTGGCCTTGCGATGTGGTGCACGATGATTATACCGCTCTGTGTTAAAACACGGTCCAGAATTCTCTAATTAACAGGTAATTAACACGTGCAAGGCCTAAAGAAAACTGATACATGTATTTAAGGTTTCTTTTAGTACTGTCAACAACAATTAAGTGCTTTACTAGATACATTATTAAGTAATATTGCTATATTTCGTGTTTGATATAGACTGACTTGCATACACTTCTATTGTCTCATTATATTTAACTAGATAAAGAATGATTATTTATAATTAATCAAACTATAAGTATAATATATTAATTATATATATATATATATAAATATATATATATATATATATATATATATATATATATATATATATATATATATATATATTACCCATTAAAAAGGGAGAGAGAGAAAAAAAAGGGAGAGAGAGAGAGAACAGTCGCAAAATGGCCAATGCGCCTTAACTTTTTAAATATCTTGCAGTGATTGTAAAAACGTTGGTTCCTTCATTTTTTTTCAGATGTAAGATGATAGGACCATATCAGAGATTAATGTACACGTCGTCTTTAAATTTTAAATGATAAAATTACCAATACCAAATTTTTGGTGATGACATTAACTGATGAAAGGTGATGTTTCGGTTCCATTCAATGTTCTCTAGGTTATGTTAACAAGTTAAAGATAACCCGTTTTGATTGCTACCGTTGCCCATTAAGTTAAACGTATATAGCAACGAAAACAATAAAACATTTCTCATATATTCCATCTTCTAATTATTTTTAGGCTTTAAAAACTTAAATATGCATGTCATTATGAATGTATTTAATAAACGCAACTTTATCCAACATTATTTGTAATATATATCTAGTATCAATTATTTGTTATTTTCTTATATATTTGATATTTTTAACAAATTTTCTATATTGTATCTATCCGATAATATGTTAGGCATTAAATATATGTTTAACATTCCGTCTATTGCCGCCAAGATTTTAATATTTTGCCTGTTCCATAAAATGTATTACATGTCACACATATTGACTTCGGCAGTCAGTTAAAACGGTATATTTGATGTCTAGATTTCGATTTTTAAAAAAAGTACAAGCAACAAATTTGAAAAGTTACCTTATGTTTGTACTCTTCACATATGTGTAAGAAACCTGGTTGCTCCTATATGTAATCTTTAGTATTATTTGTTGATTCATAATCAGCATAAGCTCCTGCCATGTCTCAGTAATCTATATTTATCACTGAAGATGGCGCCTGTATGCCCAGTAAGAGGATTCCTCTGAGGCCGATAATTCTGGTGACAGCTAGATGAAAGAAGCTTGAACAACGGATGAATCATTCGCAAAAAAAAAAAAAAACTTCAGTTCTGTGGTTATTTTTACCTTTACATTTGTCTATTAATACTTTCTTTGCAATTAATACCTGACATTCGCAGAGTAAACATCTTACCTTCTGGTTTTCTGGTTGTATTAGATCAGCTTTAACTTGCCTTGTTATATATAGCGTGACACTAAAATGTAAATGATCCTTCCTCTAGACACTAAATGCAATTACCCAATTAACTGAGTGTATAACAAAAGTCGTCTTGGGGCGTAATCGCCTTCAGGCACGCTATGCAATGATGCATCAAGCAGGTGTGCGCTATGTAATCCCGATCTCACACATTTCTCACGCTAGTGTAAACAGCCTGTCACAATCGGAATTTCTATTCACCTTTTTGATTGGTAAATATTCGTTACAGGTACGCTCCTTCTTTATGACCTGAGAGAGGTAATGAAGAACATATTTTTTTCCAGCATCGAATTGTAGCACGCAAAATTACGTCATTTGTAGTTGAGCCGAATGAATAAAGTCAATTTGTAGTCGAGCCATATAAGGCATGTGGGAAAATATGTGTTGAACTGGAGAATACACATACACACACACATAATGAATTTATATATAATACATCATTAAATTCGATTTTCATTCGTAATGTATATATATATATATATAATATGGAAAATGTGTTGAACTGGAGAATACACATACACACACACATAATGAACTTATATATAATACATCATTAAATTCGATTTTCATTCGTAATGTATATATATATATATATATATATATATATATATATATATATATATATATATATATATATATACATATAGTGAACTCCATGACGACCACCTCGTTTACACGACCACCTCGCTAACACGACCACTTTTCTTAGTCCCAGAATTGTCTTACATAAATTTTAATATAAAAAACTTCGGTAACACGACCACACCGCAATCACGACAAACGACCACCTTTTTGGTCACGACCTTCCGATGAGCCCCCGTATCACGACCTCGGGCCCGTGGCCCGTTGAGCGGGTGACACGCTTATCGCCCAGCTTGGACTTAGATAATAGCCCGTGATTAATTAGCCGGGCACGTGGGAAAGCCCGCTTTCATCTGCCCACCCATAGTTAGGCTTGTTTATAATGCCGCCCAACCTGTTAGCCAAACTCTACGCATCACTGATCAAGCAGGAACCATATAAATAACATTTAGAATTGAATGTGTTCATTCTGTTCTCACTACGTGTTCGACATCAGACCATTTATGTTAAGATCAATGCTGTAAAAATGATTTCAACGCCAACTATTTGTTTCATGTGTGTGTTTTATTTCTATGTGAAAAAAAATCATTAGAATCATATTCATGTTTGTTATTTATTTTTTTTTTATTTTAAATTTTATTTTATATTTTAAATTTTAAATTAAACAAACAACAACTTAACCTTTACTTGACATACCCCTCAAAACCATTGTGAGTACGATCCTACGCTGTGTGCGTGGCTGGCTGACTACCAATCACGTGAATTGGTCGAAGGTCAACAAGGTGAGAGGCCATATAAGGCCAGCAAAATTCATATTTATTTCGAATTAACTATAAAAAACGAATCGATACTGTTTTCGTTGCGGATTTTATAATGAATTACAAAATTTATTCACCGATTGACCGTACTCAAATAAAAGGTTATGTTTATAGGGTATCACGTGTTTATAATGCAACCTACCCGGTGACAGTTTTTCGGGGAGCACTTGTACAGTTAAAGCATCAAACACACATTAAATCAAGCATGTAATCAAGGAGGAAAACCATTTGAGCTGGTGGCTCGGGTCGTATCAAAGGCTAATTAGAAGAAGGAGTGGTCAGTGGTCCATGAGGTAACCCGTCAAACTTGTCGGGCGAGCATGTCAAAGGCTAATTAGCGCACCGGGCGGTCAGTAGTAAGTGAGACCTGTGTCGCACATGAATATCCGGGATTTTCGTGCATGATTGACGGATTTTACTATACAATTACCCGATATATACATTTTTCAGATATTCAATTATACGATGTACAATTGAGCAAGACCAACTGTATACTGTATGCAGTATATATATATATATATATATATATATATATATATATATATTTTTTTTTTTTTTTTCAAGTACAGTCAATCAGTGAAATCAGTTATATCTGAGTGCCAAGCATTCAGCGTAATGGCTATGACCACTTGTCATTACGTAAAATGACTGAAATTCATGCCCAGTCATAACACGAAATGACTGGATTAAAAAAAAATTAACATGAAATTACCTGATACAACTGTATATTTGTCAGATTCCCGAGACTGTTTATGTTGTTACAAATTTTAAATTAATTTACAAGTGGCCTGGTTTCAATTGCTTTACGGTTCATTCCCGCATGGTATTACAATTGTTGATAATGTAGATTCAGATAATATCGGGAGTGGAAGTACGGCCCTGACAGGACCAGCACCTAATGGCCAGTCCATCACATGTGCGTTCCGATCCAGCTGTAGCGGGCCAGTCCAGTAGCTGGGTCATTAAAGTAAATTGACTTGATTTTTTATTCTGCTTTTTATTCTACATATTTTTTGCAATTATATATAAAACAGTTTTGTAATATATATATATATATATATATATATATATATATATATATATTTATTTATTTATTTACATATACAAATGGAGGAATGAAACCATATTTTGTAAGACATCTTTATAACTACGTAGTTTTGTGCAACTTGTTGCACTCATCAGGTAAGACTGATTGAAATGGTATGGTTCAGAACAGTACACATTTGCGAAGTTTTATGTTATGTGGGCAATCCTTGGTTACGTGATGGCTATAGATATCCGGTACGTTTGCTGCTTATTTTCACTCAGCGACAAAGTACATATACAAGGCACGTGCAAACGTTAGGTGGATTAAACAAGGTTACGAGAACAATGCTGCGGTCTCGAAAGGTCCATGAATTAGGGATCAAAGGCGCATACTGTTATTAATAGGGTACTCTTGCAGTTGTTTATTGCAGAAACCATGATGATGATGATGATAATAATAATAATAATAATAATAATAATAATAGAAGGTTGGGTACGAAGTATTCGCCACAGCCGCGTGAACCGTGGCTCCCCACACAAAAAAAAAATGTGTACATTTCATTAGGAAGGAGGGGAAAAGGAGGTAGATCTACAGCGAGGTACAGTAAAGTGGGACGGCTTATAGGAGGGAAAGGAAGGTAGGTTCAGACTTTGGCATTCAGTCACATACTAGCATTTCCAGGTGATTAGAGATAAACGGGGCATGTAAGTTAAGACCAAGGCAGCCAGTGCTGACCAATGCAAGAGGGGGATAAAGAGGAAATAAAGGGACGTGTATGTTCAGACTAAAGAAGTCGGTCAAGTACTGGTAGTACACGAGAGGGATAAGAAAATAAATGGATATATATGTTCAGACTAAGGCAGCTGCACGAGAGGGATGAGAAAAATAATGGACATGTAAGTTCCGACTAAGGCAGCAACACGAGAGGGATGGGAAAATAAATGGACATGTATGTTCAGACTAAGGCGGCTACACGAGAGGGATGGGAAAATAAATGGACATGTATGTTCCGACTAAGGCAGTACACGAGAGGGATGAGAAAATAAAAGGACCTGTAGGTTCAGACTAAGGCGGTACACGACAGGGATGAGAAAATAAATGGACCTGTATGTTCAGACTAATGCAGCTACATGAGAGGGATGAGAAAATAAAAGGACATGTTTGTTCCGACTAAGGCAGCTACACGAGAGGGATGAGAAAATAAATGGACATGTTTGTTCCGACTAAGGCAGCTACACGAGAGGGATGAGAAAAATAAATGGACCTTTATGTTCAGACTAAGGCAGCTACATGAGAGGGATGAGAAAACAAATGGACCTGTATGTTCAGACTAAGGAAGCTACACGAGAGGGATGAGAGAATAAAAGGACATGTTTGTTCAGGCTAAGGCAGCTTCACGAGAGGGATGAGAAAATAAATGGACATGTTTGTTCCGACCAAGGCAGCTACACGAGAGGGATGAGAAAATAAATGGACATGTTTGTTCCGACTAAGGCAGCTACACGAGAGGGATGAGAAAACAAATGGACCTGTTTGTTCTGACTTAGGCAGATACATGAGAGGGATGAGAAAATAAATGGACCTGTATGTTCAGACTAAGGCAGCTACATGAGAGGGATGAGAAAATAAATGGACCTGTAGGTTCAGACTAAGGCAGCTACATGAGAGGGATGAGAAAATAAATGGACCTGTAGGTTCAGACTAAGGTAGCTACATGAGAGGGATGAGAGAATAAATGGACCTGTATGTTCAGACTATGGCAGCTACATGTGAGGGATCAGAGAATAAATGGACCTGTAGGTTCAGACTAAGGCAGCTACATGAGAGGGATGAGAAAATAAGTGGACCTGTAGGTTCAGGCTAAGGCAGCTACATGAGAGGGATGAGAAAATAAATTGACATGTAGGTTCAGACTAAGACAGGTACATGAGACGGAAGAGAAAATAAATGGACATGTAGGTTCAGACTAAGGCAGGTACATGAGACGGATGAGAAAATAAATGGACATGTATGTTCAGACTAAGGTTGCGAGTCAAGTACCGAATGATGAGAAAATAAATGGACCTGTATGTTCAGACTAAGGCAGCTACACGAGAGGGATGAGAAAATAAAAGGACATGTTTGTTCAGACTATGGCAGCTACATGAGAGGGATGAGAAAATAAATGGATATGTAGGTTCAGACTAAGGTAGCTACATGAGACGGATGAGAAAATAAATGGACATGTAGGACCAGACTAAGGCAGCTACATGAGACGGATGAGAAAATAAATGGACATGTATGTTCAGACTAAGGTTGCGAGTCAAGTACCCACTGAAGCATGAGAGGGAGGAATAAGGAGGAAATAAGGGGACATTTAAGTTCAGACTAAGGCTTATGCACAATATTGATATGGGAGATGAGGGATATCCTGCCGATACGTGCGACATCACATAACTCATTTATAAATGAATAAAAAAAAACTTACTCGCTGGCTAGAAACAACTGAAACCTAAAAAGTTCTACATTTAACTGATTTTACTTGAAAAACATGATAGAAAATCATGCTATCTTGTAAAATATGTGTTCAATACAGTTTGTGTCCCATAGTGGATTGAAGACAGTTAGAATAATTGAAATATTGCGACACGACACGAGTCACAATCACGTGTTTGGTAACAGCCAGTGCCTCTGTGATGGTTTGTAGTATCCGAGTTCTAAGATTCCATGGAATACACACACGCAAATCACCACACAGGTCTATGCATGGTACAAAATGTGGCCTATCCATCAAATAGTAGCCTACGAGTGGTAGAGGAATTAAAGGGTCCATATGTATGTAAATTGGCAGACTGGAGAAAGCCGGTTGGGTTCCCTGTTCATCTGGGATTCTTGCGAGTGTTTGGACTGCCACAGCCTCGACCTTTCAAGGGATTAAAATATGATATATATATATATATATATATATATATATATATATATATATATATATATATATATATATAGGAAGTGGCTAGGTGGCAGGGTGCCGACAGTGTAGTCCACAGCCTAGGCACAGGCTAAACAGCCGGCAAATTAATGTATGCTCTATTTTAGTGTTATACTCCGTACTTTCCATTATTATTTGGACAATGAGCTGACAATATAGTGATGACTTACCAAATTATCTACTTTGCTGGTCTATATGTATTAAGTATGTTGAGTACTAATGAGTAGGTATCAATAGTGCACATTTATGATATATTTATAGGGTAGTTTTATATAAATTTTCTTATAAAAATTGTAATATTTACAGGATAGTTTATAGATTTTGTGATACAAATATTCCAGAATTGTGAATGTGTGTCCAGAGACTGTTGATAGTTTATACACTAGTGTGCTTACGATCAAACAAATAATTAGTGTGTAAAAAAGAACAACTCAGGATATGTCAAATAAATGGCTAAAGGATCAGCTAATTACTGGATCAAAGGTATAATCAAACAATCTTACACAACGACCAATTACAGCTGTTGGGCCTTGCTATTGTGTTGTGAGATGATGCAAGAAATATCCACAGCAAATGGCATTTCTTACAAAAAGGCTATCAAAATATCTTATTTGGTAAGTAGGCACTATATTGTAAATATAAAACATAAAATAATAATGTAAAGCACGGGGTATCACACTGAAATAGAACATACAAAGTTGCATTCATTTGCTGATAGTACAGCCAGTGGGCTTGACTCAAGGGCAAGGTCAATATTCCCTGCCGACTGTTTAGCCTGTGGACTAAACTGCCGGCACCCTGCCGGCTGTTGAGCCACTACCATATGTATATTGTTACGAAGACAAATTGCTCAGGGATAATACTTGGCCGATCCGGGATTCGAACCCGTGTCGATCGGACACATGTCCGGCGTTCATACCGCTTCGCTAGCAGTTTGGTCCGCTTTTATGTCACCCTGTAACAATATATACACATCCCGAAAATATAGATAAATAAAAATAAATAAATAAATGAATGAATCTTGACCCAGAGCCTAACAGACCCAGCCTGAGAAAAAAATTGATGAGACTATACAATAGTTGTTATCAACATAAATCACAAGAATTTGGCCTGGCAAGGAGAGAATATAGAGAAATGACATACAGCGCCAACAGCCCCACATGGCCTGGTAAGGAGAAATCTAAAAAAAATAGGAAATAACATACAGCGCCCAGAGCCGCACATGGCCTGGCAAGGAGAGAATATAGAGAAATGACATACAGCGCCAACAACCCCACATGGCCTGACAAGGAGATCATATAGAGATAACATACATCGCCCTCAGCCGCACATGGCCTGACAAGGAGAAAATATAGAAACATAACATACAGCGCCCACAGCCGTCTATGGCCTGGCATGGAAAAGTAAAATAAAATAATATAAAGCGCCAACAGCCGCACATGGCCTGGCATGGAAATATCATAGAGAAAGAACCATACAGGCACACAGGGAAAAATTAAATACAAATTCAATAAATAAAAAAGAAAGAAATAAACATATGGAAGAAAACATTGCCATATAACAATTTTAGTGGATTCACTTAAATACCCAGATTGTTGAAATGATATAATCAATCAAACAAGAAATGTAGCTAACAGTTATTTTGTTAATTTAATCTTAGAATTTGCAGGTACTTGTTTTTGCATTTGTGATCGGAATAAGTTCTGAAGGGAGACTGGGAAGCTGGGGGTAATTGGGGGGCGGGGGGGGGGGGGGGGGGCGTAGACGCATAATTTACTCACAATTTGTCCAATAATAGACAAAACTGTGTTTGAGGAAATGGTTTAATGTAATAAAAAAAGTCAAATAATTATTTGGTATAAGTTTTTTATAGGTGATGTTGAATCAGGTTTGCAAGTTAATAAGCAAACATATTGCCATTAAAATTGAAAAGTTTGAACTGGAATAATGCCAGTTTGGTACAAATAGGAAGCAGGAGTAATATAGTCTTCATGTCATAAATCTGAAAAAGATAACAATTTAAAATAATCAATATCCAATATTTTGCAGCTAATAGAAAACAAATATTCAAGTAACTATTTATGGTAATGGGGAATTATCAACTTATTCGGTTAGCAGTTGGACTGATTTTTGTGCATGAGTTCGAGGCATTTGTCATTATCAATTTCCAATATAACATTGGTTTTCACATTTATTGAGACTAGCATAACTTTTTTTCTTCAAACAAGCATTTGATTCATTTACTGAATTAGATGAACTGGATGTGCACGGTTATTGGCCGTAAAAATACATAGAAGTAAAATCTGTCTCTGGCAAAGTTCCTAATTTAATTGCTTTCAAAATATGTACTGAAATACTGCCTTAGTCACCGTCTACCTAATGTATTGAAATTAATTGAGTTGACAAAATAACGAGCATGGCTACATTTATCAACGGAACAGTACGAGATCAATAAAGGTCAAATGAATGAGGAAATCATGATTTTTTTTAGGAAAATCGCTTTTTTTACCCAGCAGTGTTCAGTTTAAATGGTGGATAAGAACTCAATTAGAGGGCAAGGTATAAGTGGATAGGTACCGGTACTTGAAAATGTAAGCTGATGAGTTTCTATTATCGCTCGTTACCTCAACTGAAACTAAAAACGCTGATATGTGCATTAAAAGGAATAACGGTCGCTTTTCGGTTTTAAAATACAACCTGAATTTACCAAGTACAATTTCAGCAATTAGGTGAGACAGTATTGTGATCCCCCCCCCCCCCCCCGGGTTATTGCTTAAAGTGAACAATTGACGGTACGTCGACGGCAGGTAATGAATAGTTCGAACCGCGACCCTTAGGCGGCGTTGACGAGACAACAGTACATGTAGATACGGCTTATGTTTTTGTTTATTTGATAAATATCTTCTAAATAGTGTAAGACTGTTCATAATAGCCTGACACATCTTCGAAAGGATGAAATAATAAGTGTTTTCACGAAAGGACGCCCTAATTATCCAAGGTTACCGGCAATAACCTGCCCCAATAAACCTTGCGAAAAGGGGCTTTCACTGAACAGTTAACTCGAAGCGGACACATAACACGTCCCGATTTACTTTAATGTTCCCTGGTATTAGTCCGGTCGCCACTGGACTCAACCTTGTTTTATGGTCTTAAGTTTTTTTCTTTGTGGATTTTGTTTGCCAACATATCAGTTGTGAAAAATATGTTGGTTGGCCCTCTGTCAGCCTTGGGCAATTTTTGCTAATTAGCATATAACAAAATGGCCGCAAAAATAATGCGAAAATAGCAAAAATGCCATAATTACCTTTACATTTGACAAAAAAGGTCATCCAATACATGTATTCTGGGGTATTAAGACCCAGAGAATTCATTTTTGGTATTTTTTTAGTCATTATGATCACTATTTTCAAAGTAATATTTTTCTCCCATTTGAAAAAGAAACTGTAAATATACTGAACACATGATTTTGTTAGAACGTATGTTCAAAGCATTCTACAGATCGATAATAATAAATTAAATAATTAAACTCTCAAGTATAGATTAGGATGAGATGATCAAACGTTCTTGAAAACAGATGTTATACATAAAAAAAATAATATGCTGTTGTGCGACTTATATTTGACCTTCATAATGAAACAATAAGAGCGAAACTGTAGTTATCCACACAATTTTATTTTCGACTTAGCCGAGACTTTACTTAGTTGGAGGGGGATAATGTGAGCATAATTTGGTTTAAATTTAAATCGAAATGGCACCTTTACGGAAATTCATCTGGCCAATGTAACAGCTATATGTGTTTGCATATAATAATAAAGGTACTTGTATGATAAAAGATTATGTAAGTTTTTGTTGAGTATAATATGAATGGTGAACAAATGAATGGACAAAGCTGTAACATGCATGGAAAACTAACTGGTCTCTCAAAAATATTTATATATGATTATAGCGGGGTCCAAAAGCATTACAGACAGCTGAGTCATACTTGAAACCCCCCCCCCCCCTTCTCTATGACTTTCATGCAGTCTTTACATATTTTGTCAAAGGTTATCTAACCGTGAACTTCCATATGTGGCCCCTAACATTCAGAAACTTAGGATATATATTTGTATTTTTTACCTCATTGGTTTGTTATTTTTCTTCGCTTTTTTATTTATCCCCTTGTGTCACGATGAGGCCCGATATTTAAAACTTAGACGAGAATTTATTTAGTGTTTTTTTTTTGTTTTTTTTTTTTTGGGGGGGGGGGGATTAAATGAACATTATTTGAGTCCAATTAAACCAATATGGCACCTTTACGGAAATTCATCTTTGTTCGATGGCCAATGTAACAGGTGTATGTGTTTGCACTATGCCAAGTCATATCACATATATTGTGACGTTCTCAGATATACTGCTGCAAGCTTTCTTCAGCATCATATAACCATCAGCATCATATTAATATGGATTATTCGTCGGCTATGTGGTCGCAAACTAAATAGAATTGCCTGTGCAAGCTTTACTCATTTACCCACTTTCTGAAGCTTAACCAGAAAAGAATGTTACTTTAGGTTTTATATTTGAATTAACAGCTTTTTAGAGAAAGGTGACCCAAATGAGCATAAATTTATTTGGATTGTTAATGGTATTATGGAAACAAACAAATTTAGTCAATAGCAACATATGAAAACTAATGTGAATGAACACACGCTTCTGACGTCATTTCTATTATCAAAAATTTCAGGAATACCTGAAACCGTCAGCGCCTTAAATTCATGTTGTATAAACGATGATGACAATGCGTTAGAGTTTTATAAAATGCCCCGCTCCCCACAACATTTTTGCTGTCGGTGTTATGCATAATAATGAGGTAAAATAGTTTTTCTGAACCTTTGAATTTAAAAAAATGCATGAGCGCAAATCGGCAACACATAGATGTGTTTCCATGTATGAACACAAAAAACACGAAGGTTTAATGCAATTAATTGTATAATATTAAGCTGGCACATATTATAGAAACACGTAACATAATTAGTAATTTCAAATTTTGTTCTATGGGATGATATCGCAAATTCAGGGATTTACCTGTATCTATGAGATTCACAAATGGAGACAAAAAATGATTTGCCATGAACAGCCTATGGCTAAAAATCGCTAATTAATTACTCCTATGCATTTAATAATCCATTAATTAATGCACGAGGAAGACTAAGCTACATTTCCCAAGAAAATTAAAGAAAGATGATAACCTTGGAATATAGTAGGTACCTATATATATATATATATATATATATATATATATATATATATATATATATATATATATAAATGGTCATATGGGGGAGGGGGCTCTAATCACAAGGGATAGTTGGCTAACGGTTGGAACACGGATATCGAGAATATCTCAGTTAAGCTCATTTTTCATTAAAGTTAACTATATGGATTAACGTACAGCCAAGGATGTGGGTGGCATGCATAAGAAAAGTAAAAATTATTATGGAACTTCACCAAACACATGCTTTTCCTTATTGCTATATGAAAACTTTTGAGAATTAAAATGTATTGTCTACTTTATTGAATGATGTCGCCGAACTTATATGTCAGCTATACAATCTTATTTTAGTATACAAGGTCTGGTTTGTAATAATATTTTTCAGCATTCCTCTTTGTTTGCACTTCAAGTTCAAGTTTTGAATTTAAATAGAGCGTCTGCATATTAGGTGCAAGTTAAAGCTTTCCTTACTTTAAAGAACTAATATGTTTTATAAATGAAATTTACGGCACAAAAACGGTGCTCATCGCGAGAAATATTACAGGTCTTTTAATTTCCCATATTTTTTTTTTCAGGTTGCCCACAATCATACATGCTTCAGCTAACTCATGGAGGGTCGAGTGCATGTCAGTCGGGTTGAGACTAAACTAGTTGATTCCGAGATCCACCTGTTTGAGCTGTGTAGCCGTGTTCCTACTTTACCCAGAGGCATATTTACCCATGTACTGAGTTTCTGTGTCTCAAAAGATGTTTATCTATGTACTGGTGGCACAGTGCCACTATACTTTTACAAAAGCTTTTGAAGAGGTTAGAGCATATTTGTGATCTGAGCCGGACAGATACATTACCCGGATATCATAAAAAAAATAGAAAGCACCACTGATTTCGCCAGGATTTTCATCAAGCTGTGCTGTGTTTTTCATAGAAAATGTGTTTCACAGTAAACGAACTCAAAAAATTTCCATGGGCCTCAGTTGGAAGAGAGAAATCTCATGGTGGGGATCAGGGTCGTCTTCAAAATTTAAAGGATTGTTTCCTGTGTATCACCCTATTCCTCTAAAAAAAATTGTACTGAAGATACTGACATAGAGCAAACAAATAACAAACTAGGCAAGTAAGAGAAGTAAAAAATACAAATATACATCCTAAGTCTTTGAATGTTAGCAGCAACATATGGAACTCCCCAGTTAGATAACCTTTGATAAAATATGTAAAAACTGGGTGAAAGTAATGGAGAAGGGCAGGGGCTTCAGGTATGACCCAGCTGGCTGAAATGCTTTCCGACCCCGACATAATCATATTTAAATATTTTTGAGAGACCAGTTAGTTTTCCATGCATACAAGTGACAGCTTTGTCCGTTCGTATGTACACCCTTCATGATACACTCTACAAAAAATGTACATAATCTTTTGTTATGCATGCCCCTTTAATATTATATGCAAACACATATATACGTAATCTAAAAGCATATTATTTTTATAATGTTTGGTCATCTCATCTTCATCTATACCTGAGTGTTTAATTAGTTTAATTTATAACCCTCGATCTGCAGAATGCTTTTGAACATACATACTAACAAAATCATGTGTTCAGTATATTTACAGTTTCTTTTTCAAATGGAAGAAAAAAACATTGAAAATTGTGATAATTATGACTAAAACAATACCAAAAAATGAATTTATGGGTCATAAATCCCAAGAATATATGAATTGGATGACGCTCTCTGTCAAATGTAAAGGTAATATTGGCATTTTTTGCTATTTTCGCATTATTTTTGCGGCCATTTTTGTTATGCTAATAAGCAAAAATTGCCAAAGGCTGACAGAGGGCCAACCAACATATTTTTCGCACGTGACATGTGGGTAAACAAAATCCACAAAGAAAAAAACTTAAGACCATTAAACAAGGTTAGCCCATAAAATCACCTTTTGCTGCCGGACTATATAGCAATGGAGATTAATTGAAGGTGGTGGGAATTATAGTTTGGAACTCAGCCAGTAAGAACCTGCAGATCAATAGTAAAAATATACGTAGGACATATATACTCACACATAGATGTTCCGTAACTGGCTTATGATTACAGGCTGGGGATTTTAGCGGGACAATCGGGTTTCAGATGACTACCATATATCCTGAGGGTCACACCGAATACAGGCACCAAAAGAGTCTCTTTCTGTCCATTTCTGTTGAAATCTAACAATGAAATCAAGCAATTTTGTTAACAAGTGAGCGGTGATGCTAACTGGTGCGCCATTGCGATATTGAAGATCATGTAACAGTGGGACACGTGACGAATCAAGTGACAGGTACCAGTCAAGAATGTTAGCCCTCTCGGATTACCTAGACATTTATTTAATCCAAAGATGGGGTGTTTAACCCACGCTTAAATCTCTGTTGTGCTATTTCCTCATCAAGAAGCATATATGTTATAGTCACCCTGGGAAATCGGTCATTTCATGAAATGACTGAAAATTGTCGCATAAAGCCTGTGACCAAAGGTCTTTACCTAGAACGATTAAAGGTTCAGTCATATCTGAAAATTAAGGATTATATTTACACAAGATGCCTGACTGAACAGGTAATCTAGGTAAAATAGCAAGATATAAGTAATTAGTCTGTTAGAGACTTATTTGGTCGTCGGGCCAACCGGTTTAAGTGAGAGGTAGCTAAATAATTTAGTTTTTATTATGGGCAAAACAGGCTTTCTTTCGCTTCAGTCAGTTTTTTTAAGGAGTCATTTCTTTTCAATTAGCTTCAGGTCCTTATTTTTCTTTTACAAAATGCCTTTGAGTTTACATACTCTTATGTTATTAGCTGTGTGTCCCTGCTTTGAAAAGTGTACCCCTATAGGTATGTTGATATATCTGGACCCGATGGTCTTGTTGGGAATCGTTCCAAAATTGGTGTGTTGTGAATAAACATTCCAGTTCGTGGTTGGATGACAGGGGTACAGTTCTAACAATAGTCAAAGGACCCAATGCTCCGCTGTAAACATAAAAAAAGCAAGAAAACTTATTCCGTTTCAAGTGCATAAATGGGATTGAATAAAAAGATTTTTTTTGAGCACACGTTAAATAAAAAAGGCTGTAGTAACTTTAAAATAAAACCGAAGATCATTCCAATCATTTTATTAAAGTCGTGCAACCACGTAATAACTCGAATTCATGCAGTTATTTATACAGCATGTCAGAAAGATCGACAGAAATTTAATTGCATAAGGTTATGTATTAATATTTATAGGGTAAAATCTCAAGATAACGATCACCAAAAGGATCTGAACGAAGTGGCTGCATTTTAGAGGTGATGGTTTCTAATTGAGGTTCTACTAGTAAGGACTTAACAACCTCGGGCTTGACCTAACAACAGCCCATGAGGCCGTACTTTAGTGTTCCTATATGTGTTGAAAATAAGTTATGCTCTGTGACTGCCAAGGTCATTACTCTTTTGATTTTTAAAAAATTCATATCCAAACTCTTCTGGAACGTCACGTCACAATTACATTAATGAAAATGCAGAACAAGGTTGAGGGCTTATACCTCATGTATATAATGAACGGCGGAACTGATAAAATATAGGATACCTTTGCGTACTTATCCCTGACCTTTTCTTACACTCCATGAAAACGCTTACCTCCTATGCAGGCTTGATCTGTTGGACCTTTACCAGCAGCAGACCGTGGGAGTCCCCCCCCCCCCTTTCCATCGCCGCAACCTCTTTTTAAGGATTTAAGGCAAACTTTTGCGGCCTGGAATCTCCACTTTTCCGGACCTTGGGACTGTTCTCAAGTTTTTCATTAGTCCTTCTGGGTTGGAACCCCCCCCCCCCTCTTTTTTTTCTTTTATCCTGGATCCCCACCTCGTTTTAATGCAAAATTACAAGAGATCAACGCTCGGCCAGGAATGCTTCCTTGAGACTTCATGGTCGCATAATGTAGATACAGGTACCCGTTGGACCTAAAACCAGCACCAGCAAAACGAAAAAAATAGGTGCTGGCTATTGTGAGGTTTAGATAAATGATAAAATAGGCAAAAAAAAATAAATTTATTTATTTATTTATTTCTAAATCAGTTCTCTAAATCATATATATTTTCTGATATCTCGTGTGTATTTGAATGTAAGAGACCTAGAGCTAGTAAGCGAATTGTAAACAGCGAGAATGATATCCAGAAATAAGTACATATTGGTGAATTAAGAAAAAGTCCTAAAAAGTAATGTGAAAGACCCTTGCACACTTTATACTCACACATATATAAATATATATATATATATTATTTGAATCATTAAAAGCTCATAATACATTAATAATTTAAAATAGTATAAGCAATGATTATGAGAGAAAAAAATTTGATTTTCTGCAGCGCATAACATAAAATGTGTTGTTCGCTGTGTTATTTGAAATTGGTGGTTTTCTGAGGCCATTATGTTTATATCCAATGTCTCTGAACAAGTGCACTTTATTTTCAGGCACGAACATTGTTACTGCTATTGTTTTAATGGGGGCGTCACCCCATCTGTTGTAATATATACCACCATTTTTATCAATGAGCTCAATATATTCCTTGTATTTTTCTTGAGTCCAAATGCTGACTTTTGCAATTTCAAAATTATTATAAAATATCTTATTTTCAGGCCAAATATTAAAAAATGTAGGCTGAATATGTTTCTTCCGCATGTGAATCTTTGCTGCGTTCCACAACCCCGAAATGCAACTTAGTCTGTCTCTCATAGCGTGTATATATCCGTACTGCATGTCATGGTAGCGCATATAAAGAAATACATCATATGTAATTGGACCCAGTATTATCGAGTCATCGTCCAGGCGCCAGTAGTATTCCAAATTCTGAATGATGGGCATTTCATAAAGTAGTTTCGAATGGAAACGGCACATATGTTTATAACCAACTGAGGCGTTGCAACCTATCGACAGGGGCCAGGCAGACGTTGGCAGTATAAATGGTGGGATGTTAAATTCGATTTCTTGAAAGTAGAGATCTGATTCTGTTATGTTTCTGATCCATGGGATTGTAGGCCTTAGCTCTTTTTCATGGAAGATAATTATTGGGTACTTGAAACAATTGTTGAAGTATGCGTCTATGCTTTTCAATCCCTTCTTAAGGAATCCTTTTCGAACAGTTCGAGTTAGAATGTAAATGGCTGCCCTTGGTTTACTTTCCGGCCATGTTTTGAAGGTCCGCAGTAATCGATCACATTCTGTATTGTTTGATCCACAAGGAGACAAATTAAAACGGGGTACCCAATTCAATCCTTCATTCCAGCTCAAAATCCCACCGAAATTCCAGCAAAAGAATATGAATAAACAAAACAAAATAAGTAGCATAAAAATACTCCATAATGTTTTCCGAGAAAGTACTCCACTAGTGGACATTTTTAGGTTTTGTTTATATGAACTTCCCTGAAAATATTAGAAAACATATATTAGACAAAACCAAGTTAGAAATCATTGATTTTCAAATGACAACAGGTATTAATCATGTTACACCTTTAATATTTTAAATGACATTTTGTTATGATTGGAAAAGGGTGGCAACTGTTAAAAGCGAAAGCGTATGAAATATATATATATATATATATATATTAAATACATCGTTTATAGTTTATGGCAAATGTGCCATCAGAGAGCTGTGACTTGTTTATAAGATAATTATGGTATTGCACATTCAAGTCAAGTCGCTTATTTCTATTATTAATTGTATATTATGACACGATCATGTGACCAGCGGTAGTGGTGCCAGGCGAAATTTCTGTTATCAGTGCCTACGGCGAGTGTCAGGATTAATCATTGTATGATCATATTGACTTTTAGGATTATTGTACCTTCCACATGGAACGCCTTTACAGACAATTGTAAGTCTTGTTTTAATATATTTTTATTTTTTATGTTACACACATTTTTTTTCGCCTATTTGAGTGTATGTGCGAGCTTAAGTCTGTTTAACAACACCGTTTAAAAGAACCTGGACAGTACATTCCTTCGGGAGTGTGGAAACATTAGGGATTACAAAGATTTGCAGTATTATGCGGATATACTTAATGAAATGTAATTACATCATGTCGGATTTATGTTCGGGTGCCTGGACAGTCGAGGGAAAAAATGCTCGGCCCTCCCCTCTGGCGACCTGGGTTCGATCCCCGGCATGGCTGTGAGACGGGGTTGTATAGTTGCCCGTCCAGAAAACCTTGTGAAATCAACAATGGTTGACATGGAAATATAATCTCCGCTATTGACTATTGAAAGACGTAACAGGGAAGGCTTATTAGCTCGATAATACGTGTGACAAGTTATATAACCGATTATTCGTCGGCGTGTAACGGTACTTGTAAACACCGCGTCAGTCACGAAGCTGTCAAACTGCCCGCGACGATTTTCCCTATCCTGACAACAGAGGGCGCTTTAGCCAATCTTAAAATGGTAACCCATAAATCGTCAGACGTTACTGACTAATCGTGCATGATAAAAATAACCTAATTTAAGAGAGCAACTAGCCTGCTGAGCTTCCGGAGAGAGCGTCAGCCGAACTACACAGGGGATGTTTGTATTTGTGTTCTATATAGACTCTTCTTCTCTGTCTTAATGTATATTATGTCTTTTTTTATTGCTATCTCTTTGTACATAAGCCGAAAGACTAATGTTTCATTATCAAGTAGGTCCACCTTTGAAGACCAACAAACTAGTGAACGATGCCAATGGTCATTATAAATACTACTATCAGTAATAAACAACACCCCAGTATTATATATGAATAATTTAAACATAAACAGCTGTCAAACATCAATAGAGGTGTATGGCATTAACTGTATAATTAAAGGTATATCTAAAATTTTGCAATCATAATTAAACTACACTTTTCCATTTGCACACCAATATCTCGTGAAGACAATTATGAAAGACATCGATATTTTATCGATAAATAATTTTTCATAACGCAGGCAGCTTTCCTATTGCTTCCAATAAAAGAAACATGGAATAGTATTTTTATAGGAAACACATGGCACTAAAGAAATGAGAGACTTCACCATTTTAATAAAGAACAATATGACACCCAAAATAAACAGTGTATATAAAGATGATGAAGGTAGAATTATTATTTTAAATATTACTTAAGGTGAAATAAAATTAAACTTGACAAATGTAAATGGACCGAACATTCATGCAACAAATATTTTCACTAATCTTTTTCAAATAATAAAAAAAGTGAAAATGAAAGTAAAATAATAGGAGGAGATTGGAGTAAAACATTAAATCCAAATTTTGACAAAACTCAAATAGGAAAATCTGAAATCTTAAAAACTAATATGTTGGAGAAGGAATTAATAGAAGAATTGAACTTAATTGATATTTGGCGACATTTTAATGTTAATAAAATAGAGTATACTTCGTCAAGACAAAACCTAAAATATACAGGAAGCAGGATAGATTATTTTTATTTTAATAACTGGGGGACTTACTACAAAAGGAAATAGTGCAAAAATATAAACAGGTTATACGTCTGACCATTCTGCTATATATAGATTTATCAATCATAACAACTCAAGCTGAAAGAGGATGAGGCTTCTGGAAGTGTATTCTATCACTCTTGGATGACTAAGAATATATAGATAAAATAAAGCGATGTATTAATACAACCGTAGAAGAAAATAAAGAAGGAAATCCTGGTTTATTATAGGACACTATTCAAATGGCTATACAAAGAACATGTTAAGAGCACAGTTGTATGAAACAAACAAACAAAATATAAATCAGAAATTACTAAATTAGAAGAGCAATTGAATAAATTGAAAGATGACCCAGATGCAAACAAAAAGGGTTCTCTAATACATATATACATCTTCAATATCTGTTAAGCTACGCATGTTCCAATTCAGGATTGTACACAGCAGACTTACACTGAATCGATTCCTGTTTATTAATATAGTTGACTATGAAGAATGCACATTTTGTAAGAATGTTAAGGAAACTATGTTACATATTCTCTGGGACTACTGCTTTTCTAAAATAATATGGAATTAGATACTTTCAATATTGAAAAATCTTGCATCTATTCATGTTTCATTTACATGGGATTTTACAAATATTATTTTTAGAAGTAATGAGATTACCTGGTTTTGATTTTATTACTTTACTGATAAGGAGATATTTATATGTAAGTAGATGTAAAAATGTAAGGCAAACAATTGTAAAATGCATTGCTTTCATCAAGGATATTCATAACATTGAAAAATGTATCGCTATGAATAGAGGAAAATTGGAACAACATAATTTAAATTGAAACTATTGCATTGTCTATTTAAAAAAAAAACATATATTGTTTATAATATTTTTTGGCTTATTGGCACCTAATATTAACTCCGGAACGTAAGGGCTATCTTCATATGTGTAAGTTAAAATTTTTATTTGCATTATACACAATCAGAACATATGTAGATATATGTGTTGTTCTCTCTATGTACGTCCAAAAAATTTGTGTAAATGTATGTGTATGTTTTCCATAAAAATAAAGTTGTCCTTCAAAGGCAAGTGGTTTTTCTTCCGGTTCCCCGTTTCCTTCACCCCTACAGACTACTGAACGCCAGCATCTGTGTCATGTGGAGTGTCGTGATAAGTTGTAAAAACTATTTGTAAAATTCGTGTAAAATAAATGTTAATATTCTGTCAAATACGGCATGCCATCAATGTTCATATAATAGGAACACCACCGGAACCATTAGAAAAAAACATATTACACAATGAGTGATAAAAATTCATTTAAACACAATAAATGTCTCCAGGTGGCTTCTAGTAATTCAGCTTGAAAAGTGTAGGTGGAATATGAGTGCCCGGGAAGAGGTAATCATCTTTTAATTATGATTTATTATATAAAAATAATAGGCATTATGAACATTAAGAACATTATGTATATATAGAGGTTAATTGATTTCCTAACAATGTTAAAAAATACAACTTACGCAACTATCCGATCTGGTTTGTCAAAGTGTATGCTAGGAACCCGTGAAACACGGTTGCAAATGTCACTGAGGCCTTACAGCCTTCCAGTGCAGCCTTGACAATTGACTGGGTCAAAAGACCGAATTATTATTTTTTTTAAATCATTCAGTTTCCACTGTTCTAGGGCGTGATTGCCTCCAGACAGGCAAGTCTCTCTTCAAATCTTTTTTATAATGCTGACTTGTACAATGTTATATTGATGTCACTGTAATTCTCACGCTTATATATACAGTAAGTTTTTACCCTCGTGAAATATGCAGTTCATCAGACCCGGATCGCCCAATTTTATTTAATTTAGTAGTCAAACAAAATTAAGCAGGCTACCGTGGGACCTATTATATATATATATATATATATATATATATATATATATATATATATATATATATATATATATATATATAAACACGTATGGCAATCCATATATAACAACTAGAAAAGAGGAGACCTCGGCCAATGCAGCTAATTAACCCCATATAGCTTTGTCAGAAATGCAGCATTTTTCTTTAAAATTTCCTGGGTGCAGATGATGATCCAGATTACCATAATAATTTAATCTATAATTTTTATTGATAAAAATCTTTAATGACATTTTGAGTAATGTTGCTAACAAACAAACAGAAACAGACTTACTCCGACAAAAACATTATCTCCGTGGGGAAGCAGCTGAAACGCGTAATTCAGGAGTTTATATAAGACTTGAGATCTAACTTCGGGGACCTCGTTTCTTGAGTTTCGGGTAACCGCAGATCGACGGTTCCGTTACTGGCGGTAAACTGTTTTAACATGAAGGCAAGACTTAGCTGTAGCTGTGCGGTAAATCATAGGAATAACTTCGACTAGAATTGTGAATGCGCAGACTGTTTGCTATTATGGCCAGCAGGTATATTTATGATGGCTGCTTGCCACCGACTTTAAATTATTGAGACGTTGGGGTGGCAGTACAAGCTTTAGGGTTCGTATCAATTCTAAGATAAGTAGCTGTCCTCACCATTTCTGATCGTACTGCTTCATGTGTTTCTGCCTCTCAAATTATTATTTTCAGGATTTTAATGAAAAAATTACTACATTCCGTATCATGTACTAAAATTTATCACATATTAAGTAAACTTACATATCTTTATGCCCTGTTAATTGATAACAAAGGTCTTTTTCATCACAAAATTGCCCAAATACCCCTCCATTTAACACGTCTTCTCGGAATCGATATGCGAGAATGATAAAGAATTATGAACAGTGCAGAATGACCCACTGTACGGCCGGTGAAGAATAAAGTATCTAAATAGAGAAATATTAAAGTCTGTATAATCATTACCCCAAGTCTGCCTGGAAGGAGGCGCCTTTTTCGGCATGAATATAAAGGGACACGTGCTACTGCTTATAAACAAAACATGAAACATGACGCGCCCAATGAGGACTAGTCTCACATCCCATCATAGCGGCAGTTGAACCTAACGATCGCTTTTCTCACGAAAACTAGTGATGAGGAAAAGAACAGAGGTATTTGCTCCAGCGGACTTCATATTTAAGTATATATTTAATCGTAGTACAAATAAAACTCGACTTTGTAATGTTTTTATCTGGAGTACTTTCATTCAGCCAATAGTTTGACCCGACCATTGGAAGAGCTGTTCAATTGTGACTGGTATCTTACTCCGAGTTTCACATGCATTGGTACCCTACCTGCTGTTTATATTAAGATATTTTGTAGCAAATTAAGATTGTTCTATATTTATCTTAAATTTCTTAGACTAACATTCAGGCGAATTTAACTGACAAAAACAGTTAGATGAACGTTCCTAAGTGACGCCAAAGAGAGAATTCGCGTACTGTGTCAATTATCACCAGGCTTATAAGCGGCTTCTCTCTTTGCCATTGATATCGAAGTTTCATAACCCCGTCAGCAATATTCGACAAGGCTATTCCCAGAGTTGGATCACTGGCCTCACATAAACTGCTTAGGGTAACATTATAAACCACACCAGTTTAGCCGTCAGTCAATTTTAACTAATGAGCGCTAAAGCTGATTGTACGAGATTACACAGAAGTCAATATGTCTGACATATGTGTTTGATTGGTCTAGATCTCTTTTAAATGTATCTGCATAGTCCAACTCTGGGACGACTGTGCCAACAAGAACTCCTACACTATTAGAGAAAGGGTTTCGTATGGGTTCTTTTAAGAACCGATATGGTTCTGTCTAGAATCATGGTTCTAGAAGGAATCATTTCTCAGTGAAAAGGTTCCATCTGGCATTTGGAGGTCCCTGCCCTGACCATAACATTCAGTGAAGGGAGAAGATTCGCAGACGTGTGAGGCCGCTTTTAAACAACAGTCACAGAAACAGAATTATAATTCGGCGTGAGTGACTGAAACTAAAAAAAGCCAGACCACTATACATGGAATTCATTTATAACCTCCTGTATAGTGTTCACATTATTACCCTCTCCTTAGTAGCCACAAAGTCCAGAAGGTCAACACGGAGTATCTCAGTGTTTGGTCACCCTTAATTACACATTCACTGAAGGTGTTCTTTAATTAACTTGCTGCTATATTGGCTAATTATTATCAAGTGTATTAACTAGACAAAAATCACCCATCCATTCTTTCACTTGTAAGAAACCAGATACATCTGCCTTGCCAGCAAGAGTAAAAATGAAAAAGAAAATCGGATTTTTCATTTGACAAGGGCTCATGATTATAATATGTTATGTTTTCCAATAGTTCTTCCCAAATCATAGAAAGTTTTAATAATGCACACGGAATTGTGAATCACTGAGCCAAAAAATCCCCATGTATTCACCACCTGATTATAAGTTTACAACTATATTTTAAAGAATCAGTTAGGAATATATATATTGACAACTCGTAAACGAATACATACACATATACATTATTTTTTAAAATTTTCATTAGGGTGTGAACATGAAAACTTTTGTAGTGGGGTTTTAAAAACATATGGGCATGATAAACAAAACGGGGTCTCTCCTTCTATGGTCACGCTTAATTATACATTAAGGTGTTCTCTAATTAAACTGGCGTTATATTGACTCAATAATATCGATTGTAGACTATAGTGGATTAAATTACCCATCAGTTTCTTTGCAGAAAGGAGCAAATGTAAAAAGAAGAGAGGATTTTCATGTTAAAAGGACTGACTATTATGACATGGTTAGTTATTCCTGAGTTATTTAAAATCATAACAAGTGCGAATAATACACACCCAATTGTGTATCGCAAAATCGAAGATTGTTTTTTATATTAAACACCTGAGTATAAAGAAGGCAATGAATACATGGAAGGAAAGGTAATAATTTTTTTTATGGTAAATAAGGTAAGATAACATGGTCTATATGTAGATGTATCGTTATTAAAAAAACTGCATGCATACACCGTGTTTTATATTTGTAATATTTTATGTATATTATATGTACGGTTCATATGATTTAACATTTAACTTGTTAATGATATTTCGGGAATCTTCCAAAACATTGTAAGGTTTCCAACATTTTTTTCCCAAACAAACCCAAGACGTATGCGGGGGGGGGGGGGGATCTCTCGAGTGGTACAATTGGCGGCTTCACAGACCAGGGACGTATACTAATTAATTCTCAAGACGCGTAATAAATAAAAATAGACACAGCGCATGTTATACCTGCAGCCTGCACCACTACATACGTGTATATGTTTGTATATTTATATATATTTTTTATCTTATATCTTCTTTTCCGGATCGATTTTCCGCACTATTCTTTGCCAATTAAGCAATTGAAAAATAAGTCGACATGGAATCAGTGATTATTTGGTTCGTAGCGAAAGTTATGCAGTTCATCGCCGAAAACACAGAGATGGGTTTTCATTCCATCTGGAGGGATTTATCATATTTACAGGATACAACTAAGTTAGAATTTAAGCTGTGCCCTTGCAATTGCCCACTTTCTTTGAGTAATACTTTCAGAGATTTTCATATAATCAATCAAACTATTTCCCTTCAATATGGACAGATGAGGTATGATTGATTATTCTGAATGATATAATATTACATTTGAGAGTACTTTCTAATGTATATATATATATATATATATATATATATATATATATGAAAGTTAAACCTTGAGATGTATATTTTAATTAACTAATTATATTGGTCAGATGATAAATTTGATATATTGTGATAAGTAAAGAAACTTCTCATCTTTCAGTTGAAGAAGTGCATCACGCTTAATGTTAAGTTTACTGTGCTATTTGTAATATATTTACGAAAGATGAAAAGTTAACCCCAAAGTTAAAGCAGCACATATTGTATATATATAAAGTTGGTTAAATGATGAATATTATTATAATTCATACTAAAAAAAGATCCATTTTCAGTTGAAACACTGCATAGCATTTAATGTGCTGTTTACAGTAGTATTTGTAATTGGTCGTCTTTTGAAGTCTTTATGTTGATAACCAATTTCTTTAAAATAATACACTTTGTTTCCAGGCGCAAACATTGTAACGGATGTTGTTTTAATAGGAGCGTCACCCCATCTGTAGTAATATATACCACCATTTTTGTCAATGTCCTCAACATAGTTCTTGTATTTTTCTTGGGTCCAAAGGTTCACTTGTGATATTTCAAAATTATTATAAAATATTTGACTTTCAGGCCAAGAATTGAAAAAGGTTGGATCAATTTGTTTCTTTTTCATGTGCATTTTTGCTGCGTTCCACAGTCCCAGAATGCAACTTGGTCTGTCTCTCATCATATGTATATATCCGTATTGCATATCGTGCTCACGCATAATCTGAAATACGTCATACGTTATATTAGCAAGTAGGAACGAGTCATCGTCGAGCCTCCAGTAGTATTCCAGATTCTGAATGATAGGCATTTCATAAAAGAGTTTTAAATGGAAACGGCACATGTTTGTAGCCAACTGAGAAGTTGCAACCTGTCGACGGGGGCCATGCAGACATCGGCAGTATGAATGGTGGGATATTAAATTCGATTTCTTGAAAGTACAAGTCTGATTTCGTTATACTTTTAATCCATGGTATTGAAACCCGCAGCTCTTTCTCATGGAAGATAATTACCGGGTACTTGAAACAATTGTTGAAATATGCGTCTATACTCTTCAATCCCCTGTGTAGATGCCCTTTTCGAGAGCTCTGAGAAAGAATGTATATGGCTGCTCTTGGTTTCGTGTCTGGCCACGTATTTAAGTTCCGCAGTAACCGTTCACATTCTGAATTATTAAATCCACAAGGAGACAACTTAAAATGGGGTACCAAATTCCACCCCACATTCTAGCTCAATATCCCGCCAAAATTCAAGCCCAAGAATACGAAAAAACAAAACAGAAGAAGAACCATAAATAAAATCTATAGAGTTTTGCCCCTAACTGATCCAAAAGTGCTCATGTTCAGGTCTTGTTCAATTGGGGAGTCACTGAAAATGTTTGAAAATATTTATTATACATAACCGATTTTAACATAATTGATTTTCAAACCACAGTAAGAGTTATTCGCTGTAACCAGTTTTAAAATTTGTTAGATATTAAATTCGTTTCAATGGCGTAGATAACTTTTTAAGACAAGTTCCAATGTGACTCCAACACATATTTTGTTTATTTAAGTATACAGATTAGTATACAAATATCTGGGCGTTAATGCCTTCAGAAACGCAATTTCCCATGTGTGTGCCTAGCATGGCACTAATCACATAAGATATATAATAAACATACACCCGATCACCCAGACTGACGTATTTTAGTAGTCGTAAGGTCTCGCAAAGTAAGGCAAAAACACTAGATGAATTTATATATATATATATATATATATATATATATATATATATATATATATATGTATATGTATGTATATTATATATTATATAATATATAACATATAATATATATTATATAAATTATATATAATATATATATTATATATATAATATATAATATATCAATTATTTAGTTTTAATAATATATATTATAGTTATATATAAGTTATATATATATATATATAAACATTACTTTCAATTTTAAATGACTAAAAAATGCAACAACCGCAGTTACAGCCACTATTTTAATAAAGTTTTAATGCATAATGGTTGATGTTACCTGCGAAAATATATAGGTTTCGTTGAGATCCTTAAAAACAAGTTCACGGAAAAAAAATATACAATAAATTCCCACCTTTCCAACAAAGGCATCCTTATTTTAGATACCATTACATTTGTGATCCTTATTAAAATGGTTATCAAATCCAATAAAACCCCACCATTTAAATACTGGTCGCTATTGTAATAAACGTAAATATTAACATACAAACTGACGTAGATATAGACTACATTGCTGAAGAATAATAAAAAAAAAACACCAGTACATTACAGTTAAATAAATATTGTAAATAATCGGCACGTTTGCATGAAAGCTGAGAGGAATTACTTCTAAAGTCGTAAGCTGAAAATCGCCGCAAGTTTTAACTGCATTTATTACCATATCATTTGCTTGCCGCGGTAACTATTGTTATAAAATTCACAATTATATTAATTCTAATATTATTTTAAAAATAAGGTATAAATGAAATGCAACGAATTTGCAACGAATAAAACATATTCCTAATTAGTTTTTAATTACACACACCTATACAGATATATGTATATAAATATATATATATGAACGAATTATGAAATTTTACCATAAAAGTTAAAACGGTCTGGTTCTAAAGCAATGAGACATTTGGCCGCTGGTTATTATTAATAAAGTGACCGATACAGCATTGATACATTGGTTACAACACTGTCTTGTTGCTCGATACGGTCACTATTGCAATAAAGGTCACTTGTGTAATTCCAGGGTTGGGTCCAAATACTTTTAAAATAATCGGTTACAAATACAATTACTTTAAAAAAAAATCGATTACAATAACAATTACTTTTGTGTTTTCAAAAAAGTAATCAATTAAAATTACCTTTTAAAGTAATTGGATTTATTTTTACAATTACTTTTGTGCTTTCAGGGTATTTAAATTGTGATCGTGACAACAAACAGCTTTGTAGTACATTGTTTATTTTCAATAAAAACATATCAAAATCTGATGAAAAAGTGCATCACACAGTGGTGACTGCACTCTATACACTTTGAACATGAGTCTTTCCAAAATCATTGAACAGTGTTAAATATTTGTTTGGTGTAGACAGTTCTCTACTCATGCTGACTCTTGGATGTTTAGTCTGAAAATAAATGTGAACATGCTCATCAGGGTTTGGTTTAGTTCAATTTGGTATATAAAAATTACTGTTAGATTCACTGTTATTATATTGCTATTTCTATTACTAATTTACTATCGCCATAGTTTTCTTATCTATTACTTTTAAGTGACATTCATTACTATATTACTTAACTTGATAAGAAAATAATTTGTAATAAGACATTTTTTAATTGACTTAATTGTTACTAAAATGTTACATTACAACACTGTCTGTCAAATATTAGTGCAAGTTATTAAAATTCAGCATTAATTATCAAACGATTGAATGGTCATCTGAATTAACAACCTTCCTGTAAATATATGATTTGTAACATATGATGTATGTGTCAAAATAATGATATACTATCGCTATCTATCCCTATATGTATGGATATTTTAGTCTTCAAGAGCCAAATAGAGTTGACTAGGTAGCTTGGACTGACACCTGCGTTCCAGTACTCTCATACAATTTGCACTATTGGTTATCATTTATATAATAACTTGCCTTAACAATCGGTACATCATATAGGCGATCACTGGAACAGAACAAAACCTGTTAAGCTTAATGAAGTAAAACTAACTGTATACGATACATTATTAATGCTCCCCTGCATGGTTGAGCACTTTCACTATGATGTATTGAATTTCTATGTGTATTACTTTGATTATTATTTTGATTATATACGAACATATATATATATATATATATATATATATATATATATATATATATATATATATATAAACCTGTCCCAAGTTTGTTTACCCTCCCCTATATATATAAATATATACCTATATATGTATGTACATACACACATATATATATGTATATATATATATTTATATATATATTTATATATATACTTGTCCCAAGTTTGATTACCCTCCCATGCCTATTTTGATTTAATTTCATACTTATTCATAATTAGAACACATCTGCAATGTTAAACCTTTGTTAAAATAGGTTCTGTAAAGAGACCCACCCAATATATATATATATATATATATATATATATATATATATATATATATGTATGTATATATATATAGATAGATAGATAGATAGATAGATAGATAGATAAACAGATAGATAGATAGATAGATAATGTATCGTATTCAGTTAGTATAACTTCTTTTACCACAGAATTGTTTCGTGAGTACAGCTTACTAGCCGGCTCACTCTTCAATCTTTAGGTAATATATATATATATATATATATATATATATATATATATATATATATATATATATATATATATATATATATATATACACTCACACACACACGTAAATATATATATATATATATATATATACATAGGCAAAATAATTGCTATTGTTACAGGTACTCTTTTTATTGTTTGACACGGGCGTAGCTCGTGTTGTTGCGCTCTATGTTTAATCCGTACTGGTTGAACTCTCGTTTTCATACTAGCTTTTGGCTTTCACGCCTGGCCGAGGTCACGTGGACCCTGGTATGTGGGGGCACGCACGGCGATGTTTTTCTAGATGATTCCTTTAGAGCCGAGAGAGTAGAAGAGAGATTTCCAGCGGACGCAGGAGCGTGTGTCTGTTTCTGTGACCTTATCCGACGAATGCGGCAATTATAGATTTTCTTCAGAGTTTCTCCTTGATGTCATGCATTTGGACTTAAGTTTACCTTCTGGGTTGTTACAAGAGCTTTACACTGGACTCTCATTCTCCAAGAGTATACATTTAAAGAACTTATCGTTGTTAGGGTGTTGTTTACTGTATAATTGTATTGATTTAGTGTATTGTAATGTTAGGGTTGTTTTAAGATTAAATTATGGTTATTTGTTATCAAAATACCACTGACTTCTTTATTCTCTCCCTAGACATTTCACGTGCCCTGTGTTAATGAATCTGATTTTTTTTATCTCCATTACAAGGCCAGAGAAATTTTTACAGAGCTTTCAGTAGAAGCTGCTGCTGACTTTGACCTGGTAAAACGTTTAATACTAAAAGGTTATGAGTTAGTTCCGGAGGCTTACCGCCAGAAATTCAGAACTTGGGAAAAGCGCAAAAATCAGACTTTCGTCGAATTTGTTACGACTAAAGAGCAGTTGTTTGATCGTTGGTGTAGTTCTAAATATGTAAAGAACGATTATGACAATTTGCGCCAGTTGATTTTACTTGAAGAATTCAAGCGCTGCATTAACGCAGTTGTTAAAACTTTTCTTGATGAGAAAAGTCCTGAAACACTTGACATTGCTGCTCAATTAGCTGATGATTATTCTTTAACACAAAAAAATGTCCTTTACTAACAAATCAGTCATTCACAAACAATAATGTAAATCAGTATGGTCAAAAGAAGTTTACAGCGCAGTCACCCAGTACTAGAAGTCCTGATGGTTCAACAAAGTCCATTGCTACACCTCAGTCCACGCCCACTGTGTCTAAGTCCAACAAAGACCAGTCATTTTCAAACAAAATCTGTAATTTCTGCAAGAAGGAAGATCATTTAATATCTGACTGCAGGAAACTTGCGAATAAACCAAAAAGCAAACCTTCTGGTTTTGTTTCAAAATCTATGCATAGCATAGTACAAGAGCCAGGCTCTTTTCATGTAAATAAGGGGTACAACTCCTTTATTGTCTCCGATAAAGAGTTTGATGCTACGGAGGCCCAAGTGCCGTCTGAATCCAAAGAAGAATCCGTAGCTTGCGGGATAAAAACCTCAGTTGATTCCTGCGAGAAATTTAATGAGGCTATATCCTTTCAAGACTCCTGCGAGGAGTATTCTCTGGATAAGGCTAAGTCCTTTTTTGACTCTTGCGGGAGTGTTTTCAATTGAGATTAAGTCCTCTTATGACAAACAGAAGTTTGTTTCTGCTAAGGAAAATTCTTCTTTTGACTCCCATGAGGAGTTTGGTAATAAAAAGGATGTAGATTCCTTAGATGACTCTGAAACAGAGTAATGACTGACACAGGCAATGTGAGTTCTTTGTTTGATGAGGTTGAGGTAGTAGATTCCTCTCTTGAATCTGAAATGGAGAATTTTGAGCCATTCATACATGATGGTTCTGTATCACTTTCAAGTGATTTTTCAGATTCTACCCCTATTAGAAATATGAGGGACACTGGTTCCGGCCAGACTCTTATGTTTGCAAACACTTTGCCATTTTCTAATAGGTCCTTAACTGGTGCACATGCACTTGTTAATGGTGTTTTTTCTTACAGGCACACTGAAGTTCCGCTTCACAGTATCCATTTAAAGTCAGATTTGATTTCTGAGAATATTACTGTTGCCATAAGAACTACTTTACCCTTTAAGGGAATTCAGTTGCTCCTAGGCAATGATGTTTCAGGTGACAAAGTACAGCCTGTACCAATAGTGACAGAAAAGCCGTCACTTGATCGGGACACTGATCCGGAAAGTCAGTAAATTCCTGGTTTGTATACTTCATGTGCTATAACTAGTTCTATCGCCAAGAAAAACACACATGAGGATAATGGTCCAGATAATAACACTCTGGGAGTCACTAGTGACTCATCTAACGACTCGCCCGTACAGGATGCAGCATTCTCAAGGTCAGAACTTATCGCGGAACAGTATAAGGACCCTAATATTCCATATTTGTTTCCCAGGGCAGTTTCTAATGATGAACTGTCATAGAACCCAGTTTGTTTCTATGTCAAAAAGGGAGTGCTTATGCGTAAATGGCGACCACCTGATGTATGCGCTGATGATGGGTGGGCCATCAAACATGAAATAGTAATGCCCAAAAGCTTTCGCAAAGAAATTCTAAGCATGGCACATGAGGCTCCTTTGTCTGGCCATTTAGATATAAATAAAACTTATCAGAAAGTTAGCACACACTTCTATTGGCCTAACCTTAGGAAAGATGTTGTGCAATATTGTAAATCATGCCATAAATGCCAGATGGTAGGCAAGCCCAATCAGAACCCTCGTAAGGCCCTTCTTAGGCCTATTCCTGCTTTCGAGGAACCATTCAGTAGGATTATTGTTGATTGTGTTGGACCACTGCCTAAAACAAAATCTGGACATGAATACTTGCTGACAATTCTGTGCGAATCTACCAAGTTCCCTGAGGCAATACCATTGCGCAAAATTAATGCCAAAAGTGTTGTGAAAGCTCTTACCAAGTTTTTAACAACTTTTCGATTACCAAAATCTGTCCTGTCTGACCAAGGGTCTTATTTTATGTCTTGATTATTCCAACAAGTTATGCTTGAGCTAGGTATAAAACAGTACTGCTCTTCGCCATACCATCCTGAAAGTTAGAGCGCCCTCGAGCGTTTTCACCAGACATTAAAAAACATGATCATGACTTATTGCTATGACACACATAAAGACTGGGATGAAGGAATCCACCTGTTGCTGTTTGCTGTCAGAGATTCCTTTGAAGAATCCTTGGGTTTCAGTCCCTTTGAACTAATTTTTGGACACTCCCTTCCCGGACCATTGAAACTGCTTAAGGAAAAACTCTTGTGTGGAAATCCTTATTCTCTTATTTTACTGCAGTATGTTTCGGACGTTCGCACTAAACTATACAATGCGTGTGAGATTGCAAAGTCAAATCTAAAATCTGCACAAGGTAAAATGAAAACAAAGTATGACAAGCACACTATAAGTAGGACTTTTGAGCCTGGTGATTAGGTCCTTGCCTTACTTTCCATCCCTGGCAGACTTCTGCAAGCTAGGTATTTTGGTCCTTACATTGTTGACAAGAAAGTCAGTGATATAAATTTCATACAGTTGACACCGGATAGACGTAAGATTGTGATCGCAAAAAAAAGTTTTCCTTGAAAACTTTCCTTTTTGATACAAGAGGGGTAGTGTTACAGGTGCTCTTTTTATTGTGTGACACTGGCGTGAGCAAATGAGGCCAGGTCCTCTTTTGACAAACAGAAATGTGTTTCTGCTGAGGAAAATTCCTCTGTTGACTCCCATAAGGAGTTTGATGATAAAAAGGATGTAGATTCCTTAAATGACTCTGAATCAGAGTTTATGACTGACACTTTCAATGTGAGTTCTGTGTTTGATGAGGTTGAGGTAGTAGATTCCTCTCTTTACTCTGAAATGGAGTTATTTGAGCCATTCATACATGATGGTTTTGTATCAATTTCAAGTGATTTTTCAGATTCTTCCACTATTAGAATTTTTAGGGACAATGCCTTAGGCCAGACTCTCAGGTTAGTGAACATTTTGTCATTTTCTAATAGGTCCTTTACTGGTGCACATGCACTTATTAATGGTGCGTTTTCAGACAGGCACACTTCAGTTCCGCTTCACGTTATCCATTTGAAGTCAGATTTGATTTCTGGGAATATTACTGTGGGCATAAGAACTACTTTACCCTTTAATGGGAATTCAGTTGCTACTAGGCAATGATGTTGCAGGTGATAAAGTACAGCCTGTACAAATAGTGACAGAAAAGCCGTCACTTAATCAGGACACTGATCTGGAAAGTCAGGAAATTCCTGGTTTGTATCCTTCATGTGCTGTAACTAGTTCTATGGCCAAGAAAAACACACATGAGGATAATGGTCCAGATAATAACACTCTGGGAGTCACTAATGACTCATCTAACGACTCGCCCGTACAGGATGCAGCATTCTCAAGGTCTGAACTTATCGCGGAACAGCATAAGGACCCTGATATTCCATGTTTATTTCCCAGGGCAGTTTCTAAAGATGAACTGTCACAGAACCCAGTTTGTTTCTATGTCAAAAATGGAGTGCGTATGCGTAAATGGCGACCACCCGATGTATGTGCTGATGATGGGTGGGCCATCAAACATGAAATAATAATGCCCAAAACCTTTCGCAAAGAAATTCTAAGCATGGCACATGAGGCTCCTTTGTCTGGCCGTTTAGATGTATATAAAATTTATCAGAAAGTTAGCACACACTTCTATTGGCCTAACCTCAGGAAAGATGTTGTACAATATTGTAAATCATGCCATAAATGCCAGATGGTAGGCAAGCCCAATCAGAATCCTCGTAAGGCCCTACTTAGGCCTATTCCTGCTTTCGAGGAACCATTCAGTAGGATTATTGTTGATTGTGTTGGACCACTGCCTAAAACAAAATCTGGACATGAATACTTGCTGACAATTTTGTGCGCATCTATCAAGTTCCCTGAGGCAATACCATTGCGCAAAATTAATGCCAAAACTGTTGTCAAAGCTCTTACCAAGTTTTTAAGAACTTCTCGATTACCAAAATCTGTCCTGTCTGACCACGGGTCTAATTTTATGTCTGGATTATTCCAACAAGTTATGTTTTAGTTAGGTATAACTATGCTGTTAATTGTGTAAAACTGACCCTGGCCCAGTTAAAGTATATACTAATTGAAAGTGTGATGTAGACATTCAGTGTGGTACAGTACCATTAAAAACTCAGACGTGCTTAAAAACCTGGATGCCAAACTGTCACACCTTAACGCACAAAAACAACAAGACCTCAAGAACCTGCTGCGGAATTATGAACATTTGTTTAGTGACATTCCAACGCGAGCTAACATCTTGTGCCATGACGTCGATGTTGGCGAGGCAAGGGCAGTCAAGCAACATCCATATAGACTGAATCCAGAAAAGCAAAAGTATCTACTGGATGAGATTCAATATTTGCTGGACAATGATTTTTTTTTTTTAAATATTTTTTGTTGGAGGTAACCGCCTCTATTTTTTTAATGCTATCTTAACTAATTATATGTACATCTGCAGATTTCCATTTCGGTTTCGGACTACGTGACAGGGCAGTATCACACGCTTCCTCTCATTTGATATCCTGGCGTTAACCAGGCCCGGTGACTACTGCACCTGCGGGCCCTGGGACGATAATCATACCACCGAGGACCCCCGAAAGGCGCATTCGTTTGTGAGTGAAACACGGCCGTTGGGCCCGACCTTCCCATTAAGCCTGCAGAGCGCTCACCCTGGGTTGGGGCCGACCGTGAAAAACGTCACCGCCTCGGCTTAGGTTCGAACTCACGATCTCCCGGCTTTGAGTCCTGCGCTCTACCCCTGAGCCACAGAAGCCGGTTCTGGACAATGATTTTATTGAACCTAATAACAGTAACTGGAGTTCACCATGTATTCTTGTGCCAAAACTTGATGGAAGTTACCGTATGTGCACAGATTATCGGAAACTGAACTCTGTCACCAAGACCGACACGTTCCCGATTCCGAGGATCGATGATTGTATTGATAGAGTCGGTAGCTCCAGATATGTCTCCAAGTTTGACTTGCTTGTAAGATTGCAAAGTCAAATCTAAAATCTGCACAAAGTTAAATGAAAACAAAGTATGACAAGCACACTATAAGTAGGAATTTTGGGCCTGGTGGAAAGGTCATTGCCTTACTTCCCATCCCTGGCAGACTTCTGCAAGCTAGGTATTTTGGTCCTAACATTTTAGACAAGAAATTCATTGATTTAAATTACATACTTTTGACACCAGTTAGACGTAAGAAGAAACAGCTGTGCCATGTTAACATGATGAAACCATATTATGACAGAAATAGCACATCAGATGTTGTAAAAATTTAACTGCTGTTAATTGTGTAAAACTGACCCTGGCCCAGTTAAAGTATATACTAATTGAGAGTGTGATGTAGACATTCAGTGTGGTACAGTACCATTAAAAACTCAGACGTGCTTAAAAACCTGGATCCCAAACTGTCACACCTTAACGCACAAAAAAAAAACAAGACCTCAAGAACCTGCTGCGGAATTATGAACATTTGTTTAGTGACATTCCAACGCGAACTAACATCTTGTGCCATGACGTCGATGTTGGCGAGGCAAGGGCAGTCAAGCAACATCCATATAGACTGAATCCAGAAAAGCAAAAGTATCTACTGGATGAGATTCAATATTTGCTGGACAATGATTTTTTTTTTTTAAATATTTTTTGTTGGAGGTAACCGCCTCTATTTTTTAATGCTTGCTTAACTAATTATATGTTCATCTGCAGATTTCCATTTCGGTTTCGGACTACGTGACAGGGCAGTATCACACGCTTCCTCTCATTTGATATCCTGGCGTTAACCAGGCCCGGTGACTACTGCACCTGCGGGCCCTGGGACGATAATCATACCACCGAGGACCCCCGAAAGGCGCATTCGTTTGTGAGTGAAACACGGCCGTTGGGCACGACCTTCCCATTAAGCCTGCAGAGCGCTCACCCTGGGTTGGGGCCGACCGTGAAAAACGTCACCGCCTCGGCTGAGGTTCGAACTCACGATCTCCCGGCTTTGAGTCCTGCGCTCTACCCCTGAGCCACAGAAGCCGGTTCTGGACAATGATTTTATTGAACCTAATAACAGTAACTGGAGTTCACCATGTATTCTTGTGCCAAAACTTGATGGAAGTTACCGTATGTGCACAGATTATCGGAAACTGAACTCTGTCACCAAGACTGACACGTTCCCGATTCCGAGGATCGATGATTGTATTGATAGAGTCGGTAGCTCCAGATATGTCTCCAAGTTTGACTTGCTGAAAGGATCCTGGCAAGTTCCGCTGACAGAACGAGCGAAAGAAGTGTCCGCATTTGTGACGCCGCAAGGACTGTACCAGTATAAAGTTTTGCTATTTGGCATGAAGATCTCGCCGGCCACGTTCCAGCGCCTCATCTATATGGTTGTCAAGTACATTCAGGGCTGCGACGCATATATTCATGACCTTATCATGTTCAGCGACACCTTGGAGAAACATTTGCAAATTCTTCGCGACTTCTTCGAAAGACTCAGTAAAGCACATCTAACTGCTAACTGCTAAGTAAAATCTTAGTTTTGTCATGAACAAGTAACATTTTTGGGTCATATTTTAGGTCAGGGTCAGGTAAAACCTGTTTATGCTAAGATAAGTGCTTTTTCTGGATTTCCTAGACCAGAAAACAATAGCAAATAATGCGTTTTCTTGGTATGGTTAAATACTACAGGAAGTTTTGTCCAAATTTTGCTGCTGTAGCTGAACCTTTGACTAATTTATTAAAGAAGAAACAAAAGTTAGTATGAATTGTGCTCGTGAAAATTTTAGAATTTGATAGCAATTCTGAAAAGTTTACCAATTTTAACAGCTCCAAACTTTTCTTTACCTTTTAAATTAGCTGTAGATGTTAGCAATACTGCTGCTGGTGCTGTGTTGTTACAAGAAGGCAATGATGGTATAAATCATCCAATTTGTTATTTCTCAAGAAAGTTTAATGCAAACCGGAAAAACTACTTCCACTATTGAAAACGAATGTTTGGCTTTGATTTTGGCGTTTCAACATTTTGAAGTTTATATTACTTCATCAGTCAGGCCTATCATTGTCTTCAGTGATCACAATCCCCTTACGTTCATGAACAAGTGGAAGTGTAAAAATCACAGATTGTTGAGATGGAGTTTGTTCTTACAGGATTACATTCTTGATATCATACACGTTAAAGGAAAAGGCAATGTACCTGATGATTGCTTATCGAGATGTTTATGAAATGTTGCAAACAGGATGTTTTTGTATTGTTGTAAATGAGATGATTTTGAGATGTTGTAAAAAATTTAGTGATTGTGATCGCGAAAAAAGTTTTCCTTGAAAATTTTCTTTTTTTCTTACAGGAGGGGGAGTGTTACAGGTGCTCTTTTTATTATGTGACACGGGCGTAACTCCTGTTATGGCACTCGTGTCTGGCTGCGTATTACATTCTATGTTTAATCCGTACTGGTTGAACTCTCGTTGTCATGTTTAGCCTTGGGTTTTCACGCCTGGCCGAGGTCACGTGATGAGCATGGTATGTAAAGATACACACAGCGCTGTTTTTTTCTAGAGAATTCCTGAAACGCGTGTTTACTGTGTTTTGAAAGATCTTATGGACTTTTCGAGAAGTGGAAAAATCTCGGCTTGAGGTGTGAAGGTATATAAAGGGGCTGTGTTTTAACACGAGAGAGAGAGAGAGAGAGAGAGAGAGAGAGAGAGAGAGAGCTGCAGAGCAGATTCCAGCGGACGCAGAAACGTGTGTCATTTTCTAGGACCTTATCCGACTTATGCGGATTTTATGCATTTGGACTTCAGTTAACTTTCTGGGTTGTTGCAAGAACTTTCCACTGGACTGTCATTCTCCGAGAGTAAACATTGAAAGAACTTATCGTGGCGACGGTGTTGGTATCCAGGTGCTGGGCACATTATTTTCTGTGTGATTGTATTGACTTGTTGTTATACCGCTGTTTTACTGTATAATTGTATTGATTTAGTGTATTGTTTGTTAAGGTTGTTTTAAGAATAAATTAGAGTTATTTGTTAACAAAAAACCACTGACTTCTTTATTCATTCCCCTAGACATTTCACGCTGCCTAGTGTTACAGAATCCGATTTTTTTTAATCTCCATTACAAAATTTGTGTTCATCACGCATACGTGATCTGTTGATATTAGATTCCGTAACAATATATACATATATATATATATATATATATATATATATATATATATATATATATATATATATATTAAATGTACACATGTTCTTTAAATCATATACATTTTATGATATTTTGTACAGGCCCTAGAGCCAGAAAGCGAATTATAAAGAGCGATAAAATATCCAGATAAAGTACACATTTGTGAATTATGAAACAGTCCCCAAAAAGTAATGTGAAGAACCAATGCACACCACTACACACACACATGTATGATTTCCATTATCAAAAGCTAATAATATTAGTAAACTGAATTATATGTAATTCAAGTAATGGTTATCAGTGAACAATATTAGATTTTTTGCAGCTCATAAAGTAAATTGTGTTGTTCGCTGTAGTATTTGTAACGGGCCGTCTTTGGAAGTCCTTATGTTGATATCCAATGTCTTTAAAATAATACACTTTGGTTCCAGGCACAAACATTGTCACGGCTATTGTTTTAATAGGGGCGTCACCCCATCTGTTGAGATTCATACCACCATTTTTATCAATGTACTCAATATATTCCTTGTATTTCTCTTGAGTCCAAATGCTTACTTTTGCAATTTCAAAATTATTATAAAATATCTGATTTTCAGGCCAAATATTGAAAAATGTAGGCTGAATTTGTTTCTTCCGGATGTGAATCTTTGCTGCTTTCCACAACCCTCAAATGCAACTTGGCCTGTCTCTCATAGTGTGTATATACCCGAACTGCATGTCATGGTAGTGCATATAAAGAAATACATCATATGAAATTTGGCTCAGTATTATTGAGTCATCATCCAGGCGCCAGTAGTATTCCAAATTCTGAATGATGGGCATTTCATAAAGCAGTTTCGAGTGGAACCGGCACATATGTTTGTAACCAACTGAGGCGTTGCAACCTATCGATAGGGGCCAGGCAAACTTTGGCAGTATGTATGGTGGGATGTTAAATTCGATTTCTTGAAAGTAGAGATCTGATTTTGTTATGTTTCTTATCCATGGGATTGAGGGCCTTAGCTCTTTTTCATGGAAGATAATTATTGGGTACTTGAAACAATTGTTGAAGTATTCGTCTATGCTCTTCAATCCCTTCTGTAGGAATCCTTTTCGAAAAGTTCGAGTTAGAATATAAATGGCTGCCCTTGGTTTACTTTCCGGCCACGTCTTGAAGGTCCGCAGTAATCGATCACATTCTGTATTATTGGGTCCACAAGGAGACAAATTAAAACGGGGGTACCAAGTTCCAGCCTTCATTCCAGCTCGAAATTCTACCGAAATTCCAGCCAAAGAATACTACTAAACAAAACAAAAGAAGCAACAAAAAAATATTCCATATAGTTTTCCGTGTAAGTACTCCACTAGTGCTCATTTTTAGGGTCTTGTTAATCTGGACTTCGCTGAAAAAGTTATAAAACATATATTAGAAAAAAATCGAGTTTAAAATCTTTGATTTTAAAATGATATCAGGTATAAATCATGTTTCCAGGTTAAAAAAAGTTAGATCATTTATATCTTAAAAGGCAGTTTGTAATAATTGCAAAGGGGTGGCAACTGTTAAAAGCGAAAGCGTATAGTATATATAGATATTATTTTAAATACAACAGTTTATGGTTTATGGCAAATGTATCACCAGAGAACTCTGACTTGTTCATATTATAATTATGGTATTGCACATTCAAATAAAGATAGTATAACACGTTGATTATTTCTTTTATTTGTTGTATATTAATAGGCAGTAACATGTATCGATGTTAGCGGGGGAACGTAGGCTAAGAGAACCAAGGTGTTTTATTTTATGTTGTTTTCAGTACTGTCTTAATTTCGTGAGAATTAGTTCTTGCCAGTCTTACTATATGGTGATTTATCTAGTTTCTGAAGGCATGTCCATTTAAGTATTCATGCATCGAACGACAGGTCACATAATATTGTTAGGATATATTATATGAATTATGTTCGGGGGCCTGGACATTCGAGGGGTAACATGCTCGGCCCTCCCCTCTGGCGACCTGGGTTCGATCCCCGGCATGGCTATGAGAGTGGGTTGTATAGTTGCCCGTCCAGGAAACCTTGTGAAATCAACAATGGTTGACGTGGAAACATAATCTCCACTATTGACTTTTGAAAGGCGTAACAGGGAAGGCTTATTAATTCGGTTATACATGTGACATGTTATATAACCGGTTATTCGTCAAAATGTAACGGTTCTTGTAGGCACCACGTCAGTCACGAGGCTGTCAAACTGCATGCCCGCCAAGATTTTGCCTATTTTGACAACAGAGGGCGCTTTAGTCAACCTTAAAACGGTTACCCGTAAATCTTCAGATGTAACTGAAACTAATCGTGCATGAAAAAAAAATTTCCTAATTTAAGACAGCAACTGGCCTGCTGAGCTTCCGGAGAGAGCGTCAGCCGAACTGCATAGGGGACGTTTATATTTGTGCTCATTAAAGACTCTTTTTTTTCTGTCTCAAAGTAAATTGTCTTTGTTGATTGCTATCAACAATGCCAATAGTTATTATTAATACTACTATCAGTAATATAAAAGACTCCAGTATTATACATTCATCATTTTAACATAAACAGCTGTCAAAAATCAATACAGATGTATGGCATTGACTGTATAATTAAAGGTATATTTAAAATTTATGCAAACATAATTGCACAACACTTCACATTTGCATACCAATATCTCGTGAAGACAATTATGAATGACATTTTATCGATAAAAATTTATTTCAAAACGCTTTCCAATTAGTTCTAATAACAGATACATGGATAATATTTTGTAGGAACCACATATAGCACTAAAAAACTTAGCAACAATGGAAAACAGAATATGGGCATACGTTATTTAACGTTTTTTTTTAAATTATATTTAACCATGGTACACCCAGTTCCAGAGGCCTCGCAATTCAAATTAAGAAAAATGTTACACCCAAAATAAACAGTGTATATAAAGATGACGAAGGTAGAATTATTATTTTAAATATTACTCAAGGAGGAATAAAGTTAAACTTGACAAATGTAAATGAACTGAACATTCATGTAACAAATATTTTCGCTAATCTTTTTGAAAACTTAAAAAAATGAAAGTAACATAATAGGAGGAGATTGGAATAAAATATTACATCCAAAATTTGACAAAACTCAAAGAGGAAAATCTGAAATCTTAAAAACTAATATGTTGGAAAAGCAATGAATAGAAGAATTGGATTAAATTTCTATTTGGCGCATTTTAATATAAATAAAAAACAGTATACTTGGTCAAGACAAAACCTTAAATATATAGGAAGCAGAATATATTATTTTTGTCTTAATAACTAGGGGACTTATTACAAAAGTAAATCGTGCAAAATATCAATAGGTTATAAGTCTGACCATTCTGAGATATATAGATTTATCAATCATAACAGCCCAAGGTAAAAGAGGCCGTGGCTTCTGGAAGTGTAATCTATCACTCTTGGATGATTAAGAATATGTAAATAAAATAAAGCGATGTAAAATAAAGAGGCAAATCCTGGATTATTATGAGACACTATTAAAATGGCCATACAATGAACATGTTTAGAGCACAGTTATTTAAAACAAAAAAAGTATAAATCAGAAATTGCTTAATTAGAAGAGCATTTGAATAAATTTAAAGGTGATCCAGATGCATACAAAGATGCAAACAAAAAGGGTTCTCTAATTGAAAAATGTATCGCTATGAATAGAGAAAAATTGGAACAACATAATTTAAATTGAAACTATTGCATTGTCTATTTAAAAAAAAAACATATATTGTTTATAATATTTTTTTGGCTGGTTAGCACCTAAATTTAACTCCGGAACGTAAGGGCTATCTTCATATGTGTAAGTTTACATTTTTTTTGCATTATACACAATCATAATATATGTAGATATATCGGTAGTTCTGTCTATGTACATCCATATACTTGTGTAAATGTATGTGTATGTTTTCCATAAAAAATAAAGTTGTCCTTCAAAGGCAAGTGGTTTTCTCCGGGTTCTCCGTAAGCTTCACCCCTACAGACTACTAAACGCCAGCATCTGTGAGATGTGGAGTGACGTGATTAGTTGTAAAAACTGTTTGTATAATCCATGTAAAAAAATGTTTATATTCTGTCGGATACGGCATGACATCAATGTTCGTATAATAGAAACACCAACGGAATCATTAGAAAAAAACACATTACACAGTGAGTGATAGAAATTCATTTAAACACAATAAATGTCTCCAGGTGGCTTCTAGTAATTCAGTTTGAAAAGTGTAGGTGGCATATGTGTGCCCAGGAAGAGGTAATCATCTTTTAATTCTGATTTATTATAATTAAAAAATAGGCATTATTAACATTAAGAACATTATATATATATATATATATATATATATATATATATATATAGAGAGAGAGAGAGAGAGAGAGAGAGAGAGAGAGGTTACTTGATTTCCTAACAATGTTAAAAAATATGACACGCAAATATCCGATCTGGTTTGTCAAAGTGTCTGCTAGGAACACACGGCTGCAAATGTCACGGAGGCCGTGCAGCCTTCCAGTGCAGCCCTGCCAAATGACTGGGTCAAAGACCGAATTATTATTTTTTTAAATCATTCAGTTTGCACTGTTCTGGGGCATGATTGCCTTCAGACAGGCAAGTCTCTCCTCCAATCTTTTTATAATACTGACTTGTACAATGTTATCTTGGTGTCACTATAATTCACACGCTTATTAAAGTAAGTTTTTGCCGTCGTGAAATATGCAGTACATCAGACCCGGATCGCCCAATTTTATTTAAATTAGTAGTCATGCAAAATTAAACCGGCTACCGTGGGACATGTAATATATATATATATATATATATATATATATATATATATATATATATATATATATATATATATATAAACATATAAACACATATGGCAATCCATATATAACAAATAGAAAAGTGGAGACCTTGGCCAATGCTGCTAATTAACCCAATATAGCTTTGTCAGAAATGCAGCATTTTTATTTAAATATTCCTTGATGCAGATGATGATCCAGATTACCATCATATGTAATTTAATCAATAATTTTTATTGATTGTAACTTTATCAAGCTATCCTTTTTTCAAAAATCCTTAATGACTTTTTGAGTAATGTTGCTAAAAAACAAACAGACTAACTCCGAGAAAAACATAATCTCCCTGGGGAAGCAGCTGAAACGCGTAATTCAGGAGGTCATATGAGACTTGAAATCCAACTTCGGGGACCTCGTTTCTTGAGTTTCGGGTAACTGCAGATCGACTATTCCGTTACTGGCGGTAAACTATTTTAACATGAAGGCAAGACTTAGCTGTAGCTGTGCGGTAAATCAAAGGAATTAATTTCGACTAGAATTGTGAATGCGCAGACTGTTTGCTTTTTAGAAATTATGGCCAGCAGGTATATTTATGACGGCTGCTTGCCACCGACTTTAAATTATTGAGACGTTGGGGTGGCAGTACAAGCTTTAGGATTCGTATCAATTCTAAGAAAAGTAGCTGTCCTCACCATTTCTGACCGTACTGCTTCATGTGTTTCTGCCTGTCAAATTATTATTTTCAGAATTTTAATGAAAAAATTACTACATTCCGTATCATGTACTAAAATTATCACATATCAAGTAAACGTACATATCTTTATGCCCTGTTAATTGATAACAAAGGTCTTTTTCATCACAAAATTGCCCAAATACCCCTCCATTTAACACGTCTTCTCGGAATCGATATGCGAGAATGATAAAGACTTATGAACAGTGCAGAATGACCCACTGTACGGCCGGTGAAGAATAAAGTAACTAAATAGAGAAATATTAAAGTCTATATAATCATTACCCCAAGTCTGCCTGGAAGGAGGCGCCTTTTTCGGCATGAATATATAGGGACACGTGCTACTACTTATAAACAAAACATGAAACATGACGCGCCCAATGAGGATTAGTCTCGGATCCCATCATAGCGGCAGTTGAACCTAACGATCAGTTTTCTCACGAAAACTAGTGATGAGGAAAAGAGCAGAGGTATTTGCTCCAGCGGACTCCATATTTAAGTATATATTCAATCGTAGTACAAATAAAACTCGACTTTGTAATGTTTTTTTTATCTGATCGAGTAGTTCCATTCAGCCAATAGTTTGACCCGACCATTGGAAGAGCTATTCATTTGTGACTGGTATCTTACTCCGAGTTTCACATACATTGGTACCCTAGCTGCTGTTTATATTAAGATATTTTGTAGCAAGTGACAAATTAAGATTGTTCTATATTTATCTTAAATTTCTAAGACTAACATTCAGGCGAATTTAACTGACAAAAACGGTTAGGTGTTCGTAAATGAACGTTCCAAAGTGACGCCAAAGAGAGAATTCGCGTGCTGTGTCAATTATCACCAGGCTTATAAGCGGCATCTCTCTTTGCCATTGATATCGAAGTTTCATAACCCCGTCAGCAATATTCGACACGGCTATTCCCAGAGTTGGATCACTGGCCTCACATAAACTGCTTAGTGTAACATTATAAACCACACCAGTTTAGCCGTCAGTCAATTTTAACTAATGAGTGCTACAGCTGATTGTACGAGATTACACAGAAGTCAATACGTCTGACATATGTGTTTGATTTGTCTAGATCTCTTTTAAAAGTACCTGTATGGTCCAACTCTGGCACGACTGTGCCAGCAAGAACTCCTACACCATTAGAAAAAGGGTTTCGTATGGGTTCTTCTAAGAACCGAGATGGTTCTGTCTAGAACCATGGTTCCAGAAGGAGTGATTTTTCAGTGAAAAGGTTCCATCTGGCATCTGGTATCCTTGCCCTGACCATAACATTCAGTGAAGGGAGAAGATTCGCAGACGTGTGAGGCCGCTTTTAAACAACAGTCACAGAAACAGAATTATAATTCGGCGTGAGTGACTGTAACTAAAAAAAGCCAGACTACTATACATGGAATTCATTTATAACCTCCTGTATAGTGTGAACATTATTACCCTCTCCTTAGTCACTTCTAAGTACCCACATAGTCCAGAAGGTCAACACGGAGTCTCTCAGTGTTTGGTCACCCTTAATTACACATTCACTGAAGGTGTCCTCTAATTAACTTGCTGCTATATTGGATAATTATTACCAAAGGTATTAACTAGACAAAAATCACCGATCCATTCTTTCACTTGAAAGAAACCAGATACATCTGCCTTGCCAGGAAGAGTAAAAATGAAAAACGGATTTTTCATTTGACAAGGGCTCATGATTATAATATGGTATGTTTTTCAATAGTTCTTCCCAAATCATAGAAAGTGTTAATAATGCACACGGAATTGTGAATCACTAAGCTAAGAAATCCCCATGTATTCACCACCTGATTATAAGGATACAAATATATTTTAAAGAATCAGTTAAGATTATATATAGTGACAACTCGTTGTAATCGAATACACACACATCTATATATTAATAGCGTAAGGCGATTTTTGTGATTTTCCGTATCTCCTCTGATACCGCCGTACGGATTGCCGTGATTTTCGACATACATATGCTCTTGGTTTGTCCGAAGAGATTCCGCCCCCTTTTATTTGCAATATTTGCGTATTACCTGCATAATTAATAATTTTAATATTTGCTCCCCCGTAGGCGCCTCTTTTCTCCCGGAGTGCGATCCGGGTTAAACACACTGCCTGAACGCAGTGACTGTCTCACTGGAAAACATTGGCTCAGCTTTCAAACAGAAAGGAGTGCGTGATATTTAAAAATATATACAGCCATTAAATGTACCACATAATATAATGCTACCACGAACTTTTGCGCAGCGGGATTGCCCTACCATGTGAGTGCTCAGTTTTTGTGCGTTATAACCGGAATGCAATTATCGAGATCACGTCTCAGCGCTGTACTGTACTACCGTGCAAGATAACAGGTTCCTTTACTGGCGGATTCACGGGCGCGGAGGGCAACTTTAAAAGGCGATGTTCAGCATAATATATATTTTCATATAATAATGATTTTATTTAAAATATCAAATTCTTCGAAAATTCTCCGGCCAACCTCTCGGATTCAATTAGAGTTTTATGCATAACACCATGCATATAACGGATCTATATATTAATAGCGTAACACGATTTGTGTGAATTTACATGTCTCCTCTGACACTACGGTTTGGCGTGATTTTTGACATACATATGCTCCGGGTTTGTCCGAAGACATTCCACCATTCGGACAAGAACGTATTCGTCCAGGTCATTCAGACTCCGACACAAGGTTAACTCAGAGACAGAACACTTAAAACAAATGTCGGATTCAAAGAGACAGTAACATTGTACACCCAAGACATGAATATATGACAGACTATTTGACATCAGAACTAAATGCTCGCCCAAAACGGTGCGTAGCACGGGTAATTGCTAGTCTATATATTAATAGCGTAAGGCGATTTTTGTGATTTTCCGTATCTCCTCTGATACCGCCGTACGGATTACCGTGATTTTCGACATACATATGCTCTGGGTTTGTCCGAAGAAATTCCGCCACCTTTTATTTGCAATATTTGCGTATTACCTGCATAATTAATAATTTTAATATTTGCTCCCCCGCGGGCGCCTCTTTTCTTTTTGTCTTCGGGCCTGGTAACACAATGGCCACAGAGTGTTTGATGGCGGGACAGAGTTTTTCTTCGGGGGCCCTATCTGGGCTTTTCTTAAATTTGCGGTGACCGGCCCGAAATAATCCCCATTGGTGATCCCTTCTCAAAAGGCAACCTCCGCGCAGCGAAAAGGTCTATTGTGCACAAGGAGATCTCGCGTGTGCAAAATGCTCAAAAGGGGGATCTTTCAAAGAATGAAAATTTTCCGAGCGGTAGTGAATGCAGGGTAGTGTATAAAACCAGAACCCCACGGTCCCCGGACCCCATAAACCTATTTCCTCATTTTCCATTATTTATACCGATAAAAACACCACTATTGATGATGTAAGGACAGAGCAAACTCCCTAAATGTTAAATGACCGATTCACTGAAAGATTTATAATTACAAAAATATTTCGATGAAGACGGACCTGATTTACTTGAATTTGCCGACTGTTAAATTTTGACGGACCCCAGTAACCACCGCTAATATTTTTATTTATGACTAAAAAAGGACAAAAATAGCACTCATGTCACACACTTAATATAATATTTGTTATTTTAAATGAAAATATAATAGGGCGGACACAGTGGGAGAGATTTAATTTGAAGTGCACTAACAGTTGAGCGGACCTGAGACTGATATATCAGAGCACTTCCACATAACAACAGGTTTCGTGCTCCGTTCATAACAACCATTAATTTTAAAGTTGGCAATAATATAAATACCGAAAGGAATTGTTGATTACTTGCATTTCAAGCAACTACAGGTTACAAAATAATGATTTTGTAAATGTTTTAAATTATAATACTTTTTTAAAACGCTACACAAATGAAATAAATAGCAAATATAAAATTATGAATAAAAACTGAGACAGAAATGTAAAAATACAGATACAAACACAGTAATAAATCACAAATGTGTCATGGCTAACCGTGATGTAAAATACATGTATGTACTAGAGAAATGGTAAAACAACAAGAAAACGGGGTCCGTGTAATCCGTGAGGTCCGTGCCCCAAGGTCCATAAGTGTTTTTTTATAATCAAATTTTGTTGCAAAACAGACTATTTTTTATGTTTTAACCAAACATAATATAAAATATGTCTTAAGATACGATTATGCTAAAATATCTGGACAAATTACCATGAGAGTTTAAGAATTACAAATTTTTCTTGGGTTCCGGGATCCGGAGTGGGATCCGGGTTTAACACATTGCCTGAACGCAGCGACTGTCTCACTGGAAAACATTGGCTCAGCTTTCAAACAGAAAGGAGTGCGTGATATTAAAAAATATATACAGCCATTAAATGTACCACATAATATAATGCTACCACGAACTTTTGCGCAGCGGGATTGCCCGACCATGTGAGTGCTCAGTTTTTGTGCGTTATAACCGGAATGCAATTATCGAGATCACGTCTCAGCGCTGTACTGTACTACTATGCAAGATAACAGGTTCCTTTACTGGCGGATTCACGGGCGCGGAGGGCAACTATAAATGGCGATGTTCAGCATAATATATATTTTCATATAAAACTGATTTTATTAAACATATCAAATTCTTCAAAAATTCTCCTGCCAACCTCTTGGCTTCAATTGGAGTTTTATGCATAACACCATGCATATAATGGATCTATATATTAATAGCGTAACGCGATTTGTGTGAATTTACATGTCTTCTCTGACACTACGGTTTGCCGTGATTTTTGACATACATATGCTCCGGGTTTGTCCGAAGACATTCCACCATTCGGACAAGAACGTATTCGTCCAGGTCATTCAGACTCCGACACAAGGTTAACTCAGGGACAGAACACTTATACCAAATGTCGGATTCAAAGAGACAGTAACATTGAACACCCAAGACATGAAACTATGACAGACTATTTGACATTAGAACTAAATGCTCGCCCAGAACCGTGCGTAGCACGGGTAATTGCTAGTATACATTAAATGTTTTTTTTTTATTTTCATTAGGGTGTGAACATGAAAACTTTTGTAGTGGGGTTTTCAAAACATATGGGCATGATGAACAAAACGGGGTCTCTCCTTCTGTGGTCACGCTTAATTATACATTAAGGTGTCCTCTAATTAAACTGGCGTTATATTGACTCATTAATATCGAGTGTAGACTTTAGTGGATTAAATTACCCATCAGTTTCTTTGCAAAAAGGAGCAAATGTAAAAAGAAGAGAGGATAATAATAGGACTGACTATTTAACATGGTTAGTTATTCCTGAGTTATTTATAAATCATAACAGGTGCGAATAATGCACACCCAATTGTGTATCGCAAAATCCAAAATTGTTTTTTATATTAACCACCTGAGTAAAAAGAAGGCAATGAATAAATGGAAGGAAAAGTAATAAATATTATATGGTAAATAAGGTAAGATAACAGGGTCTATATGTAGATGAATCGTTATAAAGAAAACTGCATGCATACACCGTGTTTTATATTTGTAATATTTTATGTATATTATATGTACGGTTCATATGATTTAACATTTAACTTGTTAATGATATTTCGGGAATCTTCCAAAACATTGTAATGTTTCCAACATTTATATTCCCAAACAAACCCAAGACGGATGGGAGGGGGGGGGGGGGGATCTCTCGAGTGGTACAATTGGCGGCTTCAGAGACCAGGAACGTATACTAATTAATTATCAAAACGCGTAATAAAAAAAAAAATGACACAGCGCATATTATACCTGCATACGTGTATATGTTTGTATATTTATATATATTTTTTATCTCATATCTTCTTTTCCGGATCGATTTTCCGCACCATTCTTTACGAATTAAGCAATTGAAAAATATGGAATCAGTGGAATCAGTGATTATTTGAATCGTAGCGAAAGTTATGCAGTTTATCGCCGAAAACACAGAGATGGGTTTTCATTCCATCTGGAAGGATTTATTATATTTACAGGATACAACTAAGTTAGAATTTAAGCTGTGTCATTGCAATTGCCCACTTTCTTTGAGTAATACTTTCAGAGATTTTCATATGATCAATCAAACTATTTCCCTTTTATATGGACATATGAGGTATGATTGATTATTCTGAATGATATAAAATAACATGTGAGAGTACTTTCAAATGCATTTTTTTTTATTTTAATAATTTTTTTTTGGTGGAGGTAACCGCCTCCATTTTTTTAATGCTTGCTTAACTAAGTCTATATACAACCGCAGAATTTCCATTCCGGTTTCGGACTCCGTGACAGGGGCTTGCACACAATGCTCTGGCGTCAACCAGGCTCGGTGATTCACTCCTGCGGGTCCTGGGTGTGTCTCATCCCCATTGCTGGGTCATAACACCGAGGAACCCCCGAAAGGCGCACTCGTTTGTGAGTGAAACCCGACTGTTGTGTACAGTCTCCCCATTGGGCCTGCAGAGCACCCACCCTGGGTAGGGGTCGACCGTGAAAATTTTCGGCTGAGATTCGAACTCACGTTCTACCGGCTTTGAGCCCTGCGCTCTACCCCTGAGCCACAGAAGCCGGTTCTTTCTAATGTATATATATATATATATATATATATATATATATATAATCCTCAAAAACCTTTCATGACCATTGTCTCCAGGAAAAACCTGCTCTATGGTTCTTATAAGCTTAGAAGATTATTATGGTTACATATAGAATCCTTAGGGTTGCCCAAAAAAACCCCGGAGAGAAATCGTTGAAGAACCCTCGGAGAGGGTTCCTTGAAGAACCCTGACTGGAGGGTTCAACCTTGAACCACCAAGGGTCCCCCACTGGCTCCTCTCTTAAAAACCTTTAAGGGTTCTACGTGTAACCCTTTTTTCTTAGAGTGTACAGCTGAAGTCTGAGTGGTATGTTGAGATGAGAATCCCAAAGGTCTCAGCATATTCCCTGTTTTGTTGCCCAAGACTGGCGGGTTCTCTTTTCAATTGACACCTTGTTATCACTAACCCTCGTAGAAAATCACTAAATGATAAGACCGACAATGCTATGCACATCAAGGAAAAATATATTCACGAATGATAAAAAGTTATAGACCACATGAAAGCAATACATTTTCCTTTTAAATATGAATATATTTACAAATGATGACAAGTTTAAGGTCGTGTCAAATCAATTTACCTTCCGCTTAAATATAAATATATTTTCGAACAATAAAAACTTGAACCTCAAGTTAAAGCAATATACCTTCCACCATAATATGAGTATATTTACGAACGATGAAACGTTTAACCTCAAGTTCAAGCATGTATATTCTACTTAAATATAGATATGTTTACAAATGATGAAAGTTAAACCTTGAGATTAATATTTTAATTAACTAATTATATTGGTCAGATGATAAATTTGATATATTGTGATAAGTAAAAAACCTTCTCATCTTTCAGTTGAAGAAGTGCATGGCGCTTAATGTTAAGTTTACGGTGCTATTTGTAATATATTTACGAAAGATGAAAAGTTAACTCCCAAGTTAAAGCAACAAATATTTTACATATATAAAGTTGGTTAAATGATGAATATGATTATTATTCATACTAAAAAAGAACCATTTTCAGTTGAAACACTGCATAGCATTTAATGTGCTGTTTACTGTAGTATTTGTAATGAGTCGTCTTTTGAAGTCTTTATGTTGATAACTAATGTCTTTAAAATGATACACTTTGGTTCCAGGCACAAACATTGTCACGGCTATTGTTTTAATAGGAGCGTCACCCCATCTGTAGTAATATATACCTCCATTTTTATCAATGTCCTCAACATAGTTCTTATATTTTTCTTGGGTCCAAAGGTTCACTTGGGATATTTCAAAATTATTATAAAATATCTGACGTTCAGGCCAAGAGTTGAAAAAGGTTGGCTCAATATGTTTCTTTTTCATGTGAGTCATTGCTGCGCTCCACAGTCCCTGAATGCAACTTGGTCTGTCTCTCATCATATGTATATATCCATATTGCATATCGTGCTTACGCATAATCTGAAATACGTCATACGTTATATTAGCAAGTAGGAACGAGTCATCATCGAGCCTCCAGTAGTATTCCAGATTCTGAATGATAGGCATTTCATAAAGTAGTTTCGAATGGAAACGGCACATATGTTTGTAGCCAACTGAGAATTTGCAACCTGTTGACGAGGGCCATGCAGACATCGGCAGTATGTATGGTGGGATACTAAATTCGATTTCTTGAAAGTACAGGTCTGATTTTGTTATACTTTTAATCCATGGTATTGAAGGACGCAGCTCTTTCTCATGGAAGATAATTACCGGGTACTTGAAACAATTGTTGAAATATGCGTCTATACTCTTCAATCCCCTGTGTAGATGCCCTTTTCGAGAGCTCTGAGTAAGAATGTATATGGCTGCTCTTGGTTTCGTGTCTGGCCACGTATTTAAGGTCCGCAGTAACCGTTCACATTCTGAATTATTAAATCCACAAGGAGACAACTTCAAATGGGGTACCAAATTCCACCCTACATTCCAGCTCAACATCCCGTCGAAATGCAAGCCCAAGAATACGAAACAGCAAAATAAAAGCAGAGTCATAAACAAAATCCATAGAGTTTTGCCCCTAAACAATCCAGTAGTACACATGTTCAGGTCTTGTTCAACTGGGGAGTCACTGAAAATGTTTGTAAATATTTATTATACATAATCGATTTTAACATAATTGATTTTCGAACCACAGTAAGTATTACGGTTTAAGAAAAGTTTCAATTATATATATATATATATATATATATATATATATATATATATATATATTCGGAGTTCACTTTAGATCTCACATATGGTTAATTAATTTCTTCCAATGATAATGAAAGAATAACTTACGCATATGTTCGATATATATTCGATATATCCGTAATATAAAAAGGCAAATGACACAGAGACCAGGTATAAAGTGCAACTATCCAAACTGAGTGATTCCCACACATATTTTTTTAAAATTCACACAAGATAAGTATACAGATATCTGGGCGTTAATGCCTTCAGAAACGCAATTTCCCTTTTGTGTGCCTAGCATGGCTCTAATATATAATAAACATGCACCCGATCACCCACACTGACGTAATTTAGTCGTCGTAAGGTCTCGCAAAGTAAGGTGAAAGCACTAGATGAATTTATATATATATATATATATATATAAATATATATATATATATATATATATATATATATATTATGTAATATATATTATATAATATATATTATAATATATATATATATATATATATTATTTATATAATATATATTAATTTATATATATTATATAATTTTTATAATATAAAATAAAGTTATATATAAATTATATAAATTATATATATTATAAGAATATATATTATCAGAATATATATATATATATATATATATATATATATATATATATATATATATATACATATATAAACAGTGAAACCTCGTTGTGTCGAACTCGCTTAAGTCGAATGCCCTGCTTATGTCGAAGTTACAGACTGGATATTCAACTCTAGTTAAATTATTACCATGTAAGATATCAGGCCTACTACCGGTCAGCTATCAGTATTTGGACTCGCCCATTAATGCCACCCCTATTGTAAAGTAGGCTGGCCTACGGCCAGGAATGTCCCGTCCTCCTCACTCTTCCGCGTGCAGCTGAATGATGCAGACGTGGGCCACAGGCCCACGTCTGGTCAGCACTAGGTTTAGTCATTTAGACGTGTTAAGGGGCTAAAGGATAATCGACATAAGGCGAAGTTTAGTAGTCTGCCGCGACCCTTCTAGCTCCCTGTTTATCACGTTTATAACTATCAGACTGGCAGTATAATTCAAAAGGACAGATCTTTCGGTCATTTGGTAATTTAAACCTAAAATTATGTGTTGTTTTCTATTATCTGTGGGGAAAATCCTACATTGGCGAGCGGTTGCCAGCTTGTAAATCTAAAATATTTACGAGCAGTGATTCGAACCTGCATTTTTGGCAATATTTGTTCTTCAAAATTTTAAAAATGAACTGCCACACATAAAGTAGTTAGGTACATAAATGAAGAAGAGTGAAGATGAAGAAGACCACCCAATCCAGAAGTTACAGGTTCCTGGAAATACTACGGTATGTGAATTTTGTGTTTGTGTTAAATGTCATATACTATAGTAAGTATCAAAAAGGCCTTAAGAGGCTGGCTGAATAGATTTGATGTACATATTATGAGAAATTGGCCTCTGTGACCTTTTAAAGAGAATTGCCATAGCATAGGTAAGCGTGGCCGCTGTTAACCGACACGAACATTTATAAAGTAGTAACGGAGACATGCCTGTACCTTATAAGATCGCTTATATTGGCAATAACCATGATTAGCAATGAGGCTAGAAATATTTAATTGCTGTAAATGACATGAGAAATGGCCCTATGTGGCTGAAAATAGGGAACTGCTGTAGTTCAATGGCATGAAAAATTACTTCAGCGCTCGAAAGGTTCAAACATGTGTCGACATAAGGCGAACCGGTATAGTAGTAGCCTGCCGCGATACTTTGAAAGCTTTCCAATAGCGCTCAAACGAGGACTGGACTGGCTGTATAGAAATGGCCCTGAGTTGCTTGAAATAGGGAACTGCTGTAGTTCAGTGGCCTGAAAAATGACCTTGGCGCTGGAAGGGTTCAAACACTTGTCGACATAAGGCGAAAGATAAGTAGCCGCCGCGATAGTTTGAGCCTTTCACTACGCGCACCCTTTTAGGACTGGCAGTGTCATTATTGTTAATATGAAAAACTGTGCCTTGGAGCAACCAGTGTGTAAAGAATGACACAAGTGTGGTGTCAATGATTGGCCAGGAGGTAGGCCTATAATGTGAGAAAATGTAATAAAGTATTGTACTTATTGTTTTGATGTACATGAAATGTAGAAACTGTTTAAAATGTTACTTTGAGTGTATTTGTTAATAGTAAAGGGCCAGGTAAGGCAGCATGAACTCATTGTATAGAGGTGGAGCAGTGTGCTAATTAAGTTTATGTAAAAGATGAGGTTTACAGGTTGTTATGTCAAGTAAGCGTTGATATGTGTGTGTATATATATATATACTGTAAGGCTCTATAAATCCTTTTTTTTCGCTATGCAGAACTTTATAATTGTATGATAAAAAGGGGACAGCCAATCATTCCTTTATTAATTATTCTGATTACGTGCTACATATATATGTATAGATAGAGTAATAAAGTGTAGACTTGAGTTTAAAGTTGATATAAAAAATTAAAAAAAACCCCCACAAACTGAGTAAAATATTGTTATATCAATATGTCCCATTATTAATCCATATAACAACCATTAAAATAAATAAATGTTAAAGTAAGTATAAAATACAGTCTAAAAATAATAATATCATTCTTCATTTTTGTATATCTTTGTTAGATCTATTAAGCTGGTTTCAAGGGTTTAATATTGTGACTGAAAAAGATCTTACAATTTATAACTTTTAAAAGATTAAAACACTTTAGCTTTGAAATTATACTTAAACATTAAAAAAAAAATTCCAAGGAAACCAATAAGTGTATTTGTGCAGTCGATTCTGAAAAACTATGCACACCCTTTAAAAAGTCATAAATATGAACGTCTAGAAATTTTCTGTCATCCACTTGCCGGGGCAGCAATTAGTGACATGTTTCATCTGATAATCAGTTTGCTCCCATATTCCGGGGCCAAGCAGACAAAATTTCATTCACTTAACCCAAAGGGGAAAAGCCTGTTAAAGAATATACTATAAAATAAAAATTTAATAAGGTACATTTCATAGTTATTTAGATGCTTAAGATCATAATTTATTTAACAATTACAATTTGATGTACGAAAAATAAAACCAGTAGTTTCTCATTTTTAAAATGAATTTTCTCAACAGATTAAAAGTAAGCACCAAAATTCCATAACATCAACCTGTGAAAGTAGTAGTTATACTAATCTTGTAGTTTGAGTCTATGAAATATTGATAAATAATAATAAAAATAAAAAAAAAAAATTACAAATACCAAAAAATAAAAAAATGTACAACTCTAAGGCTCAAGTGGATAACCTATAATTTGATACTAAGTGCAGGTGCAGAATTTGTCGTTTAATGGCCAAGGGCAGTAATCTTTTAGATTTGAGTTGTAATGGGTATTTTTGTGTGGTTAAAGTCAATTCTCTAAACTTTTAATGAAAACTCTTAAGTGGTAAATATTACTAAATAACAAACCAGACATAGGCGTTCCCCTCTGAATAATATATATTAAATTAACGTAACTAGTTCTCTGTGAGATACAGTTTTAATATATTTCTGTTTTGCCTAGAACAATAAAGCCTATAGTTAACAACTGTGGCAACTGAAAGAGGTATTTCTAAAGTAGGTAAATAGCTTTATTGAAATAATCTATCACATGCTCAGTCACGTGCATTCACAGTGAGATAATACAAGTCACAAGTTCAGGCATATTTGTGGAGCCTACACACTGGTATCAGATGATGTAACACGCAACGGCCACCAGCCTTTGTGATCTCCCAAACCCCCATAATCGCCCTTCTTTTGTCAGTGCTCCACAATTCACACTTTGTAATCCTGTATATATAAAATCTGATATCAACTTAGCAGCTGGCCTTATGTCATGTCTCTGTTTATTAAGCAGTCAGCTGTCAAAACGCTTATCAGGTGCAGTAGCTTTGTATACCTTTCGAGTGTCAGGAAATACTGATAAGTCGAGTAATTCCAGATTAGTTCAATCTGGCTGAGAAGTATGCCTGTTTGGTGACTGTCAAGTGTGTTAAAGGTGGCATTTACGAAACAGGAAACATATTGTAATATTTGGGGATGCCAACACCGTTTAGTAATTTGAACAACATAGTGCATTTAAAATAAACAGCACATTAATATTTCTAGTAGTATACATTTTAAAAATACTGGATATCAATATTAAATGTAAACAAATAAATCTATTAAAAACGGATATGTTTATTTAGGAATTATACACAGTTTAGTAATTTGAACAACATTGGGCATTTAAAACAAACAGCACATTAATATTTCTAGTAGTATACTTTTTAAATTACTGGATATCAATATTAAATGTAAACAATTAAATCTATTAAAAACGGATATGTTAATTTACGAATTGTACCCAATATATATTTGTTAGCTTGTTATTAGCTAGTTCACTCTCTCGCATTAAAGGATTGAATAAATAGTGTGATATTTATAATAAATAGTGTGATATTTCAATCATAATTTGACCAACTGTTCTGTTGGTCTCCTTGCAAACGGATACAGTATTCTTTTATTACAGCTTACGGTTTAAGGCTATTTAGTTTCTTCCTTTTAGTATAACATGACTTGCACAACTTAATTAATTAAAACATTAATTATGAGAACATCGTATTATACTTTGAGTTAAATTGTTATTCATGCAAGTTTGCATCCATTTAGGTACATATATAAGCCCTGGTAATGTATTGTTATGACCTGACCGTATTCTCCATTCAACCTGTATATGATAATTGTTACATTAACCAGAACAGTATGGCATGTCAAAGTTATTCAGACCTAAAGCTGTAAGCGGTAGTTATAAAAAACAAAAACAAATCACATTGAATTTTAAGTCAGAGTTGTTCATTATTGTTATATGTTGTGATATAATTTGTGTGGAATAGATACTGCGGCGTTGTTTTATTTCTTTGCAGGAGTAAGACGTACATGTTCTGCCTCCTGCACCCAACATTATGTTCAGCACAGCTACAAGTTACAACACGGCTGCCTATGGACTTGCCTGCTTGTGCATAGTTATGATGAAAGACATTTTTGAATACTAAATGCTGAGTAATTTCTGAGAAGGACTCTCTTATGTGCTATGCTGACACAGTGCAGCCAAATTTGGACATTATGCAAAATATTTTGCAAACATTAATGTTTTACTGATACATGAAATGCTATTCCATGTTGTTATCATTCCATTACTAACTGATGTGTTTATTTGAATAAACTTACCAATTTACAAAATTGTGCGATGGGGCACAGATCAAGATATTGCAGTTATATAAAACAAATACTGCCAGCTCTGTTATAGGCACAATTATTTACAAGTACATGGTTTTTCCTGGAATCTCTGCCCCCAGGTTTTTTTACCTTGAGGCTGTAATGTGCGTCTGTTCAAAATTGCTTTTGCCTGTATGTCACCCCTTACTTAACGTGAAAACTTTACAACGGATATATCCTATAAAACAATAGGATGGGTTAACGCTCGCCACTTGATTTCATTAATCAAGAAATTAGATCCCGGTCATTACAGGTGACATTTCCAGGTTCTTTTAAGGACGTGTATAAAAATACCAGACAATCATACACCCAGATCAATAGAAACTATGAGACATCAGGTTAAATTCACAAATATAATTCAAGACAATACTTACAAAGACGTAGATGTAAGTGTGTGTGCGTTGATGTGTCAATGCGACAGTCCTTCAAATTAAAAATACAGGATATTTACCGAGTCCGTGGTTTGTATAAAACCCAACAAAGTCCAGTTCCTTCAGAGATCTCTGGTTACTGTTTTGTGTAGAATCTAGCGTATGGTTAGCACCATATATATCTAGTCTTTCTGAGTTTAGCTATCTTCAACTGATCTTGCTTGTCAGCGACCCGGGTAGGTTCACGTTCACATGCATGCAATAGCGCCCTTTGTTTACGTTGGGCTTAGAGTCCTTGACCTTGCTCTTGTAGCAACGGTTCACGGCTTACGGCGGTTATGTATCTAGGTCAAGCTGAACTAGGCCGGCAGGTGACAAACGCGCTCTCTCTATATCGCCAATACGAAGCTCTTTCGGCAGCACGGCTGAGTTCTTATGAGCTGGGTCCTTGCCTCATGCAGAAGCTTGCTTCTATGCCGTCCCTGGCGTTTCAATGTTCGTGCGTGCGTGCTGCCACCTCAAGCTTCAAGACCCAACTGAAGGCAGCTTCCAGCGTCTCTCCCTGAACTCTGACGTCACAATCGTCGTCACAATACGGCGATCCGGTTCTCTGATTGGCTCATTTCTCAAGTGTCCCATATAAGGATATATGTGACCTAGTTTGACTGTTAGCGTCACCTTGGCGACCCACATACCAGATGTAACAATTACACACGATGCGTGACACGGATAAATCAGCTGATAGCCGATGGGATTCCATACAAGAATATATACAATCAAGACCTGTCAACGCTTTAGGATGACGCTTCACGTCAATATCAATAGAGAACAGACTTCGTTAAACTATGATACAAAACACTGTACATATTGTCACCGATTTCTGGTGACATCACCCCCTCCTTTTAAGGAAAATACACAGTATTTTCTCGATACATCGTATCGTTCTATCTTACAGGGTCCAGCTAAACATATTTACATGTAGCAATACATAGCAATACATAAGGGTCATGTAACAAGTTGTCATTAGTACATGCCCACGGTCTATGACACAGGGCAAAATCTAGTACATGTTTAGACTTAACTGGCTAAACATTATAGCTCATTACATCCTAACACTCAGGCAGTCTGCTAAGAAAATCAGGTCCATGGTTTAGTTTACCTGACACTGCTTCAATATCAAATCTAAACTCTTGTAGAACCAGTGCCCATCTCATTACTCTCTTATTAGCACATTTTGATTTGCTAATACACTTTAATGGTTTGTGGTCGGTCTGAATGGTGAACGGTCTACAAGCCAGGTACATCTCAAATTTCTGTACAGACCATACAATTGCTAATGACTCTTTCTCGATGGTGGAGTAATTTCTCTCCCTGGGCAATAGTTTACGACTGGCATAAGCTACTGGGTGCATGATCCCCTCGTTTCTTTGCATCAGGATACAGCCAATACCCACATCAGATGTATCACATTTCAAATAAAATCGTTTACTGAAATTAGGTAGCTTCAGTATGGGAGGGTCTGACAGTTTAGCCTTTAGAGAACAGTACGCGTTCTCGTGTACGGGTTTCCAGTCTAGTTTGTTAGGTTGACCTTTACGCGTTAGATCAGTCAAGGGCACCGCTATTTCCGCATAGTTTGGCACGAATTTTCGATAGTACCCTGTAAGACCTAGGAATGCTCGCAAAGCCTTCTTTGTCTTAGGTCTAACAGTGCTCTGTTTCCCCGTCTACACCGTCTGGATCATGTATAGAATCAGGTGCGCCCTTGGCTACCGCTGCCAGAATATGCTGGGGCTCGTTTCTAGCATGGTACCGTTTCAGCATATTCACGTGGAAGGTTTTAACCTTATCGCCAATCTTAATCCGATAGTCTAAGTCCCCAACCCTGTTTACAATAGTATAGGGGCCTTTCCACTGTACCATTAATTTGTTCCGCTCCGTCGGGAGTAACAACAAAACTTCGCCTCCGGCCTCAAACCTGCGCGTGCATTTACCTCTATCATATAACAGTCTGTGTCTGTTCGCTGATTTGTTCAACGCCTCTCTAGCTAACGCGCATGTGTCGCTTAGTTTGTCTTGTAGGTCCAGGACGTATTGGTACGTGGTTTTAGTCTCGACGCTAGTATCTCGCTTGGTCCACAGATCCCTTAGAATCCGCATCGGTCCTCTAACGATCCTACCATAGAGCAACTCAAAGGGTGAGAACCCTGTGCTCTCATGTGGCGCTTCTCGGTACGCAAAAAGCACGGCGCTGAGGTACCGATCCCAATCTCGCGGTCTTTCCTCGCACATCCGTTTCAACATTAACTTTAACGTTCCATTGAATCTCTCCACCATTCCGTTGCACATAGGATGGTAAGGAGTAGTGGTGAGCTGTCTTACAGACAAAACACGGCTAACTTCTCGCATGAGGTCTGACGTAAATTGTGTTCCCATGTCAGTAAGCACCTCTGACGGCACTCCTAACCGCGCATAAATATCTACTAGCGCATCAGCCTCAGAGACTGTATCTATGTTCTTTAAAGCAACAGCCTCCGGATATCTAGTGGCATAATCCATAACGGTCAGAATATACCTGTGACCTCTCTCAGACGCTGGATGGATCGGCCCAACCAGATCCATCGAAATTCTACGCCAGGGCTCATCAATTAATGGCATCTGGCCTAACGTAGCTCCAGGCACCTTGCCTTTCGGTATGGTTTTCTGGCAAATGGGACAGGACTTGCAAAACTCAGCAATGTCATTATACATCCCTTTCCAGAAAAACTGAGTTCTCACGCGGTCGTGCGTTTTGTCTATGCCCTGATGGCCCGCCATAACCGCTTCGTGGCCCATCCTCATTACGTCGTACCGTAACGTCTGAGGTACCACCACTCGAGATCCATCTTGATCTCCCCGTTTATCACTCACAACCCGAACTAAATATCCGTCCTCAATTCTAAATGGACTATCATTTCTAGCCTCTCTAGCTAGCCTCCAATACGGCGCTAAAGACCCATCCTCCTCCTGCGCCTTAAAAAATTCGGCCGGACTCACATCGGCAACTGGGCTTGCAACATTCAAGCTACGCGTCGGTATCTGTTTCTCTCGTGCAGCGCTCCGTGTCTCCACCGCGGACGACACCTCCTTTTGTGACTCTACACCGTCACACACTATGCCTGAGGACCGCTCAGACTTCCACGTCGGGTCCGGATCATACGGATCACGCGCTCCCGCTACGTTACCTAGCGCTAAATCACATACAGCATCCCCGACCACCATTGCCTCGATAGTACCGACAAAGTACGCACAGTCCACATTAATCCTAGCCGTAGGAAATTGTCTTACAGACCCGTCGAACAACCTACACTCGACCTGGTGTCCGGTGAACTGATTCGGCTCCACGTACGACTCACGTATTCCTGCCGAGGAACATCCCGAATCCCGCAGCACCCTCGCTGACTTACCATTCACCAGCCCTTCACACACAGGTAACGAGATTCCGCCTTCTGTCTGGGCAGCAAATCCTAACGACTGACTCGGACTCTCTACTTCCGGTTTCACCGCACCGACTGTCTCCGTTTCCGCCTCGACTACTGCCATTGACATAGTCTCCGGTTTCTGTTTTGGGTTATACGGGGGGCTAAAATTAGTCCTATACCTCTGCTGATCGCCAGCAGCACGCCCTACTTGAGGGGAAGACCTAGGCCTCGACCGGGCACTAGTCTTACATTCCCGCGCCTTATGTCCCAGTTCATTACATAAATAACATCTGATGCCTCCTGATGGCTTAAATGTCTGACCGTCCGGACTGCGCTCAACCTCTCGCTTCTCTCTAGGCTGAGATACCGGTTGCGCTGGACGCGGCACATTATTGCCATAACGAGGACCTGCTGTAAGGCTGTGTACACCGTGAGCCTCCGTATAACTCTCGGCTAAGTCTACCATACTATCAAAGTCACGACACCGTCTCTCTTTCAAAAACATAGAGAGATCCCTACTACAGCAGTTTACGAACTGCTCACACATCAACAGGTTAACTACCCCGTCGTAGTCACCTCCGACCCCTGCCATCCCTATCCAATGGTCTAGGTATCCACTCAGTCTCACCGCAAACTGACTCGGCGTTTCGCCTCGCTCAGGCCTACAAGTCCGAAACTTGTGTCGATAACCCTCTTCGGTCATTTGGTATCGCTTTAACAAGGCTATCTTTAACTTATCGTAATCCATGGCCTCACTTACCGATAACTGTGTGTAAGTCCCTAGCGCCTTACCCCGCAGTAACGGACTCAGGTGTAACGCCCAATTCTCCCTATCATAGCCTTGACATACAGCTAATCGTTCAAATCGCTCAAGAAACGCATCTAGCTGATCGTGAGCCTCATCAAAAGGTGGAAGCTGGATTTTCGGGAATACATCCCTACTTCTGTCTTCTTTAACCCCAGAGTCAGACTTTAACCTTAGAACCTCTAATTCGTGGGCTCTAGCCTCTCGCTCGCGCTCTAATTCCCGCTGCTCACGCTCTAATTCCCGCTGTTCCTTCTCTATTTCACGTTGCCTAGCTCTTTCATCGCGTTCCTCATCCGCACGCCGTCTAGCCTCAACATAATCTTGTAAAGCCTGGTCCTTAAGCCCCAAGGCCTGTCCGCATCTAACAAGTGACTCTAACGTTTCCATGGTAACGCTCTAACCTAGTAAGATTCCAGTATCTAGTAATATCCGCTCTTAAAAATCCGTAAATACGTACTGTCAAAGCCAACCTAACGAACCGGCGGTATCCGTACAATAACACTACGGTAGCTCTACGCATCAAAATCTACTTATACGGACGGACGGACGGAAGGTCGGACGAAGGGTCAGACGGATGGACGGATGGATATCAAGATATCAATAAACACCATGCACCTATGATTACCATGCCAATCGGGAGGGGTAAACTTACCTGTAAAGAGACCCTACCACGTGACCAATCACAAACCAGTGTAGGAAAAATTATACCAGGGCGTATCTAACAACATCAAAAATGTTCACTCTAATCTTGGTTTATATCACACCAGAAATGATGTTCAGGTATCACTGAACTAGCATTACTCACAAAACATGCATGTGTTCTAGCCAAATCTTCAAGGTATATGCTAATCCTGAAACAATGTTGTGTTTCAGGTAATATTCTCACTGAATAAATATTAACTCCTAATAGTGGGGTAATTTCATTGAGCAAGTATACACTATAACATCAGTTTGGTGTCATTTCCAATTATTAATTCAGATCAACTCTAGTTTGAGTATATGAATGTCTGGTTTCAGTACTGTTTTCTCAGTTCAAAACTTCTGAAACTTACTGTAATTAGCCAGTTTTTTAAGGCTAATTATATCCTGGCGCGCTCGCCATACAATGTCACCCCTTACTTAACGTGAAAACTTTACAACGGATATATCCTATAAAACAATAGGATGGGTTAACGCTCGCCACTTGATTTCATTAATCAAGAAATTAGATCCCGGTCATTACAGGTGACATTTCCAGGTTCTTTTAAGGACGTGTATAAAAATACCAGACAATCATACACCCAGATCAATAGAAACTATGAGACATCAGGTTAAATTCACAAATATAATTCAAGACAATACTTACAAAGACGTAGATGTAAGTGTGTGTGCGTTGATGTGTCAATGCGACAGTCCTTCACATTAAAAATACAGGATATTTACCGAGTCCGTGGTTTGTATAAAACCCAACAAAGTCCAGTTCCTTCAGAGATCTCTGGTTACTGTTTTGTGTAGAATCTAGCGTATGGTTAGCACCATATATATCTAGTCTTTCTGAGTTTAGCTATCTTCAACTGATCTTGCTTGTCAGCGACCCGGGTAGGTTCACGTTCACATGCATGCAATAGCGCCCTTTGTTTACGTTGGGCTTAGAGTCCTTGACCTTGCTCTTGTAGCAACGGTTCACGGCTTACGGCGGTTATGTATCTAGGTCAAGCTGAACTAGGCCGGCAGGTGACAAACGCGCTCTCTCTATATCGCCAATACGAAGCTCTTTCGGCAGCACGGCTGAGTTCTTATGAGCTGGGTCCTTGCCTCATGCAGAAGCTTGCTTCTATGCCGTCCCTGGCGTTTCAATGTTCGTGCGTGCGTGCTGCCACCTCAAGCTTCAAGACCCAACTGAAGGCAGCTTCCAGCGTCTCTCCCTGAACTCTGACGTCACAATCGTCGTCACAATACGGCGATCCGGTTCTCTGATTGGCTCATTTCTCAAGTGTCCCATATAAGGATATATGTGACCTAGTTTGACTGTTAGCGTCACCTTGGCGACCCACATACCAGATGTAACAATTACACACGATGCGTGACACGGATAAATCAGCTGATAGCCGATGGGATTCCATACAAGAATATATACAATCAAGACCTGTCAACGCTTTAGGATGACGCTTCACGTCAATATCAATAGAGAACAGACTTCGTTAAACTATGATACAAAACACTGTACATATTGTCACCGATTTCTGGTGACACTGTATATGGCCAAGATGTCTTCTTTATTTAACAAAAAAAAAAAAAAAACTTTGTTTTTTTTTTTTCAAATAAGGGGGGAAGAGTATAAGATATCAGGCCTACTACCGGTCAGCTATCAGTATTTGGAATCGCCCATTAATGCCACCCCTATTGTAAAGTAGGCTGGCCTACTGCCAGGAATGTCCCGTCCTCCTCACTCTTCCGCGTGCAGCTGAATGATGCAGACGTGGGCCACAGGCCCACGTCGGGTCAGCACTAGGTTTAGTCATTTAGACGTGTTAAGGGGCTAAAGGATAATCGACATAAGGCGAAGTTTAGTAGTCTGCCGCGACCCTTCTAGCTCCCTGTTTATCACGTTTATAACTATCAGACTGGCAGTATAATTCAAAAGGACAGATCTTTCGGTCATTTGGTAATTTAAACCTAAAATTATGTGTTGTTTTCTATTATCTGTGGGGAAAATCCTACAACCAAATAAAACTCGCTTGTGTCGGACCTCGGATGTGTCGAAGTTTTCTGAGGGTCCCCTCGACTTCAACACAACGAGGTTTCACTGTATATATATATATATATATATATATATATATATATATATATATATATATATATATATATTACATTTTTGGGGGAGTTCCGGAATATATTATAAAAACATTTCTTTCAATTTTAAATGACTCAAAAATGCAACTATCGCAGTTACAGCCACTATTTTAATAATGTCTTGATGCATAATGGTTGATGTTACCTGCGAAAATATATCTGTTTCATTGAGATTCTTAACAAGTGACCCATGGGTCATGACGCTCAGCTTACTGGGAAGAGATTTGCAAAAGGAAATTTTATCATTTGAATGGAAGTATATACCAATTCAACTGAAGCATCAAACAGATTAACCAACAGGCTGAGATTGTGTCTGTATTAATATATCTAAAAAAATAGAGAAAAAATGCGTAAACCTAAAAAAAAAATTACAGGTGGCTCCACCAGTCTGCAGAAACTAATAAAAAGACTTAATGGTCAATATCCATGCAAAGAAGCATGGTGGTCTCTGGATTAGTTGTTCAGATACTTCAGCTTTTGTATCAAATTTTCCATTATTCTGAGGGATACTTTGGAGTCCTATAGCATTTAGGATATGGGGTAACAGAGACCTAATTTCAAGTTAGTTATTGAGATACTGGAGTTTTTGTATCAAAATTTTCATTATTCTGGGGGGGGGGGGGGTTTGGAGCCATACAGCTTAATGGATATGGGTAACAAAGACCTAATTTCAGGTTTCCATGGAGATTTTCATAGGTCTCCCTGTGTGTAAAGAATGAAGATTCTAGGTCCAGTTGTTATGGTATGTGCCCTGTTAACAGATGTTCATATCTTTAAAGGTCTCAAAAATAGAGAAAAAAAAATAAAAAAAAAAGCCCGAACAAATACATGTGGTGCCACCAGGCTGCAGAAACTGATGAAACACGTCATGATCAATATCCATGCAAACAATTATGGTGATCTCTGCATTAGTTGTTCAGATACTTCCGCTTTTGTATCAAATTTTCCATTATTCTGAGCTGTAATTTGGAGTTCCATAGCTTAAAGGATATGGGTTACAGAGACCTAATTTTAGGATTCCTTGGAGACTTTTCATGGGTCTCCCTGTGTGTCAAGAATGAAGATTCTAGGTCCAGTCGTTACAATTTGAACCCTGTTGACAGATAACTACATCCTTAAAGGTCTAAAAACGAGAGAAAAAAAAATGTAAAAAATTAAAAATATAGGTGGCGCCACCAGTCTGCAGAAACTAATGAAACATTTCATGATCAATATGTTTGCCAAAAATCATGACCATCAGTGATGTAGTTAATCAGATATTGGAGTTTTTTTTATGAAATTTTTTACTCCTCGGGGGGGGGGGGGGTACTTTGGGGCCCCATAGCTGAAAGGATATGGGTAACAGAAAACTAATTTCTGGTTTCCATGGAGATGTTCCATAGGTCTCTCAGAACGTCACGAATGAAGATTCTAGGTTTAGTCTTTACGATTTGTGCCCTGTTAACAGATGTTCACATTTTTAAAGGTCTCAAAAATAGAGAAAACAGTTCGTAAAAATCGAAAATTACAGGTGGCGCCACCAGTCTGCAGAAACTGATGAAACATCTCATGAACAATATGTATGCCAAAAATCATCACCATCAGTGATGTAGTTAATCAGATATTAAAGTTTTTGTATGAATTTTTTCACTATTCTCGGGGGTACTTTGGGGCCCCATAGCTCAAAGGATATGGGTAACAGAGACCTGATTTCTGGTTTCCAAGGAGATTTTTCATGGAGCTCTCAGAATATCAAGTTACCAGATTCTAGGTACAGCGGTTATGATTTGTGCCTGGTTAACGGACAGACAGACGGATAGACGGACAGACAGACGGAGGACGGACAAAGAGTGATCGCTATAGCTCAGCATGACTGAAAGTCAGCTGAGCTAATAACAAATTCACGGAAAAAAATACACAATACATTCCCACATTTCCAACAAAGGCATCCCTTTTCTAGATACCATTAGATTTGTGATCCTTATTAAAATAGTTATCACATAAAAAAAAACACTATTTTAATACCGGTCGCTATTGTAATAAACGTAAATATTAACATACAAACTGACGTAGATACAGACTACATTGTTGAAGAATAATAATAAAAAACACAAGTATATTCTATAGTTAAATAAATATTGTAAATAATCGGCACGTTTGCATGAAAGCTGAGAGGAATTACTTCTCAAGTCGTTAGATGAAAAATACCGCAAGTTTTAACTGCATTTATTACCATGTCATTTGCTTGCCGTGGTAACTATTGTTATAAAATTCACAATTATATTAATTTCAATATTATTTAAAAAAATAGGCATGGATGAAATGCAACGAATTTAATCTAAAACAAATTTCTAATTAGTTTATGATTACACACACCTATACAGATATATGTATATAAATATATATATATATGTACGAATTATGAAATTTCAACATAAAAGTTAAGACGGACTGGTTCTAAAGCAACGAGACATTTGGCCGCTGGTTATTATTAATATAGTGACCGATCCAGCATTGATACATTGGTTACAACACTGTCTCGTTGCTCGAAACGGTCACTATTCCAATAAAGGTCACTTGTGTAATTTCATATAAAATACAAAATAAGGCATATGTAGGTGTACAGGATCAGTTACATATATTTTCATGGGAAAGGTTTCATAAGAATCTCCAGTGAAATATTATGAAATTTGCACCTGCAACACAACTCACTAATCACTAAAATTATTGCAATAGCGGTGGCAACAAAGCTCTGTAATAACTGTTGCCGCGGATCAATGCGTGTCATAATGTTCATGCCGCAATAAAGATATAGACACGTCAAAGATCGTAACACTGTGAAATATCGGCCGTACAGGGAGGGTAAATATTCCCCTTTTTAAGCAAGGGGCGGGAAATATCCCCCTGCTGTTCGTAATTCATATTTACATATTGGAAATAAAAATATCCTTATAATTAGTCCAAAGACTATGATTCCATTTCAAAGTAACTATGTCATATTATAAATCTTGTTACATTTAGAATTAACCGGTACTTGAAACATTTTTTTTTTAAACTTATACTTATTATAATACACTTGAAATGTGTAGAGACAACTCTTGGTATTAACGTAGTACCTGAAGAGTGAGCTGGCTAGTCAGCTGTACTCGAAGGTTTAAGTGCAATGTTTTGTCAGGTATAAATCTGTTTCAAAGGGAAGAAGTTATGTTTCATGTTAATTCAACACGCTTTATTGGCGATTGGGCCCCTTTAAGGATTTCTGCTTCGTGTCTTTGGAACAGTTTTCCTGACATTTTTAAACATGCCGATTCTTAACTTGTTTTTAAATTGCGTTTTTTATTTAAGTCCTACTCTATTTAAACTCTTACATGTACTACTTTTTACCAGTCTTTCTTATTTATAGTATTGTACGTCTGAATGTAGGTTTTATGCTTTTTACTGTACAGCGCTCTAGCGTAGGATTTAATCCTGGATTTGGCGCTATATAAATACTATCAATTATAATAATAGCGGGTGAAGCATGAGGCATCGGTGATAAACTAAACTCACTAGTTAATTCCCACACGAAACCTGGCCATAGTTAATGTTCAATAACATATCAAGCCCGTTTTATACACAGTATCATGGCAAATCAATGTATTTATTTTGAAAATTTTGTCAGTAGATAATACAACCCGGTGGATTTCCGGCGGTGTATCATTCGGCCATTTCTACATCCGAAGCCTGATTGGCAACAGTTATACGAGATGTACCTAATGTTTTCATTTTTCTACCGGAGAATGCAAACGGTTATTGGACGAAATATTGTCAAAAGCCTTAATATATATATATATATATATATATATATATATATATATATATATATAGAGAGAGAGAGAGAGAGAGAGAGAGAAAACTCCTTACTTATTCCAGATATACCTTATTTTTGTATTGGCCCCTTTGTGCAGATAGTGCTGAACTAACTTTATTGTACCTGCGCACGGTATTTTGTACCTTACTTTGGTTTGTCCGTCATCAAATAAATAAAAAAAAAATTATGCGGAGAATCTGTTGGTATTTAATGGAGAACCATGATTACATCTGAGGAATAATCCATCAAATTTTTTAGGTAATCTGGATTTTAGGTGTGACTTGCTCATGTCTGCAGTAACAACAAGTAAATGATTGCCCCCTGTCATAGAACAGGAAAAAACCAGTAGCCTATTTTGCACCAACACAATCACATATTGCAACATATATACTCATTAAATTTACATTTATACTCACCAAACTTGCCTGGAGTTCAACAATATTTATGAATTAACCCCACAGTTAACTTCAGTTTACTTTCTGGGTTGTTCCAAGAACTTTACACTGGACTGTCATTCTCCGAAGGTTTACACATTACCTGGTATCCAGGTACTGTACATATACATTATTTTCTCTGTGATTGTATTGACGTATTGTTATACCGCTGTTTTACTGTATAATTGTATTGATTTAGTGTATTGTATTGTAAGGGGTTGTTTTTAGAATAAATTATAGTTATTTGTTTACAAAAAAGCACTGACTTCTTTATTCGTTCCCCTAGACATTTCCCGCTGCCTAGTGTCACATAATCTGATTTCATTGCCTGGTATCATTGCTAAAATCATGCACGATCTTATTAGCAAAGGTTTAATTGAAGAGACTGAAGTTGAAACATAAACAAATTTATAGCCTTGCTATGCAATTAGAATTGAAGAAGTTAGAAATGCAACATGAGCTAGCATTAAAACAGAAATAGATAAAGAAAAAGAAGTTGAGTTAAAACGACTGGAGTTAGAAAGACTTAAAGTAGAACGTAGTTTAAGTGCTGCCCCAACTCACAGTTTTGATGTTACTAAACACATTAGACTTGTCCCATCATTTCAAGAAAAAGAGGTTGATAAATATTTCTTACACTTTGAGAAGGTAGCTGAAAATTTAATATGGCCCAATGAAAATTGGACTATGCTGTTACAAAGTGTATTGACTGGCAAGGCCAGAGAAATTTATACAGAGCTTTCAGTAAAAGCTGCTGCTGACTATGACGTGGTGAAACGGTTAATCCTAAAAGGTTATGAGTTAGTTCCAGATGCTTACCACCGAATTTGCTAGGAGAAAAGAGCAGTTGTTTGATCGCTGGTGTAGTTTTAAAAATGTTATGAAAGATTATGACAATTTGCGCCAGTTGATTTTGCTCGAAGAATTTAAGCGCTGCATTAACGCAGATGTTAAAACTTTTCTCGATGAGAAAAGTACTGAAACACTTGACATTGCTGCTCAATAAGCTGATGATTATTCATGAACACACAAAATGTCCTTTAATAGCAAATCAAACCAGTTGTTCACAAACAAGAATGTAAATCAGTATGGTCAAAAGAAGCGCAGTCACCCAGTACAAGTAGTCCTGATAGATCTCAGTCCACGTCCACTGTGTCTAAGTCCGACAGTGACCAGTCATTTTCAAAGAAAATCTGTAATAACTGCAAGAAAGGTCATCGAATATCTGACTGCTGGAAATTTGCGAACAGACCAAATAGCAAACCTTCTGGTTTTGTTTCAAAATCTATGCATAGCATAGTACAAGAGCCAGGCTCTTTTCATGTAAATAAGGGGTACAACTCCTTTGTTGATTCAAATAAAGAGTTTGAAGCTACGGAGGCCCAAGTGCCGTCTGAATGTAATCCAAAGAAGAATCCGTAACTTGCGGGGTAACAACCTCAGTTGATTCCTGCGAGGAATTAAATAAGACTAGGTCCTTTAAAGACTCCTGCGAGGAGAGTTATCTAAATGAGGCTAAGTATTTCAGATGAAGCCAGGTCCTATTATGACAAACAGATGTTTGTTTCTGCTGAGGAAAATTCCTCTGTTGACTCCCATGGGAAGAGTTGATGATGAAAAAGATGTAGATTCCTTAGATGACCCTGAAACGTAGTTTATGACTGACACCTTCAATGTCAGGTCTTTGTTTGATGAGGTTGAAGTAGTAGATTCCTCTCTTGACCCTGAAATAGAGTTATTTAAGCCATTCATACATGATGGTTTTGTATCACTTTCAAGTGATTTTTCAGATTCTACCCCTATTAGAATTTTGAAGGACACTGGTTCAGGCCAGCCTCTCATGTTAGCAAACCCTTTGCCATTTTCTAATAGGTCTTTTACTTGTGCACATGCACTTGTTAATGGTGTGTTTTCAGACAGGCACACTGAAGTTCCGCTTCACAGTATCCATTTAAAGTCAGATTTGATTTCTGGGAATATTACTGTGGGCATAAGAACTACTTTACCCTTTAAGGGAATTCAGTTGCTACTAGGCAATGATGTTGCAGGTGATAAAGTACAGCCTGTACCAATAGTGACAGAAAAGCCGTCACTTGATCAGGACACTGATTTGGAAAGTCAGGAAATTCCTGGTTTGCATCCTTCATGTGCTGTAACTAGATCTTTGTCCAAGAAAAACACACATGAAGATAATGGTCCAGATAATAACACTCTGGAAGTCACTAGTGACTCTCGTCTAATGACTCGCCCGTACAGGATGCAGCACCCTTAAGGTCAGAACTTATCACGGAACAGCATAAGGACCCTGATGCTTCATGTTTGTTTCCCAGGGCAGTTTCTAAAAATGAGCTGTCACAGAACCCAGTTTGTTTCTATGTCAAAAATGGAGTGCTTATGCGTAAATGGCGACCACCTGATGTATGCGCTGATGATGAATGGGCCATCAAACATCAAATAGTAATGCCCAAAAGCTTTCGCAATGAAGTTCTAAGCATGACACATGAGGCTCCTTTGTCTGGCCATTCAGGTATAAATAAAACTTACCAGAAAGTTGGTACACACTTCTAATGGCCTAACCTCAGGAAAGATGTTATACAATATTGTAAATCATGCCATACATGCCAGATGGTAGGTAAGCCCAATCAGAATCCTCCTAAGGCCCCACTTAGGCCTATTCCTGCTTTCGAGGAACCATTCAGTAGGATTATTGTTGATTGTGTTGGACCACTGCCCAAAAAAAAAATCTGGACATGAATACTTGCTGACAATTATGTGCACATCTACCAGGTTCCCTGAGGCAATACCATTGCGCAAAATAATGCCAAAAGTGTTGTCAAAGCTCTGACCAATTTGTTTACAATTTTTGGATTACCAAAATCTGTCTAGTCTGACCAAGGGTCTAATTTTATGTCTGGCTTATTCCAACAAGTCAACTTTGAGCTAGGTATAAAACAGTACAGCTCTATCATACTATCCTGAAAGTCAGGGTGCCCTTGAGCGTTTTCACCTGACATTAAAAAACATGATCAAGACTTATTGCAATGACACACAGAAAGAATGGAACGAAGGAATCCACCAATTGTAGTTTGCTGTCAGAGAATCCTTTCAAGAGTCCTTGGGTTTCTGTCGCTCTGAACTAATTTTCGGACATGGACCTCGAACGGAACTTCCATTGAAATTGCTTAAAGAAAAACTCTTGTGTGAAAATCCTGATTCTCTTAGTTTACTGCAGTATGTCTCAGACTTTCGCACTAAACTACACATTGCTTGTAAGATTGCAAAGTCAAATATAAAATCTGCACAAAGTAAAATGAAAACAAAGTATTACAAGCACGCTGTAAGTAGAACGTTTGAGCCTGGTGGAAAGGTCCTTGCCTTATTTCCCATCCCTGGAAGACCTCTGCAAGCTAGGTATTTTGGTCCTTACATTATCGACAAGAAAGTCAGTGATTTAAATTACATACTGTTGACACCAGATAGACATAAGAAGAAACAACTGTGCCATGTTTAAATGTTGAAACCATATTATGACAGAAATAGCACATCAGATGTTGTACAAAATGTTGTGTAATTTGTGTAAACACTGACCCTGACCCAGTTAAAGTTGATACTGATTGAAAGTGTGATGTAGACATACAGTACCATTAAATAACTCAGACGTGCTTAAAAATCTAGATGCCAAACTGTCACACCTAACCGCACAAGAACAACAAGAACTCAAGAACCTGCTGCGGATTTATGAACATTTGTTTAGTGACATTCCAACGCGAACTAACATGTTGTGCCATGACGTAGATGTTGGCGAGGCAAGCTCAGTCAAGCAACATCCATATAGACTGAATCCAGAAAAGCAAAAGTATCTACAGGACAATGATTTTATCGAACCTAGTAACAGTAACTGGAGTTCACCATGTATTATTGTGCCAAAACCTGATGGAAGTTACCGTATGTGCACAGATTATCGAAAACTGAACTCTGTCACCAAGACTGACACGTTCCCGATTCCGAGGATCTATGATTGTATTGATATAGTCGGTAGCTCCAGATATGTCTCCAAGTTTGACTTGCTAAAAGGAGTCTGGCAAGTTCCGCTGACAGAACGAGCAAAAGAAGTGTCCGCATTTGTGACGCCGCAAGGACTGTACCAGTATAAAGTTATGCCGTTTGGCATGAGGAACTCGCTACCCACGTGCCAGCGCCTCATTCATATGGTTGTCAAGGACATTCAGGGCTTTGACGCATATATTGATGACCTTATCGTGTACAGCGACACCTTGGAGAAACATCTGCAAATTCTTCGCGACCTCTTCGAAAGACTCGGTGAAACACGTCTGACCGTCAACTTAGTAAAATCTGAGTTTTGTCATGCACAAGTAACATTTTTGGGTCATATTGTAGGGCAGGATTATGTAAAACCTGTTGATGCCAAGATAAGTGCTATTTCTGCATTTCCTAGACCAGAGAACCAAAAGCAAATAATGCGTTTTCTTGGTATGGTTGGATACTAACGGAAGTTTTGTCCAAAATTTGCTGCTGTAGCTGAACCTTTGACTAATTTGTTAAAAAAGAAACAACAGTTTGTATAGAATGTTTTGTGTGAAAATGCATTTCAGAATTTGAAAGCAATGTTGCAATGTTACAGGTGCTCTTTTTATTATGTGACACGGGCGTAGCTCCTGTTGTGGGGCTCGTGTATGGCCGCGTGTTACATTCTATGTTTAATCCGTGCTGGTTGTCATGTGAGCCTTGGGTTTTCACGCCTTGCCGGGGTCACGTGATGAGCCTGGTGTGTGGAGATACACAGCGTTGTTTTTCTAGAGAATTCCTGAAACGCGTGTTGTGCAAGACCTTATAGACTGTTAGAGAAGTGGAAAATTCCCGGCTTGGGGTGTGAAGGTATATAAAGGGGCTGTTTTTTAGAACCAGAGAGCATACAGCAGAGCAGATTCCAGCGGACGCAGAAGCGTGTGTCAGGACCTTATCCGACCAATGCGGCAATTATAGAGTTTCAAAGACTTTCTCCTGGATTTTATGCATTTGGACTTCAGTTTACTTTCTGGGTTGTTGCAAGAACTTTCCACTGGACTGTTATTCTCCGAGAGTTTACATTTAAAGGACATCGTTGTGATGGTGTTGGTATCTAGGTACTGTGTACATACATTATTTTCTCTGTGATTGTATTGACTTGTTGTTATACCGCTGTTTTACTGTATAATTGTATTGATTTAGTGTATTGTATTGTAAGGGGTTGTTTAAAGAATAAATTATAGTTATTTGTTAACAAAAAAGCACTGACTTCTTTATTCATTCCCCTAGACATTTCCCGCTGCCTAGTGTTACATAATCTGATTTTTTTTTTTTTATCTCTGTTTCAGAATTTGTGTTCTTCACGCATACGTGATCTGTTTATATCAGGTTCCGTAACACTTATGATATTGACCCGTTTTAACAACCAGTCGATGGAAAGGTTAGAGATTTGCAGTCGCCCTCAGAAAAAAACCTTGAATATATACATAATATTTTGCAACAAATTCAACATATTTGTGAAAAAATGGATAAAATTATAAGCATTATTGTCACTATTTTTTCCTATTAAAGCATTTTATTTTCCATTTGTTCAACAAGTCTGCAGCTACCCCCCCCCCCCCCTTCCCACTGCTTTTGAAGAAATCCCAAACCCGGCCTTCTTTTTTACACACACTGGTTTGTTACATAGCGAGTCAGTTCTTTTTATACACATTAGTTTGTTCTGTGTATCATACTAAGTCAGTAAAGGGGATTTCAAAGAAGATGTTTGCTGTTTGCTGTTTGCCAACTGTTATAATTTAAAGGTTGCCAGCGCCGGGTGTACATAAATGTAAGTTGTTTTTTATCTTTGCAAGCCGAATGTCCGGCTCAACTTATCAAAGAGCTTCGAATCAAGGTTCTACTGACATCAAGTTCATCATGTGTTTTTCCGAATATTGAAATATAAGCTATACATAAATATCTACCAAGGCCCAGTTATATTCATGAGCACGCTGGATACTTAATAGGCGGGGAACAGAACACGCTGGCCACTAGAACGACCGATATAACAATGGCATAAGTTGTCCTGGAACACCCAGTAATCATTATTTAATACCCCTAAAGTCTCACGCCATTAGAATTTAGGCTGGAGCGTTATGTACGTATATATGTACGTAAACGTATAACATTAGCCGTCAGTAAATTTTACATGATGAGAGGTAGCTGGGTCTTACTCTGAAGTGACTCAGGCATCTCGTGCGGCTTCCAGGTGCCATATTAGCATCGGCTAGCTCTTCGTTCAGTGTTGGAGGACTCGAGTCCGGACTGTAAATAGTACAATTTATGACAAATAAGTATCTATTTAGAATCGCTTGCAGTGTGTAATATAACTCGAGTTGTTTATTGTTTTCTTTGAAATGACACGCCTTATCAACCTGGAGTGTTGATAACCAATGTCACTAAACAAATGGACTTTATTTTCAGGCACAAACATTGTCACTGCTATTGTTTTGATAGGGGCGTCACCCCACCTGTGGTAATAGATACCACCCTTTTTATCAATCTCTTCCATAAAGTTTTTATATCTTTCCTGGGTCCAAATGCTCATTTTTGAAATTTCAAAATTATTATAATAAATTTGTTCCTCTGGCCATCTATTGAAAAACGTAGGCTCAATCTTGTTCTCTTTCATATGCAGCTTTGCTGCATACCAGAGACCCCGAACGCAAGCGTGAGAGTCTTTACTGATACTCCTGTAGCCATACAGCATACCATGCGTCTGCATATATTTGAATACATCATAAGTAATTGGATCAATTAATAACGAATCATCATCAAGGCGCCAGTAGTACTCCATATTCTGCATGATAGGCAATTCATAAATTAGTTTCGAATGAAACCGACACATATGTTTATACCCTATATTTCTGACTGGACAATGTGTCTTGGGCCAAGCAGACTGTGGTTTCAAAAAGTATGGAATGGAAAAATTAACTTCCTGGAAGTATATATCTGATGTTGATATTCTTCTTATCCATGGAATTAAACTCCTAAATTCATTTTCATGAAATATAATTATTGGGTACTTGAAGCAATCGTTGAAGTTTGTGTCTATACTCTTAAGTGTCTTCTGCAAGGATTGATTTCGCCAGCTTTGAGTTAAAATATAAATGGCTGCTCTTGGTTTGACTCTTGGCCACATGCGAAAGGTCCTCATCATTCGTTCACACTCATCATTATTGGTTCCACAATATTTAACAGGTGATGTCCAGTTCCACGCAAGTTTGGCAGAGAACGAACACAGACCAATGATACAAATTATCAATAGTGTTTTCCGCTTAAATATTCCATTAAGATGCATTCTGAAGCTCTTCATAACACGAAGCTTGAATAGAGAGAAATATACATATATTAACCATATAATCTAAACGAAAATCAGTTATAGAATTTCCATGTATCGAGGCGTTCACCCCATTCAAACACAAATATTGACACCTATTTCAGTCTATGTCATAAGAACTGCAAGAGTTGTCATAAATGTGCTATTATTTATGATAAATAAACTTAGAACTTCTACTAAAGAGGTTATTAATCCAGCATTCAGGATTAATGTTTGCGTCTCCCTGATTGACACTAATTTTCTCATAGTTTAAAAATTTATGCAAAAGTGCAGATCCCATGTGTTAAATGAAATATTTGCAAAATTTAAAATCCATTTGTACCAAAATCGACACAGCCTTTTCAACACAAATTAAGATTATATATGTGTGTGTTTGTGTGTATGTGTTACTCATTTGTCTTGTCTTTGTGTCCGTCTGGAAGCCCGTATATTGGGCTGTCGCTGTTCATTAGGCTTCGAAATAGATGAAATGTTACATACCAGTCCTTTACACTCAACGCCTTCTCAAAGTTACGTGGATATTTTGACATGTCTGCCACGTGTCCCTGGCAAACAGATAGGTGTACCGTTACAAATGCTGGCATCGGGCGCCAAACACCTATTCCTTATGAATGTGCAGTTAAAATCATATAACACGTCATATCATGATTCTTTTTTTCAGGAATGTAACAACAAACGCATTATATGTAGGCGAATGAATATTGAATTCGAACAGTCCATTTATCATTGTAACATGACTCGTAATCGATTAACTTGTAAGGCTGTAAGTTATACCTGTATTGGCATAGATAAGGGGCCTCGTCTCATATTGAGGTATGGGCCTCAGTCTATGTGTATACTATATATGCATCTTCCATCACGTTTGAATATCTATTAATTATGTGGAATTATGCAGGTGGCTATTATGATAAATTAGGCATTTATTTACGTACATCTTTACGAGAACACCCGTCATACTTACAACTTTGACCATTGTGCTCAGAAAATACAAGTAGTCAAATATGATTTCAGGTTCGCTTAAGTAATTAGGACATGCAAAGCTCTCTTTCTCATATATAAGTTATCACAGACGGTGATATTATGATGAACCTGGTTAAACGTCCTTAATAAAAATGTTGACCCATAAAGGGAGAGCCTTTGAACAGACAGAAATGTGTAGCTAACATTAAAATACTGATGTAACGTCAAGTACCCTTTTCAAAAGTAGGTTTTGACAATGTAATGTAATATTTTGCCAGTTTCCGGATGGCACACCGAGTGACCGCGCGCGGAGTGTGTTTCTCATAAGATATGGTTATCTTCTTTTGTCCTTGATCAAGGCGGATGCAGGATTATTGGGGGGAGGGTTAAGGGGTGGGGGGAGGGGGGTGGGGTTGGGGTTCAGCGGATGTGAGTGAACACATTACGCGTTTGAATGTTTACCACAGGAATACAGAGACGCCTCAAAAGAAAGGAGAAAGAACATGAAAGAAAAACGGAAAAGATACACCGGTTTGACTTGAAAAATCTTGATTTTTGTTTGGTTGCGAGGTGTGGCTACCAGGTGGCGTGTGTTTGGTTTATGTTTATATTTAGCCCCACTGACCTCTCCCGTTAAGTTGAGTATATCCAGTTATGTACCGGAGAAAGCAAACGGTTTAAGGACAAAATATTTTTCAGATACCTCAATGCTGTATCAAGGAAATACCTTACTTCGTTTATACAAAACATCTTTGGTACTGATTGGGCCTCTTTAAGCTTGTGCTATTGAAAGGACTTTATTGTATACCTGTAACGGGTACATTATATCTTGTGTTGGTTTGTCTGTAAGCAAATTAACGCAAACAGTTTTAAGAGAATGTGTTGATATTAAATGGAGGGTTATGGTAACATCAGAGAAATAATCCATTTAATTATGGAGGTGATCTCTATCACAATTATACTTTCCATATTCAAATGTCTTTTGACTCCTTGTTTTGCGTCGGCCATGCCCAGATAATTTTTCCAGAAAAGTCCCGGGTTGAATAGAGTATGAAACCGTAGCAAACATATTCTGTGTCACTCTGTAGTTTGATTCGAATGCTGGCCAGGGGCGGATACGGGATATGAGAAAAAAAAGAAATTCGACGCCCTGGCACAGATAAACAAGTGAGCTGGGAGTGCTTTTGAACTTTATTCATTTTCCTTGCACGCGAAAATTTTAGATGGAAAAGAGATTTCGCGGCTCCTCTCAACCTGCTCTTGCTGGCGAAGGTTGTGTCCAATTTCTTGTTATGGTGATGGATTCACCCATCGGTTGCTTTGTGGTGTTTGGCGGCCTTCTCGATATGCAATGCGCCAGCAGCCTTTACATCAAGGCGGTTCATCAAGACGTACTGTCGATACATTTTGTTTCAGCCATGAGAATTCCAACTAACAGTTTAGACAGCTCTTTTCTTAAAATATGTTTTATAAATTGTCGTGTGAAGGCATGTATATGGTGAAATAAACTGACAGAGCGGTCGAAAGGATAAATCAGTTATCAGGCACCTGTATTGTGTATGTATGTATGTATGTATATATGTATATATGTGTGTGTGTTTACCTTAAAAAAAGTTTTCACCGTGTTTGGGTAGTTATATATATATATATATATATATATATATATATATATATATATATGATGTTTTCAAAAATAAATGGGTAATACCCTGGTCTCTTTTATGTGTTTTGGGTGTAGGTATGTATGTGCTCGTTGACTGTGCAGCCATTCAGTGACATTATAGTGTGATTGAGAATAACTTGCCTTGCACATATCATGTTACCACCGTTATAACATAAGAGTGAATGAATGAACTGGCAGTTTATTCGACCATGCTGTAATACCAAATATTAATAGAGTTATTCCAACTAACAGTGTAGACAGCTGTGTCTTTAACATTTTTCTATAAATTGACGTATGAAGGCATGTATATGGTGAATTTAACTGACAGAGCGGTTGAAGGGAGAAACCACAATGATCAGGCACCTGTACTGTATATGTGTTTCATAAATATATATATATATATATATATATATATATATGTGTGTGTGTGTGTATGTGTGTGTGTTTGTGTGTGTACCTTAAAAGAACACTGATATATAAAAAAAGTTTTCATCGTGTTTGGGTAGTTCTTTGTTCAGAGCCTATGGAACAGCGGCACAGGATGATGTTCATGTATTTAACATGGCAGCTCTTATATGTGTCATTATTCTGTATATGTACACACAAACTCACACACACACAAACACGCACACAGATACACACACACACCCTCACACACACACCAAGAGAGCATACCTGCCGCGTGGGCGGCAGTTCTGGCCTGTAGATTTGGACCCTTGGGCGGCGGTGCGTTTTTTTTGTTCATTTTGTTTTATTGAGGTGCTGGCTAGAAGCATAACATGTGACATGACATAACACGAGATGTATTTGAATGATCTGTGGTTGAGACGTGGGAATGTGAGAAATAAAGGAAGGAAGAAGGCAATCTAGAGAAAAGAGGGAATATTTTACAGAAATTTATATATTTTTTGGCCTAAGATTTTGTGTGTGTTGTTTTTAATTAAAAAAAATTATGCAGGCCTGAGGACAGGTGTGCGCAATCGTTTCTTAAGTGGCGGTTGGGAAAAATTGTTTTTTATTTGGGAGGGGGGGGGGGGGGCGTTGCGGGCACCACGGGATATTTTTGTGTTGTGTGGTTTGGCACTTGGGCTTGGCGGGAACGGTGGTATAACTTAATATACGTGTTGAGCGTGACGGAGCAAATTAGTATTTAAATCGAGTGTTTTTGGATATTGGTGGAAGTAATGTTTCCTGGGGCCATTTAATTTTTGCGCGGTATTTTCAGATATTTTATTTAAAAAAATTAGGGCGACATTTTAAGCACTGCCGGCCTGAAAAAGGTTGATTAAAATGATGTCTGGTGTCCGTTGTTCCAACTTTTGCCCGTGCAAAGCGTATTTTTTGCGGGATGAATTTAATGATATAATATAGTCTAGTCATATCGGCAATTTGCCGCACGCATTGCATAATGTCGGCGTCTTTGACTGACCCGGGATATAATTTCAGGGCGAGATATGCTAAACCCCGGCGTGGTTTAATAATTTGGCCCTAAAAGAAACTAATCCTGGTCGGTATCGTCGTAGGACGCGCTCTTTCGATTTACTGGGAAGGATGACCTCGTTTGACCCCAGTAGTGAACCGGGCAATTTTGGGCTCGACTGACCTTTGACAATTTCTTAAAAAAAATTTACATGGATGATTTCAGACGATCACAACTTATAATATCTTTATAATAAAAAAGTGTGGCGTCCATTGTACCCTGCCTGGAGGCCGGGAAACCGGTTGAAGCCTGCAAGTTAGAGCCCCATTTTTCCTAAAAAATATTGTTAGTTGACATATTGACACATCTGGATAGTGCATGTGTTCAAATGTTACAGTTTATTAACCGAAAACACATCAATATAACATATAATTCATTGAAAATAAATATTTAATTCAATAAATATATTCATGTGTTTATTAATATATATTCAACTTATATTTAGAATATTGCTTTATCATGATAACTGACACAAAATATCTACACACGGGCTTGGTTCACCCGCCGTATTATAAGAATCACAGGCAACATGAACCGACACCGGTCTTTTTACCCTGCTCTGATCCGCAAAGATTTAGGATTTTAAGATGTCGGAGGGCGGCATATTTAACGCATGGCAAATCTTCCCTTCTGGGTCCCACATTTCCACAATTTTCAACCCACAGACCTGGTTTTTGTACCACAGCAACCCTCTGGCACCAACCAGCCCGCATTTCAAAGCACAGGGCCCAACTCTTTCAGCAAAGAGTCTCACACCACTTTGAAATAAAAAAAAGTGCTCAGACTGGAATCTAGTGATTTACAGCCATCTGCTTTTCCACCTCACAGCTGCAATAATACTCACATCCCCAATGGTTCTGCTGTCATCCAGACAGGATTTACACTAATATTCTGGAAAAACCGCCATATCCCGCTGCTCCAATAAACACAGGATTTAAACCACCCGCGACATGCTCAACAGGGCCACTATCTATTGTACACATCTATAAAGGCCTTCCTGGACACAACTTTTCAACACACACACCTGGTTTTTCATCTAGAGCACTGTCCCGTGAACCACCTGAAACATATGCTCTACTACATGACGTTTTGCTACTCCCATTTAACTAAGTGCACATAGACAACTTTTCTTTGACAACTTGTGAACATACACAACTGCTGGTAGACCACGATTGCACACAAACAATTTCCACTGGACATCAATGCATATAGACAACTGTCATTAGACAACAACTGCACATAGCCAGCTGCTCTTAGACAACTTGTGCACGCAGACAACTGTTCGTAGACAACAACTGCACATAGACAACAGCTCTTAGACAACTTGTGCACGTAGACAACTGCTTGTAGACAACAATTGCACATAGACGACTTCAATTAGAGAACTTGTACACATACACAACTGCTCTTAGACTGCAACTGCACATAGACGACAGCTCCTGGGTAACTAGTGCAGGTAGACAACTGCTTGTAGACAACATATATACATAGACAACTGCAGGTATATGCAAATTCCATGCAGCTATATAAATGTTACAGGTTCTTAAGGAAATATATTATATAATGAATAAATTGTAGTTTTGCTAACATTGGATCATAGATAAAAAACACAAAAAAATCTATCACCATCTGCGAACCAATACACCCATTTAATCCCAACGGTTACAGTTGCATGGTATTTATAAACTCCGCAAATTGTCCATGAGTTCTCCTCGAATTCTCCTTAACTCCGCGCTGTAGACATATGTATTAATTTATTACATAAAAATTGGAATAACATTTTATGGATATCCGTATGCTTGCAAGTGTCTGGGCCATCCCAGACCACTGGTAGGATAATATGGATTAATATGGGGACATTACAGCTAATCCGTGATGGGCAGGACCTCTTGGAATTTTATAATTCTTGGACGCAGGCTTACCGGCCGCCTTGCTTCTTAAAAACGGCCCGAGTTTAGGCCGTCATGGAGCTTAAACGATGCTCTTTGGCCACCTGTTTTTTCCAGGAATGATAGGTCACGTCTCCGTTACCCAGAGATCTGGTCTCTGTCTAACACGAACGCGGCTTCGCTTGCATTTCGGCATTGTGGACGTTCAACTCTTAATTTTTCATTTTCATTGCTTTTTCTTATTTCCAGCAAGCAAGAATGGAAGAACTGCCCAGGATTCAGTTGGACTTGTATTAATTTTATATCTGTCAACAAAGGAATTGTCCTGTATTGGATAGCTACTTATTCTAAAGGGAGATATTGTATATTATTTTTATTTGCAAAATGAATATAACACATTTTTCATTCACGGAAATACTACAATTTCCTTCCTCTTGCATTGTCCTTCATTGAAAGAAAAAAAAAACTAACACTTTTTTTAATGGTTTTATAATTTGCACACACAGACCCACCCTTACAGGTGTGTGTATACTTGCGATGAGTTTTCCTTTTGATGATCCTGATCCGTTTAAAGTGGACTTGTATGACCACCTTGAGCTTATCACAAGGAAATAGTGTATGTTGGTATGTCCTATGAGGAGTGTGCGAATACCCTATGAGTAGAGTGAAATCTTGTTACCCAAAAGCATGTCCTAAGCATTTGATCTCTTGCCACCAGGGGTCATACAAGGACAATGACTGAAATACACAAAGCGTGTAAACATATTGTGTGTACTTTTTCGGATGGTTACCTTATGAGGAGGTTTACAATTAGAGTAGCACAATCATCAGAAGGGCAACATTTTCGGGTTTAGGGACTTTCCTTGTGAATATCTTATCACAAGGAAACAAATCGTGCGTTACATAATACAGTAATAACATGCACCTAGAGTGATAATGGAGTTCAAAGTGCGAGTGCTGTGACCTTACTCATTTCTTCTGAAAGGACAGAGACTAAGAATCCTGACCTTAAGCGGGCAATAAAAGCAGCTGACTAAACACCAATACCCGCTCTTTACGTTAGCAGTTCATAGCACATAAGGTCTTTGGGTGTGGCCTCCCATGTAAAAGCTTCGAGGCGGATTCAAACAGGGTTTTCTTATCAAAACGGGGATCACTTCAATTGACAGTGTTATAAAACCTATCCCAGTTGACACAACTGAAAAGGCGGTGCTAGAGACACAACATTCGATACGTGATTTGATAGCACATATACACGTACTACATTCTATTGCTTAAATTAGATGGAGTCCGATGACGTCTCTCCAGGCATTGATATCATGTCTTGTTTCATATATTTTTCACCAAATATAGTTGCCCAGAACTACAAAATATGTTATAACAGAGATATATTCTTCCTATACAACTGAGAAAAATAATTTATGTCGATTTCAGTGTACTGATGCTTCTAATCTACACTGATATAATGACGTGGGCAACTAACTAAAATGTGATCTAGGCGCAATGTAAATGTTCAAACGTACAAGGTAGCTAACCATAATAATCGTGTTAAGGAAGACTTATAATGCTATTAATATTTATATATTTGTGTGTATATATATATATATATATATTAATTTTGTTATATATATACAAGTTATATATATATATATATATAGATATATATATATATATATAATTTATGAATATATACATATATATATATATATATATGACTGTATAATATTTGTTAATTGTATTAAAACTTTTACAATCCCTTTTTCAAAAAAATCTTTTTTCAAATGGCCTTGTTTTTTTCTTGATTTAAAAAGATGTAGGTTCGTGTTATTTCTGTCTCTGTTACCACTGTCCAAGTGTATTACTAAAAATGTTATTTTAAATATGTCTGTTGCATGCATAGAATTAGGGTTGTTTTGATTGGAAATATAAAAATAATAAAAAAAAAACTATGTATGAGTAAAGGTATCCAGGATGGTTTCAATATTAAGTATCAATATGTCCATAACGCATTTAGGTGTATTAAGGTCATTATTTTTGGGACGACCAAAAGAGGGCAGCACTTGCAAGTGCTTTATATTGCTTGTCGGTATTGCTCGATATGTTCCTTGCAAAATTATATCTGCTTGTTTTCTTTTACGCAATACAAATATAATATATTTATGATAATAGACCACAAAACACACCTTGCAACGGCTGTTTTGTTTATTCATATCCACATGTCCATAAAATGTTTGGAGCCAGCCAATATGATCCGAACACATACAATTTGAACATCAGGAGGCAAACAGACCAACCAATATTGGCAAAAGGTGTTTGCAACAAGTGCCCTTTTCAAATTGTCCACATGTGCAGCCAACAACCTTAGGTTACAGTATTTTTTTTTGTTTTATCAACATTTCCGTGTTTATTAACAACTTATAGATAAACAAGTCCCATCGCAGAGTCATTATCAGAACTTTTTTAATCAAGAATTATGAATGATTCATTGCTATGTGAGCAGAGGTGGCCAAAAAGCAAAACAATTCTATAGAATTATCTGGCTTTATCCAAATGTCACGTTAAGCTGCTGATGGGTTCTTATCAAAGAATTCGAAATTTAATCCGGGACGGCAATGGAAACACCATACACAGGAAAGTCTTCTAGTTAAGAGGCATTTTTATTCCGGTATATATATATATATATATATATATATATATATATATATATATATATATATATATATATATATATAATTCATTGGCTAAACGCCATTACTCGCGATAAAAAAATCCTCTTTTTTCACACATGCTTTACATGAACATAGTTAATCTCTTCCCATTCCAGAATGGGTTGAATTAACACTCATAATAAGGTATTTCATAGCTGTAGGGCCTCAGGTTTATTCATGTTACTTCATGTTAGTTGACGAAGAATGTTAAACTTTTAAACATAGTTCAAACTTGTCAGAATTAGAAGCCGACTGGAAGCAAATTAGCATTTTGGTATTGTATAATTTTGTTTGCTATCTTAAAGGCCATTGAGCAGACTCCACTTCGGTATGACGCAGTATTTATTTTTTTATATATTGGATTTTTTCTTTGTATATCTAATTTTATTCTGTATAAAAAAATCCTGATTTACATATATACATATACAACTTTCGAACAAATCAATACTGCGTCCCAACCAAAAAAATATTTCAATTTATATCAATGAGGATTTACATTTACACTGAACAATATATCAGTATACGTGTGAGTGGAACCTTCTTCTGTGGTCCAGGGGTAGAGCAAAGTGCTCAAAGCCGGGAAGTCGTGAGCTCAAATCCCAGGCGAGGAGCTGTGAGATTTGTCACGGTCGGCTTACACCCAGAGTAAGCGCTCTGCGGGCTTTTATGGGAAGGCTTTGCTCCACAGGCGTGTATCACCCACAAATGAGGTCGTCTTGGGATCTCATTTCGTATGGCCCAGCAATGTGAATGATTAAATACCCTGAACCCGCAGGCGCGGAAGGCACCGGGCCTGTGTGACAGCAGAATATAAAATAACATGATAGGAAGCTAGTGATACCGCTGTGTCACGACGGACGAAAGCGAACTCTGCAGATACACATGCATAGATTATGAATTAGACAAGACAACATAGAAAATGGATGCGGTTACAGGTACACTGTCAATCAACATAAACCAGACCAATCGTTAGTGTGTACTTTATAATAATGCCAAACATGAGTAAGAAAGGTTCCGTTTCAACCCAGCGCATTGGTAAACATCTCGGCTTGTTTGACCAATTTATGACCGGAGGAACACAAGCATGGCTCGCACGGGTTACAGGAAGCAGGCAGATTGCAGGTGATACAGGAAATGACCCGTGTTCAAGGTGACGATGTTTCAGTTTTGGTTGTGAACTAACATGTAAATAATTGTGTTAATTCGTCATTCTTATCATTATAATGATATTATAGGCCGTTTACCAAAGTATGATTACAACCTGATGCAAGACCACTGCGATACATTCCATGATATTACTTGTATCATGACTCGGGTAGGCTTACCAGCCCAACTGTAAATTTGGTGTACTATCAGCATTTTTTTTGGTAAGGTCGAAAAAGGGGCGCCTCCACCCAAAATCCGCCCACACTATCATGGGATTATAAAAAATACCAAGGATGAACATATGTATCCATGTCCACTTACTACGTTAAACCATGTTCACCATGTACTTAATTAACAAACCGTTAATTAACCGACAATATGGTAAGTTAATACTTTTGGGGATAATAAGCTGTACGTTACGGCGGAGCTACTTGATTGATTTATGACTTGTTTTCTCTTTCTTAATCTCATTTATTAGCATACCTTTTATTACTCGCTGCACTTGTTTGGGCTTTTCCTTTACTTGCACCCTCTGTCTCTTGTTCTGATCAATGCTTTCGTTATGTTTTACTTCCACTGGTATCTGCATAGTGCTTTTCAGATATCTTAGCAACATAAGAAGTTTGAAGGTGCAATGGCATTAATACACTAAAAGGGAAACTCGAAACATATATGATTTCATTCAAGCGAAATCCTTTGCCAAGCGTTGGTTTCTGTGTGCCTTTGTAAATCAAGGTAATATTACAGAGGTGAGTGCATTTCGTTTATGATGGCTTCAGGATTAGATTGTGTTTCTCTTTGGTTGTCTACGGGTCTCTGAGTAGCCCAGCCTATGGAAATTTTTAACACTTTGTCCACAGTGATATGTCCTGGTTGATATTAAGATATGCTGTTTCGGAAACTGTCTTAGGATGAGTACAGAGGATGTATTTTGATTTAACTGTTTATCAAGTCTCTATATCACCGGTGAAATATACAGCGGAACGTTTGTCAGGTTATAGCACCACTGGTTTATTCCACCTGTTCACAGTAAACCAGAATGTAACACTCTAAGACAAAACCCATATCAATATAGCTATACAATTATGTATCTTATTTTATTTATTTGTGTGTGTGTTCATCAAAGGCATCTGGTGTGAAAGGATAAATTTAGCGGTTCATACTTCTTCATATAAATGTATTTCGATATGCAGATGATGTCATTTTAATTAACACTTTTGTGACTGGCCACGATAAATATGATAATGGTAGTATATAGGGGTTTTTAACATAAATTTTAGATATTTCAGCTTTAACTGTTAAACATGTGTTGTGACCTCTGATTGTGTTGATATTAATGCATATAACATGAAATGTTATTATGCGTATATTTTATTACACATGAGGTCAAATGTGCCATGCTAGCATGATTTTGATTCATGATCCCTTGGTGGTTACCTAAGCTATGAGGGCAGCAGGTCTGTGGCTGTTTGTTGTGATCTGGATAAGCGTCAGCAATGCCAGGAGCGTCTTCCCAGAAAACAACGAATTTCAAAGACTGAAGGTGTGTAGTATCTTACAGTTGCTATCCTTGCACTCGGTATTTAAAACTTGTTTTTAATAACGCAAGAAAAGCAGACCGTTTTGATAAGTTAATAATAAAATAATTGTGTTAAAATTTTAGTTCAATTATAGAAGGACTCTTCTTTGAAGTTACATTACACGTTTACTAGATTTTCTCAGTCGTCCGTTTTCAGATTTTGTTTTCATTTTTTTCCTGCCCCATGTATTTCATATTCCGAAACGTTATATATATAATACTTTGTACACAGTAATTTTTACTATATAATTGTCATGGTAATGCTCTCTTTAAATTTGACCCGCTATATGTGGACAAGTCACTCAATGCTAGCATTATTAAAGATCCATTGACATGTTCTAAAATCCATAGGCTAATCGGTATACCTTGCCTGAGCCGGTTCATGCTAAAGTGAAGTTTGGGCATTATTCAAAGTTTACCTATAGCTTTGTTTATTTATATGATCGATGTAAATATGCGTACGCCTACACGTATCGTTTTTATTTGGTTGAAGAGTGCAACGCATTGATGCTCGTAGATTGTTTTCATATCGAGAGACCATACTTTAAAAATACCCATGTCAAGAACGTGGGATAACATTTTAGGTCTAATGTGTATATAATCGGGTACATAATCTTAAATGAGAACACTCTTAGAAAAATTCATTCACAATACCTCAATCCGTATTTTATATTTAGAGAAAGAATAAGCTTTTTTATTCACTTATTGTTCCATTTGCAGCGAGGTCAAGAGATAAAACAACCGGCAAGCAAGAAATCGCCCAAACAGACTGGTAAATATTCAATGTGCAAACAGTCATATTTGTATAATATGATCATTCTTGATGGAATTTTATTTTCATTATAGAAGACAACTATACACATGTTATAATTAAGGTACATCGGACACATATCCATGTTGTCTTGCACCTTTCTAACATGTCATATATATAGCTGCATTTTCCTTTTCCATTTTCTTACGTTCTTAGGTTGTTATAAAGCATTAAATATTATGTTCATATAGGTGTAACATGAGTCCAAACATTACACGGGATCGTTTTGCAGATAATAACAGGGAAGGGATGTTTGTTATTTTATTACAAATTGGTACTGGGATTTCTTCGTGGAAAATATTATGTAGCCGAACTTCCGAGCTCTGATGAAAGCTATTCAGATTTAGTAATATTTTTCACAAGATAAATATAACCTTGTGAATAATAATTGGCTCTTGAAATGTGTATTGTTTATTGACCGGAACCCTATAATCATAACTTAATGGATAAAGTTAGGCCCTCAGAGGTTTCATCAAAATATTTATCAGTTCACCACTAGAAATATCTAAATAATACCGTTTACTGGTTCGATGAAAAGGTCTGGATCTAAGCTTACATATACTAAACCTCGGAAAACAGAAGCTGAGAATCAATGACTTAAATATGGAAACAAACACATGAACGTTTTATGTAACCGCCTGGTAATTTTTCTCAGAGAAAATTCTCTTAGCAATAAACCCCGACTTATTCTAGGAGCCAAGTAAGAAAAGGCTACTTTTAAGGTTTTAGTTCGAGAGATTTTGCTTAGAACAGTTTATTTGGGAACATGTTAAGTTAATCTTCCCTGATCTATTGCTAAGTTGGACGCAAGGGGCAAATTTCGTGTTTGGGATTTTTCGTGACAGCCTGATTATAAAAAAAAACTCCGTGAAAAGCTGCAAAAGTGATCCCTGGATACGGGTAGGGAGTTGTGTCATCAACAGTGGGATATCTACGAGCAAGGGACGTTTTATTTACACAAAATAACTCTTTCAAACCTTCTTAGTGAGCAGATATTTAGGACTAAGGAACTCTTTTGTAAGTAAACAGGAACCGTTTGGCAAGTCATCAGGATGATATTCATGGTGAACCGAAAGGCTTTCCATTGAATTGTGTTCATTTTTATATATTTCCAAAATTGGCAAAACATTGTATTTATTGTTAGATTTTTGAAGTGCTGACTATAATAGTGATGTTTAATTTAGAGTTACAATAGTGAGATATCTTTTTGTTTCAGCTGTTGCGTTTCATGCCAAACTCCGAGGAAGTGCCGCGGGATCAAGTGGAACAAGGGTCAAATATGACAAGGTCCTATTGAATGAAGGGCGAGGTTTCGATCTGCTACATCATGTATTCAAGGCTGCTAACGCTGGTGTGTACATGTTTCATGTGGAAGCCTGCACGACCAGCTCCGGAGGATGTGTTGACCTTCGTCACAACCACGACCTTGTTAAGACAGGCCAAGCCCGCGCGGCGTATTCGCGAATTGCTATCCACGCACCCCTGAAGCTGAAGAAAGACGACTTTGTTTATGTTCGGTTTTGCAAATCAATGACCTTGACCTCGTCTTACGACATGAACTCTTTCGCTGGTTATTTAATATCAAAATGAATTTATGCCAAATAATCACCAGTGAAGAATGAAATGACCGACCCCGGATACTGATTTAATATATATAATGCTTCATATTCAAGGAACTAGTCCTGATTCACAAAATGCACAAATACCAGCTTAGCTTTCTAATATTCGTCCAACTGATATTTTTTTTACTATTATGACAGAAATAAAAACACAATCAGTAAATTTTGAGACGGATCACTCTGTTAACAGATTATTCATGTGTCAATTTGGAGAAATAAACCTTGTGCGATATCAGCTTATTACCTGTTCTATTCTAAAATAGGGTCCAATAAACTGTCCTGTGCAGCACATTCTCTCCTTCATATTGTTTATGGTTGTCGAAAACAAGATCATTTGTTTTGAATGGCGTGTATGTATGTGTATATGAATGTATTTTATGTCTGTGTGTGTCCTTAGCTAGACAAAAAAAATGATTGGGCGGTTAATAAAGATGTACCAATGCCTGCGTTCGACAGGCCGATTAAAACACCGTGTCAAACGAACTTATAATAAATGAAGGTATTAATTATAATACAATGGACACCTGCTAAAGATTTGAAGCTCATCAATGATATTTTAAATTTGGAAATTTAAGCCGGGAGGTTCATCTAAGTCAGGGTAAATACTAAATCACCGTTATTTTTCATCAAAGATCCAGTCCATAATTATACTTTTTTGCTACAGACCAAAGATATAAAGGACCATCGATACGTGTTATAACTCGCCCCACTCACGCCCGGCATTAAGCAAACGTCTCCCAGCACATGAAAAGTATATTTTAGCAAGTGTACAGTTTACCTCGCTGTACTAAATTATATCCATGAAACAAGACTAATAGCCTCCGCGTCTTTGAAGTGGTAAACATCTTGTAAAGAATCTTCATTCATTGATTGTAAGTTATCAATTATTTGACAGACCGCCTAATAAAGGACCGCTAAGGTAAACATTGAACTGATGATCATTATATGTTATTGATAGTTGGAGATAAATTACTGAATAAGTATTCCTTTGCAGAATTTTTTTTTAATTATGTAAACGGATTTTGATATTTTTAAATAGCCAGTATATAAAGTCATCATGTTTTGTTGCTGGTGTATTTATATTTAAACTGTATGGCATAAATTAAATGATAAACCACCCTAGGACATCAAGAGTCACAAATAATTGATACTGAAGCAAATACTTATGCTCATTATTAAAGAGGATATATATACTGCCCATACACTGCATACTTTCATTGCTAAGTTTTTATCAAGACTAGTTTTGTGACACATTGAACTGTCAATACAAGACCTTTGCACAGGAGGAAGATATAGTGTTGAGTTTTATTAACTAAGCGATATTGTATCTGTTACAAGTAAATCGAGTTACGCTTTTCGCTGATATGTGTACTCATTAGCGAACGCCGGGGATCAGAACACCCGAATGCAAGATAAATGGCACGAACAAGGAAGGCACATGTGAAGGCGGCCTTTTAATTTCGTTTTGGTCCATGTTTAGAGGTATGTGTGTATGTATACCATATCAACATTTTTACACGTTTACGCAATAGATTTGTTGAAAATGTTTCTTTTCAGATCCATATTTCGATGAATGCTTCTGTTCAATCACACAATGCTCCGCACTGTCTGTGAACGAAACCTTCTGCGTTTGCCAGATTCCTATATAACATGACGTGCATATTTAAAGTCAGGTAAAAATACCCCTCCTGCGCTGGTGTTATTTGGCTTCTGCAACACGTGCAAGTTTTGAGGCGCTGCATTCCTTCAAAAAAAAAAAAAGTAAGCATAGTTTTCATGCTGACCCTGTATCTCATTTAGAATAAAAACCAGAAAGAAAAACAAATCGCCAGTGAATGCGTACACGTTTTGTTTCAGTAAGTGCCAGCAGATGGCGCATACATAGAACATTATTCATTGACCATGACTTAGTTGTAAAATCTGAATCTCCGCATCAGTAATATTATATTTTATTAAAGGCAAGGCATGGAATATAAATGGGACAGAAGATTGCACTGGAGTGTCAAAACAGTATGCTGTGAGGCGTTGTACTAGTTTCAGCACCACAATAAAAGATAGAATACTATTAAAACAGCGGCTTTCCTCGACCCTCACAGCTCACGGAATATAGGTCATAGTGACCTTGTTTTGGTTGTCAAAGGAACATTGCAATGACCTCCCTTCATATTAAGCAAGACATTTCTAGAGCCAATACATTAATTACAGTGGAATCGAGCAATCTCTTAAATTTTCCCTTAAAATATTTGGAACAAATTCAGGATTTTATTTTCTAATACACAGATGGAGCATGATATAACCTTTTCTTCATTGAATTAGTATAGGGGTGGCTTAGCGATAAATATATCTTGATATAGATGTTGACAGTATAATTTTGAAATTGTATTATAACTCGTTATTTAAAGTGTGGCCTTGTTCATATTGTCTGGTACAATAATACATCTTTCTGTGTTCATAGACTGTTAGCCTGCGTTAAAAAAGTAGCTCACAGATTGATAGACTTACCGATCGACTTCTATTATATTTAAAAAGAAGAGGTTTTTTTGCACAAAACATTCAATCATGTACAAAACATTCAATCATTCACTGTATGCGCAATATAAGCTGTGGCCATCTATAATTAAAAGATTGTCATTGTTAAGTCATTGTTGCATCTTCTAGTCATCTTAATCTTAAGTATGAGTGTATTGCGTTTTAGTAACTATTTTGTATTTAGTCTGCTTGTATTGCGTCAATGGCAAAACCTAGAAGGTTTATTAGAAAGGGTTCCTCGCTGCTCATTTTATGGCTAGTCCAATGTTATTGTAACATTTGATAAGAACCTCGCATCAATGTGAAACCCGACTCGCCTGGCTGCTGGCGCCAGGGATCACTGTCGTGGTGCTTGAGTAGCGCCACCGTAGGACTGTGCCAGAAACTAGGTACTGCTCCTCTGATCTGGTTCATTACTTCAAGACTGCCGCGAGACCGCGCCGACAACCTTCTCAACACACCACCACATAGCAATCATACCATGGCGAGCGTTGGAGATGATGTCCTTGATTATGATGCAAATTTCAATAAACATCTAACCGAAACGAGAAAGATGCTGCGATAGACCATGAGAATTTGATAATAGATGATGAACAAATGCTACGGTCTGTTCAATTACATTATTAAAATTGAAAAAAAAAAAATTATGCAGTAGATAATATATATTTACTTTATTTATTATATTTAACCACAATGCATGTAAACATAATCAATCATCAAACGATAAGAATAAATTATATATATTGAAGTACATCAATTTTTTTAAAAAAAAAAAAGGCAATATAAATGTCCTACCTGTTACACACTGACTGACAATGGGTGCTTACATCCATTGTAAGCACACAGTTTAAAGTGCGTTGACATAAATTGTATAAAAGTTGACAGAATGCCAGCGTTAGGTTTTCATAAACAACATGAATCTGATGTCTAGTCGGTGAACGATATCAAAGGTCGCAATGGACTGTTTTCACTGAAGTGCAGGCCTGTGAGTAAGGGCGCCATTTCTTGGTTGTTCGGCGAGATATCTGCTTATTTCGAACAGCCAATGCACCCAAATGACATTGTTTATAAGGAAAAAATAGTTTTATTTTAAGATTTTTTCCGGAAAACTGTAATATTGACCATTTTAATTTCTTATAAGGAAATTGTTTAAACACCCGGTCTTGTGAATGCCTGTTTCTCCGTTGCAAATGTGACTTCTCGGGTCGTGTCGGACAGTATTGCAGCCGGTATTTGAGCATTTAAGCAGCTGTTATATTATGCGCATGAAAGTGTTTTTATTGAATGCGCAGAATATTAAAATTGACTTTCGTTGGTTCCAAGTTTCGTTTAAGTCTTAGAATTACAGTCGGTATGTCAGATCGACGAATGATTTGCTCCGACAAGAACATACACCATCGGACCGGGCAATTCGTCCGGTGGGGCTTAATGAGTTGACAAGATAACCAGGGGAGCTTAGTACAATAGCCGATCATGCCAGGGATGATCGGAAAGGGCAATAAAGTTAAGGGGACAGCTTCGCCAACGATTTTTGATTTCCGTGTGCCCACTACTTTTGGCTGCAATTTAATTCTTAACAAAACGAAATCCTGTATGTTGTATGGGCTCATTAATTTTTTTTAAGTTGATGTGGCGTTTGTTACTGCATTCAGAATTGTAAAACATGGAGTCAACGACTGAACACCTAAGCAGTGCTAGGACGACACACAGTTATACGATTGTCCACTTATATAGGCCGTGCTTAAGTGATAAAACGTGAATTTTTAACATTCTCATCCATGTACTGAATGGTTATACACACCTTAGGGTATTGATATCTCCCTTAGCTTTATGGAAGATCATACGACCGGAGAACATAGGGTCAGCGGGTCGATTCAAGTACGTATTCAACCGACTTTTCTGTGTATTCGTTTTTTCGATTTTTTTTTTTCATTTAAACCTATTTTATACAGATATATGATGATTATCAGACGAATAAGCTGAACTATGACATATGTAACTGTAAACAATAAAAAAAACTTTTGATTTAAGATTAGATAATCCGTGTATCAACACTATTTACAATTCAGTATGATACAAAGTCATATACCCTGGTACCCTGGAGATAGTAGAATGAGGTACCTGAATCATGATTTCTTTTCAGCCACTTCACAGTAACTGTCTGTAAGGTGTTTGCCCAGACTCGCTGCATGCGCAAGACACATTTCCAGATGTAGTAGACAACTTGTATCGTATAGACTCAGACCTAGCATACATATTATAGTCGCTTCTCTGTGACAAACCTTAACAAAGTGGCCCATGGGCCATGACGTTCAGCCGAATTTGACATACAGGTGACGCATGCATTAATTATATTATGTTATGGTGAAAAATATTTGATCAGGAAACTTGAACAATAGGTGTTATGACTTCCAGAGTGCTCAGAATCATGCTTTTTCCCATAGGCCTTAGAAAATTGGTTGTATTTACGTTTTAAGGGTTTCAAAGAAGATTTAACCAGGAACCCCCTAGATGACAGGAGTTTCTACGTCCAAATGCAACAGTTTGTGCCCGTTTGACTAACAGAGTGCTAACAGCAGGTTCTTTCACATAGATCGCAGAATATAGGTCACAGTGACATCATTCTTGGTTTGCAAAAATCCTTTTACAATAAACTCCCTCGATCTTATTCAAATTAGAAGTGTTTAGGTCCAACTTTAACCAATCTTGCATATCTGTCATAAGTGGTGATAAAATCTTTTCTTTTACATATATTGCAGAATAAAGGTCACAGGGACCTTATTTCATATGAGCATTGAGACTACATGTGAGGTGCAAGGAACCTCTCAAGATGTTTCGTCAGAAGACTCTGGGCCAAACGGATACAATTTGTACCCCGTCTGACTAACTGGGTATTTAAAAATGTTTTTGGTCCGTATTTTGCAGAAAATAGGTCACCATGACCTAATGTCAGAATTCCAAAGATATTTTCCTCTGGAACCCTCTCCATATGTTTTTGTAAGATTATAGGCTAACGGTTACGTTTTGCACTTTTTTTTAGCGCCCGGACTGCTTTATTTAAAGGTCTCAATACTAAAGAATAGATGCGTAAAAATTAGAAAAATAAAGAAGGTGCCATCCGTCCTGAGGAACAGATGATACTCTCCAACATTCATGGAAAGAATCATGGCAATCCATGTTTTGTTTCTTCGGATACCGGAGCTTTTGTATCAAATGTTTTAATTCTGGGGTGTAATAACAGGCCCATACCTCAGAAAATACAAGTCACACTGACCTAATTTCAGATGTCCGGGGAACATTTTTAGGACCCCTCTGGGTGTCAAGGTAAAACATTCTAGGTGCATCAGTAAAGTTCTGTACCCTATCTTTTTTGTGGTCAAAATCATGGTTTTGCCAGAAGCTCGCAAATATAACTGATCGTATTTGTGCCCATGCTTAAAATCATGTGGTTTTTTTTCACAGTGACCTTATTTCAGATGTCTTCGGAGATTTTAAGGACCTCCCTCGATATAAAGTTAGACAATTCTAGGGGCCACCGTAAAGTCTTGAGGACTGTTGAACTTTTAGGCTGCTCAAAATGATGTCTGTGAGCAGTAGCTCCCAGAAGTTAGAGAAAATACGCCAGCATGACCTAATTCTACGATTCCATTGAGTAGAAAACTTCGTAGATGTGAATTTAGAAGATTATATAGCCAGCAAATACCATTTGTGAACATCTGACTTTTGAGTGTGCTCAAACTAATGTCTTTAGCAGAATGCCGATAACTACATATCAGCTTAACTTAATTTCTGGTTTCCACCAAGATTCACCCGGGACCCCCCTTAAAGTCATGTTAGACAATTGATACAATTTGTGGTCGGTCTGACTCACTATCAACTCAAACTTATGTTCCGATCCGTAATTTGCAAAATATAGGTCACTATGACGTTCGTTCAGATTTCCAAGTAAATTTCCCTTGGAGGTAGCTCTAATTATATAGTTAGGTGTTTCAAGTCTCACGGTTACGGTTTGTCCCATATAAATTGCCTCACTGATTTGTTTGAGGGGTTTAAGATAGAGAGAACATGAGTAAAACATACATACTATGCCACAAGTCTTCATGAACTTAACAGACAATCCACGATCAATATGTATGGGAAAAAAATCACGGCCATTACTGCATTACTTATTTAGATACTGGAACATTTTTTTAATTTTTATGAATATTCTGGTATAGTGTTTACTAGCCCAATAGCTCGGAGGATATAGGTCGCAGTGACCTATTTCAGGTTTCCAAAAGAGACTTAATATGGACATCCAGGGATGATCGCTATATGCGTTATAGCATAGATGGCTTTCAGTCAGCCGAACTAAAAAAAAAACAAGTACTTTTAATATTATGAATAACCTCGAAAATAACTTTGAGAAACAATCCTTATTTTTGAAGAGATAAAGGATAACTGAATCAGTGGGAATATGTTATGACAGCTATTGGAACAAATGTCCCAGGGATCATGACGCTCAGCTGAATAGAAAAACATTCACAAAGGGAATTTTATCAATGCCAAATTTTGTAGGTGGTTTAACTTAAGCATAGCTCAGAGGATATGGGTAACAGAGACCTAATTTCAGGTTTCAAGACAGATTTTTTTTTGACCTCCCTGGATGTCAAGATAGAAGATTCTAGGTCTAATTGTTACAATGTGTGCCCTGTTAACAGATGATCACATCTTTGAAGGCCTATAAAATAGAGTAAAAAAAATGGGTAAAAATTTGAAAAAAAAAAATCCAGGTGGCGCCACCAGTCAGGAGGAACTAATGAAATGCTCCGTGATTAATATGGATGCGACGATTCATGGTGATAAATGCATTAGTTGTTCAGCTAATGGAGCTTTTTATCATGTTTTCAATTATTCTGGTTGGTATTTCTGAGCCATTAGCTTGGAGGATATGGGTAACAGAGACCTAATTTCAGGTTTTGCATGATACTTTTTCATTGATCTCCTTGGATGTCAGCTTAGAAGATTCTAGATCCAGTCTTTACGATATGTGCCCTGTTAACAGATGAACGCATCTTTACAGGTCTCGAAAATACTTAGAAAAAATCGAAAAAATACAGGAAGACCCACCAGTCTGAAGAAACTGATTAAACACTCCATGATCAATATAGTAGAAAGAATAATGGTGATCAATACATTAGTTTTTCAGAAACATGAGCTTTTGTATCAAATTTTCCATTATTCTGTGTGTGTGGGGGGGGGGGGGGTACTTCAGAGCCCAATGACTCAGAGTTTTTGAGTAACAGAGACCTAATTTCAGGTTTCCAAGGAGGCTTTTCATTGGCCTCGCTGCATGTCAAGAGAGAAGATTCTAGGTCCAGCGGTTACGATTTGTGCCCTGTTAACGGACAGACGGACGATGGACAAATGGTGATCGCTATAGCTCAGGTGACTTAAAGTCAGCTGCGCTAAAAAAAAACTCATTAGAGTAGGTCTTATTTCTTCTTTAATACATGTCTCATATATTGTATCACAAATTTAAATTTGTTGACCCGGATGTATTTCAAGTACCGGGAGGATTTATGCGGCAATAGGTTGTCGATAAAATAACAAACCTTCCTTGGAGTCCGAATAAAGAATTCCCACAGATGTTCTCCCCTCAATTCTAGCCCAGTTTCCTTCTTTGTATTATAAATGTTATCATTGAGTGTAAGGGGCTATTTCAGACTATGATCTTGGGAGGTGCTGCCACCTGGCGAGCAGGCCATAGACTATTATCATTTATTTAATGTGTTCATTGGTGTGTTCCTGGATCCTACATAGTAAACACAGTGACAATCATGGATATAAAGGAAGCAGACAATATAAAACCTGAGGACAGTGCTTCGCAAGTGGCATCACGGGTGTCCAGTAAATCTAGATCTCGATCACAAATAAGTGATGGTTCTAAGGTATGTAGCTCAGTTTCTTCAGTAAGAGTGAAAGAGGAAGCTAAATTAGCAGCACTTGAGGCTTGAGCAGCTGCCTCAAAGCAGAAACAGATTTTAGAGAGACAAGAATACGAGCTCCGTCAGCAGATAGAACTGTTAGAACTGCAGACTGAATTATAAGTTAGAACTGCTAGAACCAGTGTTTACAGACAGTTTGAATCTATCACTCCGCAGTTAGATAACCTGAATATTGAATCTGGTGCTAATCAGAGCTCAGAAAAAGTGAAACATGAACCCTTTCCTTATGAAGGCAGAAACATGGTGCCTGAGACTCCTTTGAACCCTGTAGCCGAAGCAATTACACCAGCAAATTATGCTAGGACTGAATCACCTCATACACGATTGAACAGTTCAGTTGAAAATACAATGAATAAAGACAGTGTTTTGCACGAGTTGCTGCAGAAAGAGAATGAGATCACAGAAAGGTTAGTTGAGCATAAAAAAAGAGCCTCTTTACCTCGATGTGAAATACAAGTTTTTGATGAAAAATTGCAGTATTACAGGGGCATTCATATCTTCGTTTGAGCACAATATTGACTCTGTGGCTACAAATAACAGAGACAAATTACACCTACTGCATCAGTACACTTCCGGCAGAGCTAGAGAAATTGTCAAAGGGTGTATGGGAAAGAACAAGCATACAAGGATGATACTGAGCTATTAGAACCCATTAGAAAAAAAAGAAAAAAAAAGCTCAAGGACTTTTTGACATCCATTGTTGTGTTTAATGATGCTATAGTAGAAAATGAGGCATTAAGGAATTGTGATCAAGCCGCAATCATCCAAAAACTGCTTGATAAACTTCCTTACAAGTTGAGAGATAGGTGGCGCAGTTGTGCATATAACGTAAGAACATACGAAAAAAGACTGGCAGGTTTTTCAGACTTTGTGGGCTTTATGAAAGAACAAGTCAGGATAATTAGAGATTCGATATATGGTGACAGATGACATGAGCAAGGTCATAAAGACTTAAGACCCAGAAAGTCTGTCTTCGACAGGAAATCCAAAAGATCTAGTTTTGGATTAAATGTTCAGGTGCATAGAGAGTGTGTTCTTAGTGCATAATCTGCGAATTTGTTTTCAATCACCTGTGCTTTAAAACCCCTTGCTTGTGATGTGGTGACATGTGTCATACCATGAAGAGGTGTGAAAGGCTTCAATCCAAATCACATGAGGAAAGACTTTAATTCATGAAATCTAAAGGTCTTTGTTTTCGCTGCTTAAACAGACAACATACGAGCAAGAACTGTACAAAGCCTAGAATGCAGTGCTTAGTTTGCCAGCAAAGACATCTGTGCTGCATCTGAATAAAAGCAGCAGTACTGTTTTACCAGAACATAGTGAACAGAGAAATCCTGAATCAGCAAATTCAGATCAAGTAAATTCTGCTTGAACAATCACATGTCAAAACTCTCAAGATGGTGCCAAAACATCTAAAGGGGCACTTTCTCTTGTACCAGAAAGGGTAAAAGCAACGGCTGGTAACAAGTCAGTTCTAACATACGCTCTTTTAGACAATGGCAATACAGACACCTTCTGCACAGAGAGACTTGTCAAAAGATTGTACTTAAATGGAAGGAATACCAAAATAATGCTAAGGACATTGAGAAACACAGAATTTGTTAACAGTCAAGTTATGGGTTAGAAGTATGTGATTTTGAAGGTCATAATGCTATTAATATTCCAAAAGCTTATACACAAACTGAGTTGCCTGTTAGTAAGTATGACATAACAACACAACAAGACATTGAGCGTTATCCATACCTAAGAGATGTCACACTACCAAGTTTTGATTCGGATCTTGTAAACATTGATCTTTTGATTGGCAATGATGTTCCTTTGGCTATGGAACCATGACATGTGATAAGAAGCCAAGGCAATGGCCCATATGCAGTGAAGACTCGCCTAGGGTGGGCTGTCAATGGACCCTTGGACTGTATGGTGAAAGATATAAGCAAAGACCACATGTTGCATCATATTCTTGTCAATCGCATCAGTGTTGACCATAGTTTGGAACAAAAAGTTGGTAAACAGTTCAACTACGAGTTCAATGAACGAATATTTGAAGATACGCCTGAAAATTCAAGAGAAGAACAGCAGTTTCTAAGAATGATGTCAGACTCTGTTACAATGAAGGATGGACATTACCAAACATGCTTGCCAATTAGGTCTGACTCTTTATGCATGCCACATAACCGTGCTATGGCAGAGCAAAGTGCAGTTAACCTAAAAAGAAGACTGTTAAAGGACTCAAAGTTGTACTCAGAATACAACCAACTTATGACCAACATGATTGAGAAAGGGTATGCACAGGAGGTGACAGAGACTCAACTTGAACGTAAGGATGGTAGAGTTTGGTATATTCTCAACCATGGAGTGTATCACCCACGAAAGGGTACAATCCGAGTCGTCTTCAACTGCGCAGCAAAATTCCAAGGAACATCCCTTAACAACAAACTGTTACAGGGGCCGGATCTTACCAATGGTTTGATCGGTGTTTTATTTTGATTTAGACAGGAATCAGTCGCCCTCATGGCAGATATTGAAGCTATGTTTATCAGGTTAAAGTCAGAACAGATAATTGCGTGCTTCTACGATTCCTATGGTGGCCAAGTGGAGACCTTAGTGTTCCTCCAAAGGACTTTCGAATTGTAGTTCATCTTTTCGGGACTGTTTCGTCTCCAAGCTGTGCAAACTTTGCCCTTCGGAAAACAGCTGATGACAATAAGAATGTTGTTGACCCCGAAGTGATAAACACTATCAAACGTAACTTTTACTGACGGCAGTATCAACAGAAAGAAAGGCGTCAGAATTAGTATCCGGTTTGAAGGAAACATGCGCTCAAGGAGGATTTCAAATAACAAAGTGTGTGTGTAACACACCAACGGTCTTAAAAGCCTTGCCGAAAGAAGAATGTGCAAAGGGAGACGTGAACCTAGATTTAGCTCATGAGCCGCACAATGAGAGAGCATTGGGTGTGGAATGGTGCGTGGACTCTGACAAGTTTAAGTTCAGAATTTTGATCAGTGAAAGGCCATCTACCAGAAGGGGCGTTTTATCCATTAGAAGTTCTATCTATGACCCCCTTGGATTTCTCTCACCATTTACTCTTGTGGCTAAACAAATCTTACAAGGTTCATGTAAGTCGAAATTTGCATGGGATGAAGAAATCCCGTCAGATTATCTACGCCTGTGACACACGTGGCTTGCTGAGCTGCCGATGTTGAGAGACTTTGATGTTAACAGATGTGTGAAACCAACGGATTTTGGTACTATCAAGTCAGCTCAAATACATCACTTCTGCGATGCCAGTGAATTGGCATACGGGACTGTCAGTTACATTAGTCTCACCAATGAAGAAAGACACGTGCACTTTGCATTTTTGATGGGAAAAGCTCGAGTTGCTCCGCTAAAGCAAGTTACCATTCCGCGGATTGAACTCACGGCATCAACAGTCGCCGTTCATATTGACAGGATGTTGAAACGTTAACTGGAAAAAGAAATAAACAAAACATTTTTTTCTGGACAGATAGTAAATCTGTTTTGTGCTACATCAACAGTGAAACTGCCAGGTTCCGTACCTTTGTGGCTAATCGTGTCTCAGTTATCCGTGATGGATCACAACCAGCAGAATGGAATTATGTCAGTTCGCCCTCTAACCCGGCTGATGATGCATCAAGAAGCTTGCATGATAAAGCATTGCTCGAAAATCCAAGATGGATAAGGGGACCAGAATTTCTTTGGGAAACGGAAATAGATCAAATGATCGAATGTAACCCACGCCTTGGATTGTGTGATGATGACCCAGAGCTTAGAAAGAAAGTCATCGTTAGCATGATTACAGCAAACAACCCCAACAATATCATTTATAGTTTTATTTTATACCATTTTTGTTGGTTCAAGCTCAAAAAAACACGTGGCATGGATTTTGAAGATTAGAGCTGCATTAAGAGATCGTTTGAAGAGCACTAAAGAATCTACGAGAGGTAATCTACCAGTGTCTTGTGAACAATGCAAAACCAAACCTGAAGGAAACAGGAATGCAGTGTTTATCACCCTTTATGAAATGGATGCAGCTGAACATGCTATTCTGACTTACGTTCAGAGCCAAGCCTTCCCCGACGAGGTCCGTGCTTTAAGGGGTGAGAACCAGAAGCCTATCAGAGGACGAAGAAACAACTCTTTAAAAAGGTCTAGCACTCTGTACAAATTAGACCCTTATATGAAAGATGGGCTCCTTAGAGTTGATGGGCGCCTTGACCGAGCTATATTATCGGAAGACGCTAAACATCCGATAGTCTTGCCTAAAGACTCTCACGTATCATACTTGATCTTACAGCAACTCCATAAAGACACTAATCACAGTGGCAGAAATCACCTGATAGCCCATATGCGCCAAAGGTACTGGATATTGAAATCCTATGTAGCAGCAAGAAAGATTGTACACGACTGTCGAAAGCAGAGAGGAAAAGTTGGTCAACAGGAAATTGCCGACTTACCGGCAGACCGTCTGACAACGGACGAGCCCCCCTTTACTCACGTCGGTGTAGATTATTTCGGACCGTTTGAAGTCAAGCAAGGTAGCTCTATGGTTAAAAGATACGGTGTAGTCTTTACGTGCTTAACCATACGTGCAGTACATATAGAAGTCAGTCACTCCATGGATACAGATTCCTGTATCAACGCCTTGCGTAGATTTATAGCCAGAAGAGGACAAGTTCGAATAATTCGTTCGGACAATGCGTCGAATTTGGTTAGTGCCAAGCGAGAGTTAGAGCAGGAGATCAAAAAGTGGAATCCCAATATAATTGGTGATACCTTGCTACAAAAGAATATAGATTGGATCTTCAACCCCCCTTTGGGTTCCCACCATGGCGGAATATGGGAGCGTCAAATAAGGACGATTCGTAAAATTCTGAACACAGAATCAAACTCTAGACGACGAGCATCTGCAAACATTCATGTGTGAGGCGGAAGCCACCATAAATTCTCGTCCGATAACACGTGTGTCTATGGGTCCAGACGACTTTGAGCCATTGAACCCAATCACCTTTTATTGTTGAACACTGGGGTGAATCTGCCTCCTTGATTGTTTGAAAAAAAAGTACCATTTATGCCAAAAGAAGATGGAGACAAGATACTGTCCGAACCTCTTCGTCTCGTCTGTTCGAACCTTCGAATCCTGGATCCTACATTGAGGACGTTTAGGAAGTTAAAGCGTTAGGGAATCTTATGTCTTTAATTTGAACTGAACTAATTGCATATGAAACATTAAAGGGCCCAATCACCTATTATTGCGTGTTGAGTAAAGCCGGCCGTACTTTCAAGTGCGTGCTGTCTACTTGCAAAAACGTGGGCAAAATTTAGGGATCCGTACGTGGTGAGTACCGCCTCAGTACGGATTCGGGAGCACGCACACACGCCGTGGCACTTTAAGTGCACAAGGAACTTTCGCTGCGTTCGGGTTGCGGTCGGGCCACTGATTCACCCCCGACATCGGGCGGAATAACTCACGTTCATCGCACTTGCACGCACTTTCAACATGCAAGTGAGTAAGGGCACCGTACGTGATCAGCACGTGTAAGTACGGCCTCCGTACGATAACATGGCAATCCCTCGGAGGTCGTCCGTTACAAGCACGTTGTAAGCACGTACATCTCACTTGCCAAGTGTGCAACGTACGATACGCGCAAACGCTCACGGGCCACGCACATACACCTTGCGCAACCGTGTGAGTGACGTGCGTTGACGAACTCCCTCCCTACTCTTGCCACTCCCTCCCCACGTTTTCAGAAAAACGTGGCGGCCGTGGCCTCCCAAAAAAACGTGTGGACTGAAAACACGCATGGCGGGTTGTTACCGGTTCTTAAACACGAATAATAGTTTTTTTTCTTTAAAAAAAATTTTGCCTTGAAATCGTATGCATACTCCTGTAAAGGAGTGTTAAAAACAGTGAACCGAATGCGTGTGCTGCGCGGATCTATAACGCGTGCCAATCAAGAGATGCCCTGTCTGACATGGTTAAAAAAATGTAATACAGTTACAATACTGCCTTAAACACCGCATGTTGCCCTTCTTAATCGGACCTCCGGTCAGGCGGCCTTGTTATGGTAAACAGACTGCGTTTACCAACTCGCAGAGCCATAACATGGTGTTAAAGAGTCGTATGCTAGGAAATAAGACTGTGGTTGGGATGCTTTGGCTGGAAACTGAACTAATAGTGTGAAAGAATAGGAATAATATTGCTCCCTATTATGTTCCTTTAATATTTTTTTAAGTATTACAGATACTCTAGTGGTATAGCTCTCTGTTTATGCCTTTTTAATGATAAAACATTTTAATGTTTCCAATGGGAGAGATATGAGGTGATCGAAGAGGCATCGGCCGTTGTGCTAGCCAACTATGGTTCACTTCATTTCAGGTATAGGTAATTCTTAAGGCAGAAAGACTGCCACCTAATTTACAGAGAGATCAATAGAAACGATACTCAGAGTGGTCGGCTGCCTCAAGACTCAACCACGGCCCCGTCGGGCAGACATAAGCTGCAACTTACATTACATTTGACTCCAGGGCCAGACTCTATATAAAAATGGCGGATCAACAGGAAGAGTGTATTCAATTTGTCGTGTATTCATAACTTTAAATGTTTAATAAGTCGTGCACCACACGACTATCACATCAGCAGACCCTCAGTAATAGTAAAATACTTCACAAAAAAAGTCCATCCTGAACAAAACTCGTATATGAGTTTACAATGCCTCAGAGATGAAATATTTATACTCTTTTTAAACCTGGATACTCTGACAATGTACCCATTTAATATTTTAGCAGAGGCACGCGAAGGTAGGCAAATGTAACAACACTAACACTATTGTATTAGTATTAATATTTTAGTAGTTAATTGACTGCTTTAGGCGTTTAGTTAGTAAAAATCTTGACATGGGATCATTCGTTAATGCCCGAAAATTTGCTATGTTACAAGATTCCGCAGAATATATTTTCAATGAAGGAGAGAGGAACAATACTGAAAAAAAAATTGGTGTCTGAATATTTTATAAGGCTAGAAGAACAGTAATAAGGCGAGCAGAAATGTTATCATATTTGAAAGTGTTCGGTGTCTACAGAATTCGGATAAGTCGTAAACGTTTTTCCTCTGATTACTCTTAAAAGGAGGGTGTTTGTCTCTGTATTATGAATATTAAATTTTATTTTCTAATTTACTAAATCAGAACTTATTTCAGTAGTTTTTAAATTATAAGGTTTGTTCCTGAATAGGCAACACTTGTTCATGATATTGATCCATGACGGCATGGACCCTGTTTGTTTGAGTCATCTGCCTTGTGTTCGATCGATCTGGCTTTTGTGAGTCATGAGCAACAACAAATAATTAAGTGTGGATGTGTATTCACACCAAACAGAAGCTTCATCTAACTCCATATCATCTTATGAGAATCGAATAAGTTACATAAAAAATGACCATAACAGTGCATATTGAAAATCAACAGAGTACATTTTAAAATAAAAACCTGCATTCTACGGTCTGCGCATGTAAGGGGCTTTACAGTTTTAAAGCGCGATCCATATTCCCAGGTAAAGGCGTGCATAAGTGATTGTACATTTAATAATATTCCTGAATGACGTTTCTGAATCCAGATTATGCTCCTGATCCACACCACAGTATAGGTAATTATTCATCTGCCCATTCCCGAAATGCCCTGAAAATATCACGAGATTATGTTTATGAATGCCTGAGTTACGTTGTACACAATACATACCAGCACACACATACGGATATGGACTCATGGTATATGCTCCTGGCGGAGGCAATTAATAATGTTGAACAAAATAAATAACAGCACTCGTTTGTGACTGTAACGCAACTGTAGGGCACAGTCTCACCATTAAGCATGCAGAGCGCTCACCGTGGGTAGGAACCGACCGCCTCCGCTGCGATTAGAACTCACGATCTCCCGGCTTTGAGTCCTGTACTCTAACCCAAAGACACAGAAGCCGGTTCTTTAAAATTCTTTATTTTTCTAAATTTAATATAGTTCTACACAACTCTCCTTTCGTCAGATGACTTTCACACGACTCGTATAAATGAATGTTGATAGTATTTAAGGAAGATGCAGTACAAAAGGAATGCGAGTCGGGGTTGTGACCTTTAGTTTCCAGAAGGCCATCTGCTTCCTTCGAGGTTTACATGTGTGTCGCGGCAAATATCATAGCATGTATTCGTGACAGTGTTAAAGGAGAGTATTGCAGTTGGCTGACCGTACGGTCTCTCCCTGATCATAAGAAACAGATCGTTAGGATGATAAGTTTTTAATTATTAGTCTGGTGATCAGTTTAGCGTTTAAGGTGGAGATGTTCTGAATTATGTTGAAAAAAAATGTAACTATTCGTACGTTCCATAGACCCACACCCACACACACAAATATATTTATACATTCACGGAATCCTTCTCGTGCGTATGAAACAACATGAGGGTAAGATAATTGATCTTGTATTTGTCTAATAGGTTGTACTGACACGAATATAAAACTGGAATAAAAACAAATAAGATAACCAAAGATATTACGCTATATGGTTTTTATTCAGGAACAATCAGTTGATAATAAATGTTGACTATGTATTCATATTAATTAAAAAGAATATAGTAAAATCTCGCCTTACGACCACCTCAGGAGGGGACCACGTCAAATAACGACCACATTTCATGGTCTAAATTCTTATTTGCTTTTAATTTCAAACCTAGCTCAGACGACCACCTCGCAATGTAACCACTTAATCGAGATCTATTAGGTGGTTGTAATGTTAAGGTTTAACTGTAAATATTATCGTTTTTGAATCAGAAATATATGTATATATATATATATATATATATATATATATATATATATATATATAAAAATAAGATACTCATGATGAGATTTCTAATGTTTACTCTAGACAGGTAGGTTCTATACGGATTATTTTATTCGACAAAAAGTTTTTAATATACCGATTTTATTGGCCAACAATAAATTGATGGATGAACATTGCTGTGTACATACATAAAAAACATTATATTCTGCCATTTGTTTATACAAAATACATCTAAGTGATATAGTGAGAAGATATTCATGAAATTAATACCAACATTACCTCACAGAGCCTGAACGTGCGAAATCTGATCCTGAATAAATAAACTCTAAACATGTAGAAGTAGCACGTGACCGGTTATTTAATGAACATATGGATCTTAAGCCTTTATCTTACACTTTATGAGTATTTATATAGAGATCAATCCCTATCATTTATATTTCACATATCACTTGATATTTTATGAACATCTGGTGCTATCGTTATAACAATACACTTTGTGAGTATCTGTATTCGAATCAACTCCGTGATACCTTATTGATAACGAAAGTCTGGATCTGAGTCAACCTCCTTGTTGAATATAAACATATGGATCAGTGTTACTAAGTAAACTCCCTATTACTTGTTCATTATAAACAGCTTGATACGAGTCAACTCCCCGCTACCATGTTCAACAATAATCCTTAATCCGCATGAACGCTCGGGTGTTCATTTATTATAAACATTTGGATCCGGATCAAATGCATGTAACCTGATCCTCAATAATTACCGGTGTCAATTTTACATTATGTGATCCCTTCAATAAACCATCTTAATACGACAGATACAATGATTGATTAAAAAATACAATTTCGAGAGAACACTAATATTTTAATGGAAATACAACACCATTCCGTGTAATATACTAACATCTATCCATTATAATGTACAAGAAATATACTATGATAATGTGATATATATGAAATGTATATAAAAGCTAAATGTACTAATAAACAATGAAATGTCGATAATATTTAAATGATATATGCTCCTCTTATTGAAAAAAAAGGATTATCTGGCGATATGCTTCATTTGTACACTATTCTATCCTTGGTTCAGATTGATATTTTGCAGCACTTATATACATTTGCATATCAGTTCGACTGGTAACCTATAATGAAGGAATATGGCTTTAATAGAAAAAAAAAAACAATCTTGTATGTGCTCTTTGAACATGCAATAAAGTCAGCATATAAAAAAGCGTATGTATTGTTCCATAACATCTCAGTCTCACGTACGGATTTCAGAATTAATGTTCACATGCACACAGAATAACAAGTTTTGCCGATTAGTTGTTTTAGTTTCATAAACATTCTAACGATCAATGTGAGGTTGACAAACCATGGCTGACGTCACATCACCAGACAACGACACCTTAAAGAACCTGAAGGCCCTTATGTAAATACGTATTCTTCCTATGCAGTTTATTTTATCAAACCCTAGGCCTGAAAGGCTTATCCCTCAAGTGCCTAACACAGCATCTGTATTGTTAGTAGTGACAAGGGGTACCCAGGTTAGTGTGGATATTTTAGCTGTCTGCAGAGTCAATTAATTGGAAGGAATAAAAGGTAAAGAAAGATCATTACAACCAAATATTGAGTGTACACATAGTGGCAAAGAGCTGATGTTGGTGATATCCAAAAGTTGCAGGATGATAGTTCCGGAATTTGCAAAAATACACCCCGGGAATAATTGTCAGGAAAGTTTTATTGTGTTTATGAATAAGTAAAAATGGATAAGAAAAGCCCTTACTTCGTAAATCAAGAGTTTAATTAATAATTGATCTAAGCACCTATAATGTGTTGGCATTTGAGAAGCGTCATTGATGTGGTGATTCCACTTTAACAGGCTTCTCGGGTTCCATTTATAGTTCCGAAGTTTTCAAATAAAAATAATAGAAACATGAAAACATTCATATTCTATCTTTTGTGAGCGTTTTGGTCAATGATATTCAAATAAAAACGGATCATTACAATTTAATATAGATTTGTTTCACGTTAATTAAATTATTGACGTTTTATATGATATATGTCTATAACAGTAAATACTCAAATGTTCCTGGTTTTGACTATTTAATTAAGCAGTTTATGAATTAAGTATCACATTTGGTGCATAATCTATTATTTTTTCCCCAAAATTATTTGTAAAAAAAATCTGCTAATTTTAACATCTAGCATTTTGTAGATATAACTATAAATCTGCTTTTGGGATTCTAGTCATTTATAACAGATGTATAATTTCATGTTGACACCAAAGTCAGCTTTTTCAATATTTATGCCCGCCTCTCAAGTAACATGACAATTATATTTATTGCAAGCAGAAAGAGTTTTCTTTTAGTTTGATATGCTGACAGAAACAATATTTTTCATCAATATTTTTTTTCATCACTAAAAAATCACTTGAACTGCAATGCATATATAATGCTTACAATATTAAATAAATCATTCACCCGGTGCACCACTTTTTTTAACATGTTGATATATAATAACTGATCCCGATGGCGGGTGGTTGCCTTGCCTGATCGTTGATCTGGTCAACTGGAAGGTGAACCTATAAAGCTGGCAGTTGCAGTTTCGGCCAATCCCGACTTTCGTTTTGACTCTTTGAAGTAAATTTGTTGATCAGCAGATAGCCTTGCCTTATTGAATCGGCCAGGCCAAACTCTAAAGAGGAAGTTTGTAGTCTCCATGCCTGGGGACTGGGGATGTCAGGCTTGTCAACAGCACAGCCGGTCTTACCGGGAATCGGAAGATAATTTTGCTAATTGCCTGTTAGGGCAATAGTTCGATCACTTGCAAAACGTAAGATCTCACAGGAAACACCAAATCCGCCCACTTACAATGTACCTACTTTTCGTAGATAAAGTCAGTTAAGATGCATTATGAGGGAAGCATTAACATACAAAAATAAATGAAGAACAAATGTATCTACTTATCGAAGCTGTTTAATAAACTCGTGTTAGTCTCATTTCATATTCCATAGCATCAAACCCGACACCATGCTTAATGGGTAATTTCCCTCGTTTTGGGTGGTGTTTTGGTGTATGGCGGTCTAGCGACGGCTTATTTTCCGGCTTGGCCGTTTGTGTGCCTACGGATGCCTGTTTCTTCGGGAAGATGTTGCACAATTTGAAGACGAGTTCAATTACTTCAAACAGCGTTAGAATTGAAATTCCTAACCACAACCCAAGCTGACCACCGATGTCTCCAAGCAAGTTCTCAAGCTACAAAAGAAATAGAAAAGCGCGTACTCATGGACTAAGCTATCCTTCATTGTCCCCGAAACGGTCTAGAGGTTCGTTCAAGAAAACAAGTAGCCCTTTGTGCTTAGCTGAATTTGATATATAGGTGACGCATGTACTAATTCCTTGAACAATGGCTAGAATGACTTCCTGAGAGCCCATAATCATGTTTTTTTTTGCCCACAGACCTTAGCCAATATTACAGCGAACTTATGTAGGGTTACATAGAAGACTGAAACTCTTTATATCTGAATTATATAAGTAGTTTCTAGTCCTTAGAAAATAGGTTCCAGCCACCCTATTTAGGTTTACCAAAAAGATATTTTTTTTTTCACAGAACTAACTGGATGTTAATCAAATTAGAATTATCTAGGTCAGACTGCTTACATTTGCGCCCGTCTGACTTACAGATGTTTAAATCATGCTTTTTTACATATTTAACAGTTATTTCTGTCCTCTCTGATTGTTGGGTGCTCATGTAAGGTTTTCCATTCGTAACTAACATAATATAGGTGTCCGTGACCAGCTTTTAAGAATAAAAAGAGACTTCCCATGGACCTCCTTGGATGTCATATCAGAAGGCTCTTTATCAAACAGTAAGTTTTCTACACTGTCTCTCTTTGTGCTCAAATTCATGTTTTTTAGCCAGTGCCATGCAGAATAGGGATAAAATGACCAAATTTTCGTTTCCAAATAAATTTGCCAAATATTTTCTTGAATCTTACAATAGTAGATCTAGGGCTAACCCATACAATGTGTGCCCTGACTTTTTGGTGCTCCTTATCACATACCAGGTTAGTCTTTCAGATATTATAGGCGCCTACTTTCCTCAAGGAAAGATTAAACTGTCCATGATAAATATTCGATTGAGGCCCTATTAACGGTTGCCCTGACGGAGATTTACCAAGGCTTCCTTGAATGTTACATTAGAAGTTTCTAGGGATAACGGATACATTTTTTGTCCTCTCTAACTGTCTAAAGTCGTGCCAAGAATATATTTTATCATAACCTATTTTCAGGTTTCCAAGGTGATTTGTCCAGAACCTCCCGGGATGTTGCGTTAAAATAGTCTAAGCCCTAAAGATAAATTCGAGCCCTGTATTAATGTCTGTGTGATCAAACTCATATTTTTCGATCGTACGGCGCAGGATATAGATCACATGACGTAATTACAGATTTCCAAGAAGTGCTAAAGTCTTCCTTGGGTCTAAAATTTAAAGTTAGCGGTTACCCTTTGTCACTTGACGGCCAGACTGCTTAATTTGAAGGTCTGAAAAAAAAATGCGTAACATTTAGAAAAAAGAAGAGGTGGCGGAAGAACCTGTTTCAAGGACTGATGAAATTCTGCAAGATTAATAAGCATGCAGAGAATCATTGCAATCAATGTGCCAGTTATTGAGAGACTGGTTTATATCTATAATTATGCTTGGTTATCCAAACAGGCTCCATAACTCAGAGATGTTCCAAAAAAAAAACAGGATATCAAGTAAGAAAATTTAGTAAAGTTTTGTACCCTGTTTATGGACGATCGGACGACCTGACGGGCGACGGACAACGAATAATTCCTATAGCTTAGATGACTTTCAAGCAAGTTCATTAGTTATCTTATTGAAAGTCGTTTAACAATAGACATAGACGGATAGACACAAATAAACCACCTCATTGTCCATGCAGACCACCGATGTCCAAAATTAAGTTCTCAAGCTACAATTAAGTAGTTTAGTAGTTTAGTACATATAGCTTACCCTATCCATTGTCCAAGCTGACCACCTATTCAGCAACACATGTTATCTCGCTATAAGAGAAAACACATTAAAATGTCTAATAAGGAGGGCTGGTCACCTATGCTCAAGACGAAGTTCTCCAGCTACAGAAATGATTATAGTCATGAAAGACATCCGAGCTATAGACAAAGGTGGTCCCCCGATCTCTTCGTTGTTTTATGAATTACCAGTGGTCATCTGATGAACCATTGATGTTCCACGACCGAGTTGTGTGTGTATTTACACAATGAGGTTATTCAGTCTAGTCAAGTTTAGAATTTGTCACAAGTTGTTAGATAATGTTTATTTTTTTTGGACTTGAGTGAGAGTATTGGGGTAGCATATAGTGGTATGTAACTGATTAGGAATTGGCATTTTAATTATTATGATTATTAGTATGTCGTATGTTTACTTAAACAAATTGCAGTTTCAACAATTAAATGTACCATAGTCTTATAACAAACACGTTTTTCTCAAACTTTAATGAGTTTTCTCCATGTGTCACAGGTGGCACCTGTGTCAATGGATAAAATAGGAAACTCGGGGAACTATTTCAGGGCGCAACCGGCAAGTTGGTTCTTTGGTTTTGGTAAAACAGTTTGGTTGCAGAACACTTTAAATTTATATGTTATGTAACAGAATTTCAAGTTAAAGCAAGTATGCAACAGGGATAATAAAAGAGGCGGCATTACGATGATAAATACATAAACAATCTGGACACAAACAAAAGCAACACTCATAATGTTGAGATTAATTTCACTCAACAGATGCAAAAAAAGTTATTTTAGAAGATCCATAACTAGAAACTTTTTTTTATCAAATTATACTTATGTTTGTCAAACTCCGTCACCCAATATCATCCCGCCGTCGCCGTAAAACTACGACGTGTCTCATTTTTATTGTTTGTGTCACAGTTGATGAATGAGTGACCATATTTTTAGCAATATATTTTTCAACTTTTGTACGGTAAATATGTAGTAAAGTACCTATGTATGATATTCTGTAAATTAAGGAATTCATTTTCAAAGTCACTCCTATAGGCATTATGCAGTCATTGCGGGCGCAAAGTGGGCCTAATTCACTCTCTTTGACACCACTTAAATATTATCTCTTCAAAGATTATGACTATCATATCCTCAACCCCTTGACTACTCAATTATCAGCAGCACAGGGACATCACAGTCCAGCCGCAGCTGTCAATAAACTGACCAAGCCCTGCTCTAATGAATACTAACCAAGAATATACTTATCAAATCAAAAACAGGTATATCTTACCATTTATCACCTAAAGCCAAGGCCATAGGGCCCAGTGCCTACTGCACCCTGAAAGTATCTGGCATGGAATCATACTACAACTTGAGCCCTATTGTGTGTTTTAAATACCGTTAGTAAAACACTCCACCCCTCACATATTTGAGTCAAAGATTGAGATAGAATTAAAATAGCTAATATTTCATGATTTTAGCTCTATTCCAATTACTATTACAGGTAAAATATTTTTGTCTTTTATTATTACTATTAGTTTGAAACTTTAAAAATTTTACTATTATCTTATGCCTGTTATATATAAATATATGAATATATATATATATATATATATATATATATATATATATATATATATATTCTGATACTACATTTATAGTTTAGTTTCTTTAGTTATAAAATTGCTGCCGTTTCTTTACAACTGGAAGTGTCAATATTTCCTGAATAAACTGTACACATTTTCTCTACTTTTAAATAGCCTTATTATTTTCATTTTTTAAGACCATGTACACATTCAAGAGCTGTCAGCTTTTCGAATTAATACAAAAATACTATTTAGTTCAATGTTCCCACAGTTTGTTGTCAAGGACGCTATATATTTTTTCAACCTACCAACCTTTCTCTGGCCTGAGGGCTCATACGTGTCACTTTCTTTAGGATATTGCCATTATTGCATTTCAGATATTTGCGGTCGTAACTGCTAATTAGCCATGGTTCTTTTACTATTGATATACACCTTACCCCGGCGCTAAATCTAATTTGAATGTTAATTACTCTTACCACTTCCTTCGTTGAAGAAGCGGAAAGAACGTTTGATCTGTTAAAAAAGTGTTTTTATTAGACCATCCGGCGCTAGGACCCCGTCGTGAACTTGTGTACCACTGGACGTTATTGAAGGGAGTCAGTCTCGATGATAACTTCAGTATACTAAAACATTATTGGTATATCGATATGTTAGGATCTAACTTATTTACACGAGTGTTTCGTCCCACGCCGTCTCAGTACACGGACAAGATGCGTGGGGCTGTCTTTATGCTGGTCTTAATTAAGCCTCTTAAGAACAGGCTTAAAGCTTTAACCCAGTGCCGGTCACAAACACAGGGTCCGGGTCCAGTCGACACAAACAAACTAGATTTGGCAAGTAAACTGTGCGGCTTGTCGAGAAGAGGACGCAATCATTTAAACTGGAAGTGACGAGAGCTCGACCCGACAGTGCTGCCACCCTGCTAGACAGAACGAAAGTAAGGAATCTTCAAGGCTGCTTATTCCCACTTCCTGATATAAAATAAACTCAACTATAGTTTAGAATCACCTTCTTTCTAAAAGTAATTTCACTCTCCTGTAAACATTTGTTTGAGCACATATTGCAGAATGAAACAAAATGACTTAGGGGCGATATTGGAATCTCAGTGACATGTGTACACATTTTGTTATTTGATTAAATTGGGTGAAGGCAACATGTTACAAATACCTGTAGATTCGTCCTATTTCGAAGGCCAGTTGTTGGAAGGTCAGAATGATTAGGGGAGTTTCTGGCCTCACATGATTGTTAGGCCTTCTAAGCAGAAACACCTAAATGTATACGCACCAGAGCTATCAAGGTTAAAATATTGACTTTTCACTAGTTTCACGCACATGACAAAATACATATACTTATTGTGCACTACATTTAATAGAAGAACTTCAGAAAATTTAGCATGCTTATCATGTTTATAATCAACCCAAATTTAACAAACCAAATAAGTTTCCAGTTTTCTCGGAAAACAGTTTCAAGGATACACAGACACTTACACATTCTCAGTGACACTGGTGGAAATAACATCATTAGAAAACAACGCACCTCATAAGCTGGGACTTCCTGTAGCTTTTGATATGTTAGCTCTTTGAAGTACACCTCGATCTTCATAAAGTTCTCCCTGTAAGGAAAAAAATATGAAATATAAACGTATCAAGCTTCTTTTTACGAAGTAAACCTAATTAATACATTTTATACGTCATTTACCAAGGTTAGGAAATACACCGAAATACCAAAATAAGTAATGAATCGGTACGACATTTATTGCTACATAGTAGCATTTCATAAAGACCAGGACACAGGATAAGATTCTGATATACAGACATGTGCAGGGAATGCGAATATCACAGTATATGCAAGATACAGGGGAGTGCCAGTCACACTAGAGATAAAACCTCTGAAACACCAAAAGATATTTTCGAGACCGAAGCAAAGGCTTGACCTTATAGATTAAGAAATAATGAACATTGGCTATTCTGGAAATAAAACACCTCTTAGCGCGAATACCCGCATAACATCAGTGAAGATATTTAACACTGAGACACCAAGTACCATTTGAGAGACCGGGACATTCAAGAAAGAATATAAGAATCAGTAAATAACCAACAAAAACTAAAACCAAGACAATCAAGTTGGATATCAAGACTAAGAAAATTACCAGATGGAGACCATGACTCTAACATTCGAGGCAGAAATAAGGATATTCTTGAAGAGAAAAAAGTCAGATGCAAAGAGTAAAACGTAATAGCATGAAGTGTTGTTGCACTACTGTTTTTACCATGACTGAGGACATGACCAAATCAGTTCTTGTTGATTTAATTCAAATACCCACGTAACAGTGTTAAAGCGTAATACCGCTTTTTTTGGAAATCTTTAACTCTTAGCCCTTGCTAATATATTTGAAACAAAGTACCAAGACTTTAAGTAAGATATACATTAACCAAAACATCTACAACAACTGATAGATTGCCAGTGAAAGAGAAATTTAATGGAATGCCGCAGAGGGAATGTTATATGTATTACACCTACCTCAAGGTATAGTTATTGAGAGCTTCTCGAAGTTTTGGGTCACGACGGGAAAATTGTTTCTTGAGGACTCTCTGAAGGGTAAGCGAAGACATGTCAAAATATCAATGGTATTTGTTCACTGATTCCTGAGGCAATATAAATCGTTTAGGTAAAGGCAAATGCAATGTTCAAATAACGAAAAGCAATGATTTACATTTAAAGCTGATAATACACCATTAGTAAGCTAATATCACGTCGTCCTGAATATATAATTCAGAAAATTAATATTATATCCAATAAGCGTTTCTGATTAATTATTTTAAGAAAATGCTCCTAATGATTATGAGTGATATTGTACCAGTGAGGATAGGGAAGTCACTATCACCCATTTACAAGCTTGGACGAGATTCAATTGTAATAAAATTTAAATACAAACTCTTGGAAGTCCCCAGAATAACTAATTAAAAGTATAAATCAAACGTTCGTATGAATGTAATGATGCAAGTTTGCTAAAGGGTTTTCGTAAATTTGAATTATTTCTAAAGTCTGCTTTATTATAAATAACATAGAGGAAATCCGGGTCTTTGCAACAATGGTATAATCTGGCAATTATAAATATAAGAAATATAATATATAAAACACAAAGATATGGATTTTTTTTTTGTAACGCGTAGCACTAGAGTCTTTCCTTTTCATGAACATTCATGTTTTTGGTCTTCCTAACTAACTAGTAATAAGGCTTTCACTTTTAGACTGTCTAGTATGGATATAAAATTAAGCTTATCAGCTGGTCTACTCTACATGATCTATTCTGCAAGATAACTTCTTTGAACTTGACATTCACTGTTGATTTATTTTTCCTTTAACGTTTGGACTTAGTTCATGAGAACATTTATTAACTTGCTTCGAACTACGTGACAGAGCGGTAGCACATGATTACCAATCAGGATCAGCGTGACACACTTGCGGTTCCTGGGATAGGTAATCATCTGCTAACACCAAAGAATCTTCGAAAGGCTCTCTTGTTCTTGAGTGAAACACCATCACTGTGCGCAGCCTGCCTACTAAGCCTGTAGAGTTCTCCACAAGGACTGGAGCCGTCCGCGAAAAAAAAATTACCCCACCTCAATACTTATTCTAAATCATGATCTCCTGGCTTTGAGTCCTCTGTTTAAATCCTAGACAACATGGACAGCTTTCTCTAGTGATGTTTTACTGTAGTTTCCGAACTGTTTGTTCTGATAATTAGACTGATACTGAAGTTATGGTAGTATTGGGGATAAACAGATTGATAAATAGAAAAATGTTTACCTCGAATGTTTTCCCTGGCCAGTCAGAAGCAGATATTGTCGTAGAGTAGGACGTTTCCCTTCAAATACACATATTCTAAATAATAAGTATATTCACATATACAACAGAGTGGTATTTCTAGATGTTATTGAAACGTGATAAACTGATGAAGATCTTTTGGCATAATATCATTTTAAAAAATTATGACGTATGATTAAAACAATATAAGTCATTTAGTAGCCGTTCGTCCTGACCTCTTGCTTATGCGTTCTAAGAGAATATGCTAGTTAAGGATTTATATAGACAATATTCAATAACACCTTAAAGAATAATCCTGTCAAGAACTTTCATTCAAATTAACTAAGTTACTTTTGAACAGGCCGATTTGCTTTAAACAATATCGGTATAAACATGGAATTGAATAATGATATCATCAGTGTTTTAATTTGCATGACCATGCTTGATTAAACTATAATATACAGATACATAAAAATGTTCTTACCTGCATTTTGGAGGACAGTGGCACCTTACAGCACCGACATCTAAAACTCTATCGATCTTCTGAATACAGTCGATTTCTGAAATAATAAATCTGCGTTATAATGACATATTTCTAGCTTTCCCGTGGGCATGTACTTGATGTGAAAAGAACATATATAATATAAATATAATATTTATTATATAATATTAAATAATGCACAGTATAAACTATCTCGGTTACCCTCGTGTTATTCTTTGGAGGTATTTTTAATACACTTACGTTCAGTTTCATTGCAAACAGAGGTATTGCCGACGATTGGCAGAGACGGATCTCCACATTTGCATACATCCATTTTGTGCCTCTGTGAACAGGTTCTCAAACATGCCTGTTTTGATTAGAAATAAAAGAATATACGGTCTATTATATGTTAAAACGGAGCCCATGTACCCTAGATAATCCAATTGCTTGCTTTCAATTACTCAACCTTTATCTTTACTGAACAGATGAATCTAATATAGTAAACCGAAGGAACATGATAACATGCACAGTCCAGGCTCTAATGTCATGGACACCCCCTCAGATGTTACGTCAGATAAGATCTAATAAGCCGTAACATTATTTGAATAATGCATTTGGACATACAAGGCGTCTCACACATAATCTTCGTGATTCTCACTAAAGTATTCTCATATAGATGTGGCATGTGGCATTGTTATATAAATCACATGATCCGAACTACGACAAGGAACTTTATCAAATGTTGTTGTATCCTACTGAGCAGGAGATATATAACGAAATCACAGAATAATATGCTACGGGTTATCATCATGGGTGTTATGAGTGCTGTTTAGTTCCAACATGCTTTCCTTTTGTAATTGTTGTGGTTTGTTTGAATTCCACCATTTTATAGGGATATTGTCCAATATGAACGTCTTGCTCACAGATCATGTGTTTAATTAAATGTCCAAACCTTCGTACTAGGTGAGAGTGTCATTTCTGAAATCTATAATTAAGGTATATTTACCTGTACCCAATTTCCAAGGACCCTGATGATTTCAAAACAATGATACACTAGATATTGCCTTGTAACACGCGTACTATAAAAATGACATAACACAATAACAGTGTTACCAAAACACCTCTAAATATAGATAAAATCCATAGGTAAGGCAAAACTCGATAAAACTTTTTGCTGGCATGTACTAATATATATATTTGCTGCTTGTACTTGTTAGGAAATGCAAACGCAAATGTGATTCCCATGTCAAATGTATGATCTCTATAATTCTTATTTATTTCTTGCCGATAGATATATCAATTTGCAAACTTCAACGCTAAGCTGAATGTTTTCTTTTTTTTCTTTTTTTTTTTGCATCTCAGAGAATTTTCTTTTTTATATTGTTCCATATTGCATCATCGATGCATTTTCTTTAATGATTTTCAACACCATTACACAGTTGTTAAATATATATAGCTCTATATGTACACTCTCTCTTAAATAACACTATATTTCTCTATTTAACATAACATAAGTGTATTTACTAATACGGAGTTTACTAAATATCATAATTAAATTTTCCTAGTTATATTTCTTGCAACTTATATTCCGACCGAACAGTATATCCGTATCATTTAAAATTATGTTTATTTCTTGCTTTTTAATTATGTGTTTGTTTATAGGTGATAATACATTCTTGACACGGTTACACTTTACAAAATGTGACTTAAAGTCTGGTTTATAATACATATATAACAATTTTCTGGATCCGTTATCCCCATTTTATTTAACAACACATTCTCTGGGTATATTTGATGTAAAATTCAACTTTGACAAGGTATCAAAAGCCTTTGAATAATCTAATGCAATTATTACCCCTGATATATTATTTTGCTCAGTATATGTTATAACATCTTCAACAAGACGTAAATTCTGGATTACAATTTTATTAATTACTTTTTTTTTCAATCTTATTGCTAAGGGAGTTACTCCTGTTTGTTATCACAACACATGAGAGAAACTAGGAGACAATTCTTTTAAAAAAATTGTGATGTATTATTGTTTGGAAATAATACTACAACTCCCCTTCTCTGGCACACGGAAAGCTGTCCTATTATCATCACATGGTTCAAAGAGTTAACCACCAGTCCTTTCATAGAACCCTAAACGGTTTTATACAACTCTGGGCTAATCCCGTCTATGCCTGGACTCTAGTTTTAATCTGCTAACTATACTGGAACATTCTTCAATAGAAAATATCCTTTCACACAGGTTAAAATTTGTCGCTATTAGACGCAGCACTGATTTATCTGAAATAAAGTTACGAAACTCTACATTTTTGTCTTCATTTTTATACAACTTACTGTAAGAGGAATATATTTCTTGTGTAAAGTCATTTATATCTGTAATCCACTTACTAACTCTAGTTTTTAACTTTTCTAACTCTAGTCTTGTTATGTCCTTTCTTGCACTCTTGATCTTCTCGAGTGGAGGAAAATATTTATTCGGTTTTTCCCCTAACTCTGTTTTTTGCACCCTTCATCGAACCATGGAACCTCTCAGCTTAATTTCCGGTAAAACGTTCAGTTCATGTAGAAATTTGTCATATTATTTGACCAACGTTTCTGTTGATTATAAAGTCAACGTCTTTTTAATCATTAATATTTCTTTCTCTGTTTCGGCAAGTTTATTATAATATTCTCTACTCTTGCGTTTACTAAATTTTATAGTAGCGTGTTTTACTCTGTTTTTGCAGATATCCAACAGGAGTTGAGGGTCATTCATATGTTTTTATTCCTCAGCAGTACTGGATATCAAGTCCTGTAATAAGTGTTCATACTCCTCATCTTTCAGATATGACAATGATCAGATTTTGTATATGGAAATATCTCAGTATGTGTTGAATTCAATAGCACTGCTTCTTTTCCGAAGATATAGTCTAACCGTCGCGCTATCCAGGGATTTTTCTTTTTCCTTTCATAAACCATATCTTTAAAAGCATGATTAACGGATTCTTTAATAGGATTTCCTGTGATATTATCTAAGGAACTTTCATACAGTGCGTTAATATCACCGCCCATAATAACCATTGAAGTGTCAAGCAAATCAAATTTTCTGTTACCTCAAAAAAATATTTGTTTCACCATCTCCAATTTGCGCATAGATATTTATCACAGAATAAACTTTATCATTTTTTTACAAACTGAATTAATTGAATTCTTTACTTTTTTTTTCAAATGTTAAATGTTTAAAGGAAATGTGCCTACACTTTTCGCCTATCAGTGTGTGACTAAACCTTCACTTTGTTTATGTACCCGAAACTGCAAATAACTGAGATCCCCATTCTCGTTTCCATATATTCGCATCTGAGTCAGTTGCATGTGTTTCTTGTAAGAGAACAACGTCGAATTCCTTCCCAGGTAAATAGCTAAATTAATGTATCCGTTTCCAATCATTTCGTAGTCCTTGTACATTTATAGTTCCAAATCGCAGTCGCATAATTCAGTCGACATTAATAAATATTATTAATTTTCAACTTGGCTCGTTGGCATTTGTTTTTTAACCAATGTGACAGAGTACTTTTCCTTTAAGTGCGCCTCTCCTTTTTGTCCGGTTTTTAAGCACTAGGTGGGGTGAACTGTGCCTGTCTGTTCCCGACCTCAGCTTTCTCAGTTTGTCTGGCTTTGTTTGTAAGCATTTCCGTGCTTGTTTTATTCAATTACCCCTGTCTTGCGTTCGGTCAGTCTGAGACATTTTACTTTTGTTGTCGACACAGCCATATTGTCTGCAGAAACAGCCGAAGGCCCATCCTCTCTCATTTCATCACTTGCAGACGAGTCCCTCGGATCACCGTCCACTGTTCATCATCATGTTCCGTCTGTCCGTCTATTATGTCTTCCTCCTCTGGGCAATCACGCACTAATTGTCGTACTTTTTTGGCACCTATAGCACTTTATCTGTCGTTTTCTTTTATACGGACAGTCAGCAATAGTATGCTCACGGGATTTTCAGCGACAGTTGACCAGCTGCCCATCGTGGTGCACAACGATATCAATATCAATCAATTCAGGGTTCAGACGGACTAAGCGCCTGGAGGGGATCTGTCATCAAGAAAGACACATACCGAGGTATCGGTTTGTGTATTTCTCTCGCATAACAAAATCTGTGGCCAGAATAGAGCAAACCGTAAATGGTATTAAAATCTATATAACAAACAGATGTGAGCTTCTACATAACTGCGTATCTTGTCATGCACGCATGTAGTCTAAATAAATGACAAATTAGTCGTTCCTTTGATCGGAACAAAATTGATCGTTTAATTTAATATCATGTGTGTAGAATTTTAAAAATCTGAACTATTTTTCCCGGATATGTCAAGCTCCAAATATAATAGGATAGCTACGTATTCCTTATCCTTCATCTCTACAAGGAAGCTGATAGATTTGTTAGCAAGCAAATGAAGGGATATCAAACAGAGGAAGTCAGATATGAAATATAAATATTATAAAATCTACCTCAGCGAATGACACTTTCATTTCAAAGTACAGTATTCAACACAACTTTATCAAGTTTTACCTTTTTTATGTGCTAATGAAAAATGTAACTTTTAGCACAATTCAAATAGGTTCATATAAGGCAGGTGTGAGCTGACAGCTGTGAACTTCATACCCAGTTCTGTATCATGACACGCACGCATTCCGTCTGATATCAAGTTATAAGCAAGATAGACCTTATATTATATGAATTGTCTAATTTATTTTATAATTACATATAGTTTATATGGATTATTTACAGTTAGTTATAATAACCGTTACATGCCATACTCAATAGCTCGGATGATAGGGTTCGATGGTTAATTATTTGATATTTCACAATTGCACTAACAGAGATTTACATGAATGATGATCGTATAATCTTATTATATATATGTAGGTTTCAAATATTATAATTATGTGTTTATGGACACACAACGTTCAATCATTTTTTTTTTCAAACCAGATTTTGACAGATACGTTTCTTGCACCCATCCCCTCAAATGCAATTACACTTGTTAACATGCAATAAACTGGAAATCAAAATGAAGACAGGAAGAAATATCGAAAAAATGTTCCACAATTCAAGCATTCAAATACATGACAAAACAGACAACTTTAGCTAGCAACTGAAACTTTTATTTGACTACAGTCACAGTGTGTGCGACTACTCTAAATATGATGCTTGCTGACCAATGTGCGGATTGAAAAAAAAGGCAAAGTTATCACAATTTCTAATATAAATTGTAAACCAGGATTCATTCACATTTAAAAGCCAACCATGACAAATGAATTTCTCGACCCCAGGAACATGAAAATAGTGCATTTGCAAAGAATTCTATGTCTAATATAACCAGATGTATCGATATTTTATAATACGGTAGTCATCATGGACGACATCTTTGATTTTTACACAGAAAAAAATCCCAGATGAAAAGACCTAGATGAATTCCGCATGGCCTTGAAAACATTACATTATGCTCAGTTTCATGCTTCTTTTTTTACGTTTGCACAATTCTTCTCATAACAGCTGGACTAATATGTGCCCTGACTGATTGTTCAAAAAAGGCTCTGGCCAGTACCTCCCAGAATATATATATATATATATATATATATATATATATATATATATATATATATATATATATGTCATATGACTTATTTTCAGGTTTCAAGGATATTTGCCCAGGACCTCTCTAGATGTTGCGTTAGAAGATTCAAAGCCTGATAAATACAATTTGTGCCTATCTGGCATTCGAGTGTTCATATCATGTCTTTCCCAATAGCTCGCAAACTATATTTCTCAGGGACTTAATTTCATGTTTCCAAGGACATTTCCCCAGGATCTTTATATTTTCAGGTTTTAAGGAGATTTGCCCAGGAACTCCTCGGGAGTTGCGTTTAAAGATTTTAAGCCTGATATATACAATTTGTGCCTATCTGGCATTCATCGTGCCCAAATCATATCTTTCCCAACAGCTCGCAGACAATTTGTCTCAGGGACCTAATTTCATGTTTCGAAGGACATTTCCCCAGGATCTATATATCTTTCTCTGACTAATTCCAAAGAGGATAGAATATCATACAAAATCCCCTTTCAGACTATCTAGGGGCCGAAAATCATATTTCCATATAATCATAAGGACTTTTCTGGAATTTACAATAGAAGGCCCTAATTCAACAGTTAAGTTTTGTGACATGACTGATTTTGTGGCTGTTCCCAAATATGGTATTGGCCAGTAGAATATAGGCAACCATGACCTAATTCTAAGGTGAACCGATACAATGCGTACCCTGTCTGGCAAATCTGCTAGTCCTGCTTAAAGTCTTGTTTTTGTGGCCCGTAAGTCACAGGATATAGGTCAACATGAAGATTCCAGGGAGATTTACCAAGGAATTGCCTCGATGTTATTTTAGAAGATTCAAGTGCTAATGGATACAATTTGTTTATTGACTGTTCAAAATCATGCCTCTGGCCATATCTTTCAGAATATCTTAGAACCATGCCATTTTTCAAATGCATAGGTGATTTGCACAAGACCTCTTTAGAAGTTGCGTTTGGAGATTCTAGGCCTGGTGCATACAATGTGTCCATCTGACAATCCTGGTGCTCAAGTCATGCTTTTTGCGTATAGCTAATTATATATTTCCAAGGACACTTGCCAGGCACCTCTCTGGCTTATATGATAGGAAATGCTAGGTCTAATGGATACAAATTGTGACCCATCTGACTCTGCTTGCTGAAAATCATGTTTTCGGCTCTAGCTCGCAGAATATAGGTCACTTTGACTTCTTGTCAAGTTTCCAAGAAGATTCGCCTAAGACCTTTCTTGATGTAAAGTTTGAAGTTCTTAGGTCTGTTACGATTTATTCTCTTTACGGACATAGGACAATGGGTGATCGCTTTAGTACAGATGACTTCCAGTCAGCTGATCTAAAAATAGCTAGTGCCACTGCAAGGCAAGAAGAAAGATGCATTTCTCAACAGTTGACATCTCCTTAGTGTTTTGTGATATACAGAGAGACAAAGAGATAATTGAAATATGTTTAGATGGTGCAGTCTCGCAGCTAAGAAATCCCTATTTGGCAGTTAAGAAATATCTATCTCGTCTCGCAGCTAAGAAATCCCTTTTTGGCAGCTAAGAAATATCTATCTCGAACTATCTTCCACATGGGTTCTGTTTTAGCGGCCATTCTTTTAGCAGCAGTGTGAGAATATTATAGCAAAGGATCAAGGGTCCATTGATGACCTACAAGATCACTGACTTCTTTTATATATGAGATCCAGCCAGCTTCAGTCACTAAACTTAAAGTATCAGATTTATCAGATCTTTATTGACCAAGTTGTTTTTCCTATTAAATAAACGCACATTAATCCCAGCGTAGTTCTGGGAGCAAAACTCCGTTGGTATCCACTTAACCTATATTGAACTATGCATTATGTGCTTTTATACTTTTCAATAGAAACATAAAGTGTTATACCTGTTCACTCAAACTTTTTAGTATATGCCTTCGAGACAGGATATGTCGTCCAATCCATCTTATCTGTTTATTCTTCTTTATTAAATCATTAATTTAGAAAATTATTCAAAGCAAGATTTAGCATTTATTGTTTCATTTAACAATGTCACTAAGCAAGTTTAAGGTAAACAGACTTTTTTCTGTTTTATTTCAATCAGTAAATTAAATTATAATTATGACAGTACATTGTGTATATCATTTATTCATGATCTTGTGAACACAGAATCGCTGAGTATGGCCAAAATATATGTTAGATTGGGAATGTAGACAAACGTAAGTCTCTTTTGACAAGTATATAATTGTTTTCTTACTTTGTTTTCTATATTCTTAATAAAATGACATAACTGAATTAGCTTTGAAGCATGTAAACGATGAAATGTTAAAAGTCATTATTCATTATCTTCTTATAAACGTAGAGACTACTTAATACCTGATAGCTGGTTTGTAAATAGTCATTTTTCCCATTTTCTGAAAGTTAGATTCCAGGCGTTAAGTAATTTTATCCTCAGGGCTAATGATAATCAGGTAATCAGAATAAATCTAAAATGGGTAATTAAAATATATTGATTTGACCCTACATATTAAATTACTATTTCGGGTGCTCATATAATTTCGAACACTGTTTGGCATTATTTATTTTGGAAAAGCGTACACTGAACGTAGAGTAACATGATCTCTGGGCGAGTTTTCCAGCTTTTCGTTTTTGATATAGTGTTCTGAATAAACTTTGGTCGGCCTCTGATTTGGACTAAAATTCACATTTCCTACTAGCTCTATGGTGTTTGGATTAGGTACCTGTTGTCCGAGGTCTGAATGTGCACTTCACCTTACAGAAAGTTAAAAACAAACTTTTTTTAAACGGTAAGTGTATACTGTAATCGAGATAAAATTTGGGAATATCATATTTCATTTTATCTTTACAAACGGTATTTGCCGACCAGGTATATCAGCAAGAATATGAATCAAAACGTGCTCAGAAAAGGAAACCTACCGCCACAGAGTAGTTCTTGTTATACATGATTTTCTGGTCAGTTCCATCAGTGCAATTGCTGTTGTAAGGGTAACGCAGTCGGTCTACACGGGTCTGGAATGATAAACGTACATTTCGATTATAATTTCAAGAAGTTGATAAGCAGTATTGGTAATACGGCCTGGTTGCTGCTTTCCGTCACATATTTTGTCAGGAGCCTCTGTCAATCCCAGCCCTATAAAAAGGATGTTTAAACGTATGACCACCCTGCCTAATGGTGTAACTTACTGGTTCCTCTTAAATCCAAAGAATACAGTAAATATATGTTCCTTTATATTGATTATATTTATTATTTATAAAACAACAATTAAATCTTATTCACCCTCCGGATTGAACAGTTAAACATCTTGTTGAGTGAACTATCTTGATTAGGATTAAAACAAGTTGTACTAAAAACACACTGTTTTATTGTCCGGTATCAAGGGGCGCCCATCGGTTTTTGGCAATAATTTTGTATATTATGTGACAATGACAGAAAAACCTTCTGGTAGTAGGGAATGAGAGATTGAGTCAAACTTACTTAAAGCACATTTTTCAACTTTCAAGACACTTAATTATGAAGTGACGGGAAGGATGATATCTAATAGCTTACTAATTCATTTCATCATACTTTTGGTACCAAGTACTACCACTATCCAATCGACGTCTGTCAAAAGTTTCTTTGACCTTGTCACTTGAGTCAGTATCTCATGGCATGACATGAATAAACAATATTTTCTCAGCTATTAGCTTAATTATTTTCTTCGAATTCTTTTGCTTTTAAGTCATTATTGGAATATTGGATTGATTTACTTACAGATAATTTTACAAATTAAACAAACGTTGTAAATAAATAACGCAAAACTGATGGGCATAGACTGTACCATTGTTATGCTAATGCTCGTCTTCTGTCCTGGGCTGACGTCAATACCTTCTTCCTCCGGAAATGGCTGAACGTCCTGGCTGTGTATTAGGACCCTGATTCCCGCCGACGGGGACAAAGCCTCCACGTATTCTTGTTGCTCGATATACAGGGTGACCGTGAAGCCTATTGAAATATATTTACATCAGGACGCTTTAGGCCTTTTTTATTATGGGAAACATTTGACAATATATTCATTGAAGGTATCAGACTTTTGTTCAAACCCAGATGCATTTGATTTTTTGTTGAAAAAGTCACATTTGATTTTGTATTTGAATGCAGAATTACACTCCTTTGCATTGGAATATACAAAGAGCCTCTTTATTTGAAATAAAGATTATGTTGAATGTACAATGATTTCTTATATCACTTTGGCATACGTGTTAGATAAAAATGCTCTTCTATAATGCGTATCTGAATTTGTATTTGGATATAGTATTATGAATTATTTGCATTCATATCCATGTTGTCAAATGATAACTCGAGCCTTGCGGGTAGTGATGTACATTTTACCTTTTCACTTTAATGAAATTATTGCTCAAGCTGCTGTGTCCTATTTTAGCCAAAACATGACTGCCATTAAAATAAAGCTTTTATATTTGTCTTTTGTAAATTGACATTAAAAAAAATCTCATATCTTTAAATCAATAGGTTATTTAAGAAAGATTTATTCCTGAACGGATAATATCAACAAAGCGGATTTCCTGTAAGGAATGGGCGTTAACGTTATTAATTTTTTAAAGACCAGTTTGTGTAAGCATTTAATCAGCAAGCTGACTTAGTACGACTGAACGCTGATAAACGTGAGCAAGTAGAGTTATCGCTGATTCCTAGATATCGATTCCATGACTGAATAAAATATTTAGAAAAATAACTAAAACATGTAAAAGTTGTTTTTAGTTAACTTTTTATGTGTATCTTGAATAAAAGAAAACTTAAGATATTTCGAGTGTAGAAACGTATTTATAAAAGCAGTTTATACATCTGTATATCTGTATACACATTCCATGCAAGGGCCAATGTTGTTTTAATCTCTCAACTTTGGCTAATAACCATTACAGGGTAAACGTAATCCTAAGTTACTCAATAATACATTGTTCCATTCAGGTTGAAACTAGTATTTAGATCTCACTGTGTTACATATAAGCACATTGCTTTATCAACATAGTATTAGGTTCCCGGTCAGGATAAGAAGTTAAACTTAGAACATACCGTACAGTGGGCCCGGTTTTGAACTCTTCAATATGGCCTGGTCGTTCACTCCAGCGTTAAACGTGTAACAGTTCCCATATCTATGGTGGTTCAGGCCTGTAAAGTTCCTGAGGAGTCGGAAAAATAATGTAAGAAAGGGTATCCAATACCTTTACCTTTTATAAGTAAAAGATTAATATATACAAGTCTTCAGAAAGGGAAAGGTGTAATAGTTTTCTCGAAATACTGAGTAGGTATTGATACCTTCATACATAATGGCTTTCTTTCACTCTGTTCACTTTTATGACTTTTACCAAACCTGTCCTTTTACAAGAATATATCATATCCGTTAATTTGAAATACGACATTAAATCACTTAAAACATAAAACCATTGAACTTGTTATTTTACGTGTTCAATTGAACATAAACTATTATAAACTAATGTCACCATTCACTATGTGTAAATGTTATGTGTCACAAATCTTTGTTTTTTTTATAACAAAAAATTTTATTGATTTTTGTTTTTTTGAATATGGTATGTTATCATCATAAAATTAAAAGAAACATAATATGAGTAACAGACAAAGATAAAATAAACACGTACAGAGGAGAACATGTTTTCCCATTGTAGGTGCACTCCTGAATAAAGTCCACGACTTGATGGCCATACTCCCGACGTGTTTCTAGATCCATTTGGGCAACAATGCGAGTGAGGTTCTCAGAGCTAGCAACAAGAGCGTTGTCGGAGCCGGCAGTGAACCAGTCTTTGCCAGTCAGGTTCACTTTTGGGATGTAGTAGTCATCAGCGGGACTCTATACGAAACAGACTTTTTATTGCTTATGTAGATTCTTTTTTATACTGGATTAGGCATATATAGCCAGGTGGTGCCGAAAGCTGTCCCTCCCACGCCTAACATGCAACACTAACGATTTCTCTTATTCTAGACACAAAATATGTGCTAATAAAAATTACATTATTTTAAGAACATTTCAAAGCATGCAAAATAGGCCTTGTTTCAAAGCAGTTTTATCATTTATATCTTAGATTTGCAACAAATTATAGACAGCGGTCTATGACCGGGATATTATTCCTGATATTATCGTGAAACAATTTGAGTTTATATGTTATAGATTTGATACCAATCATTATTGAATTTAATTGTTTGCTATTCTTGAAACATAGCCCACATTGATATTTCTTTAAGACATTGATATTTTCTTTTGATTACGAACAATGGCGTTTTAAGATTAAGAGAAATTACCAATGTTGCGAGCAGGGGCAGGGAGGGGCGGGGGAGGGGGCATATGGCTTACGTGGTCCCCTGCCGCACCCGCAGGCTTCGATCCGAGTTAGGGGTGTGTTTGTCATCTGTTAGGAGTGCGCAAGGCCAAAGAGCGGCATGACTGCTCAGGGGTTTCCAGTCATGAGATCATCAAAAAGCTTCTTTAAATTTGCAGAACATAACCATCGTCTCCATCAGGGTATGCATTAATTTCTATTGTGTGTGGGTGGTTATCAACAATATAATGCATGCAAACGTTAACATAATTGCATGGATTTTTAACTGGCATTTCGGGAATGAGTAGGAAGAAACAAGTAGATTTTGGTGTAGATCAAGTGTGATCCCCTTTGTTGTGATTGTTATTCAGGAACAAACGAATCATCAACTAATATTCCTAAATATAGAGTCACTTATTCAAGAAATAAATTTTGAGGTCAAGTCGGTATTAGTGAATAGCGGATGCTTGTATTCGTTACAATTGCGATTTTTATTTCAACTCTTTCTTTTATTCGGTATTGTATATATACATTATTAACTGTTACATTCTCAATCGTCATCCGGTGTGGCCTTAAACGTTTGGTATAATTAACTTCATGCTGACCACTTCGGTCGGAAACCTTTAAAGGGATGATACGTAATTGGGATTATATAAGACTTTTCCCTCGCAGTGCTGGAGTGCGGCTGACACCAGAATAACCAAAATGGCATTTATTTGAACATGATAAAAGATGAGAGAAAATAAAAAAAAAAGGTTTTGAGACATTGTCATTTAGTTTCCAATTGCCTTAACAGTGGTTTGTTGTCACGGGATGAATAAAACTGGGCTCAAAAGTTTTATTTGATTTTTATTTGAGAGGATTTTTTTCTATGGGGTGCTACCATAACGGCAATATAAACATCAAGTCTCACACTTTTCTTTAACAAGTCTGGCTCTTAAATAACAACCACGTTCAGTTTCAAAACAATGATGAAACAACTTTTACAGTTGTATATATTCCTTACCCGTCTTGCATGAATACGTATCTTGGTATCTGCCTGCAGACATATCTCAGATTGAATTGAAATTTTGTAAATATATGCCTTTGGATGCATTTTCACTAAAATACGTGTACAAAGTCGAATATCTTGGTAATCAGCCGCTAGGATTCCTTTATATTTAATGTCCTAGTCGATAAATACAGATTTATTATCCCTTGCACAAGACCAGTGTCGGTGCCTAATTGCTTTTTACGGAATGAAAGTTTAGAATAACACAATATAGCGGTCACAGCATGTGCAGCTAGCATCAAATATTTTGCATTGAGTAAAACAAATGAAAAAGATCCTGTCAAACAAACATATAAATCTATGAACAAATAACCCTATGAACTGAACAACAATTGTTATTCATGATTTTTCAGTGTTGTCCAGTTTCCTTCAGTTATATGAACATCAACTCTGAAGTAAAAAAGGATGCAAGTCTTGCAATTTTCAGTTTGTTTTTAGTTATTCTTTATTCTTATCTCTTCAGATAACTTACCCAATTTTTTTTTAACAGCTGGCTAAACAACAGCCATGTTCCCATTCTGTCGTATATAGAAGCAAGTACATTTACATGGACCAATATCCTAACCATACCGTATGATAATGTAAAGACATTGCGCTAATGTTTCTATTATAATATGTGAATAAACATGTAATATGATTTTTAATAATGCCTTCATAGTAAATATTAGATTGCCGTGGTTCATCATAAAAAAGGTCTCTGCTGCAAATGTCATTTTCATTTTTTTAATCCTTAAGTTGAAACGGATGTTAGTTATATGATATCCTTCTATTCAGCTACACAAAATGTCACGGGTCTGCTATTCAGTATATACTAAGCACATCTATTTCCAGACAGAAAAATCATAATATGCACGAACAAAAGGCCTTTACGGCAGATGAAATCAGAGAGCACTACACTGCACTGAACAAGTCTAATTAATAATACAGTAAAACAAATTGAGGGACAAAGCGACCCGTCATATGGTGGCTACACCTATAGCAGGTTATATAACAAAAAGGCCATACAAGGAGCTATCTCTATGTCAACCTTTTAAATAATTGCATTGACACGCCCGATAGATCTTTATACTTTATTGTGAATAATCAGCAACGCAGGCATTCCGGTCTTTGCAGAAGGCATTTTAGCTGTTTTTGCTGCATGGTTTACTCCACGCAATATCGGACCTCAAATATTGCTCAAAATGATGTGTACATTAGAAAAAAATTATTTTCATATCGTCGAGGTCACTGGAGCGCCAATAACCTTTAAAATAAGTTATGGTACAGTGTCATACGCAACTCGGTTTCAGAGAAGATTTAGGACAAAAGTTGCCCCTTCTCTTTTTTATAAGTATTTGATAAAAAATGTTTGATAATTTTTTTTGTATATGACAATCAGCGAAATATTGAAAATTATGAATTCTTTTATTTTGTTTGCATTGGTGGTGTTACTTGATATTACATAAATTAAAATCCTTTATATAAAGTGCCGTCTACAACATGTACTTAATGTGTATAACCCCATGAATATCAACAATTTACTTAAAGCTTAGTTTTGATGAACAAATTTAACATGCTTAGCTCCGTTAAAAGGCTCCGTGTTAGATATTCATTCTCAAAATGTTAATAATTTATATATCCGCTTTAAAACAGGTTAGCATATTAATAAAACAATTCGAAGATACCTCCTGGATGCACTCATTGAAATTTAAATAATGTTAATTTCAAATGTCGGTTATCCGTCAAATATTCAACTAGTATATATTTAATGCTATGCGTTCTAGGTAGGCAATGAAGTCATGCATTAAACACAAATTGATTATTATGTAAGGTTATATTTTATTGGAGGCCAACGACTTGCTTTTGGATTGTGTACTTGCACTGGAATTGTTTGAAGGGCGATCTCTCGGCGTGAGTCCTGTGCTTCGCTCTTGAGTCAGAGACGACTCTTTAAGCAGACATGTTAAAATACAATTAGCAAACTGGAAATAGGCCGAGTTGTCGGCGAACGAGCTTTCAATTAGTTGTCTCATTGCTGACAAAAATTGAAATTTATCACCTGAACATCCTAGCGGTAATAACTGGAAATGTGCTATGCGTTACTCTTCATCAAGGACTCAATAAAGAATTACAGACTTATCAGTTATATTAAGGAAGATTGAGCATCGCAATTTGTATGTCAGTGTCATATGCCGTAGAGCGATCGTGGTCTTGTAAAAGCACGTTGGGTTTAATGTGAAAGCTTAGCCCAGTCCATATTAAAGTTTGGTGATCAACTTATGACCTTAATTATTATGTTCATTTGCATTCCGACGTGTAAAAAAAAACAATGACCTTGGAATTTTACATAGTTTCAGAATAAACACGGACATTAACTCTTTAGTTTTCATTCAATTAGTATCGCTCTCACTTTGTGGGTTTCTCGTTAAAGGCTGAGCCGATCCCGGTGCGGGAACAGCCATCTTGAACCTTTGTTGCTGTGAGTAGCAATTCCTCGTGAGGACACAAATCATATTTGTCTAAAAATATGGAAGGACGTAGATAACCTGATGCGCTGTATTTTGGGGCTAACCTTGCCGGGAAATGGCGCAAATTTGATATCATGGCATATTTATCGAACGTGCTCACCCAAACAAAACTGCTAGGCAGAAATACATGATCTTGCTTAATCTCGCCGGTACTGAAGCCATGAAACGAAAGAATTCTAGTGTTTCCAAACGGGAGGAAAGAGACGATAATGGTGCTGTCATTCGTCCAACTGAATCAGCAATACTGTACGTAAACAGTTGCTGAAGGAACTGCATATGAGAGAGAGGCATATATATTAATGAACTCTCAGATCAGGAAGATTGCCAGCTGACAGCACAGACATTTGATACAGATAAAACTGTGAACATCCCTGGAGGCACATCAGACTCTGTTAGAATTTCTCGTAATGGTGACAACATTGCAATATAGACTGCCTAGTCTTGTGAAGGCGATGCGGCAACTGTGCTAAGTGATGCAAACTCAGAGCTCTTGATCATCACATTCTGTGAAAGAGGTCGTGGGCACCAGTGATAACTAAAACGACAAACACTTTTCAAACAGGAACACTGAGTGAAACAATCCATACAAATAAAGAAATAAACGGAACAAATCAATGGACATTATATTGAACTTAAACATTTATATGTCAAATGCAATGTTACAGTAAACAAACGATAATGATAGACGAAGAAAGGCACAGTTAGACCGCATGGTGTTTGCAGTTGTGTTGACCCCCCCACCGTCTCAACCAATTAATTGACTTAATTTCATGGTTGTTACTTGAAAGAAAGCCAAGGATGGAAGCCGTATATGTTTTGATCCTAGCCTACTCAATCAGGCAATGAAAAGGTCCCATTACCCTATGCTCACAATAGAGGATTTGTTTCCCAGACTAGCTAATACAAAGCTGTTCACAGTCTGATTCGTTTGATCAGTTTTCTTGCACATAACACGTGATGAGGGAATCTTCATCCTATACAACTTTTAATAGCTCCTCTGGGAGATATAGGTTCTTGAGAACTCTCTGTGGGGATTTTTTCCTGGCCAGAAGTGTGTTTGAACTTTTCATTTCAGACAAATTATGAGAAATCATCATGGCCGATATTGTGATTTTGGGTGATTCAGCAGAAGCGGATGATAAAATCTCCGTGCAGACTAAGACCGTGCTAGAGAAATCACCATATATAGGTCGCGTATTAACTGATGAATGTAGCAAATATGACTCGTCAGGGCAATCAATGATATACCCTAACCGAATAATGTCATTGAATTGCAGAGATTAATGGGCATGATGTATTACTTTTGATAATTCATACCAAAGCTCAGTGGTGAGACCGAGCCACCACGTCGATTTCTGCAAAAAGATTGTGAGTTTACATGGCGAACATCGGAACAGATTGCATTTGGTAAACTAATATATGGCTCTCCTATACTCAGATATCACGGCGTACAGATATATATATATATATATATATATATATATATATATATATATATTTATATATATATATAGCTGCTAAAAAGGATGTTTGAGGTGATGGAATTGGTACTCTTCATACCAAACCGAAAAGCCCAGGAAAGCAACTGCTGATGATAGTCTACTTCGGAGATTGGTACAGGTTATACAGGATAGATTGGGAGAACTTTTTATTATCCTTAAAGCTATACAGGCCGAATATACATAATATGTATGTGTAAAGACACAGAGATGGGCTTAGCAATTTGTCTGCATGTAAGAGGACTATGGCTAACAGGCAGACAGAACCTAAACATGTGTACCCTGTGGCAGATATTGACTATATATATATATATATATATATATATATATATATATATATATATATATATATATATATAGATCAAACTTAATTCCTACAATTAACACAGCCATCAAACTTGCACCTGCTGTGTCGTTACTATTAGAACAAGTTCTGACACCCAACGTCAAATTATATTGCTAAATTACCCTGTCCGACTGTTTCATCGACTGGTAAGGTCCACTGCTTATTGGACGGTCAGCGCCACACATCACCGCCCTTGTGAGGTATTTTCGAATAAAGTCAGCAGTAATTGGTGCACTTTCCCAGATTATACTCAAAACCAACACGGTTCATTTAGTTATCGCCTATTGCTAGTTTCCAGTTGACTACAAATACTCCGATTTTATCTATATATTAATAGCGTGAGGCGATTTTTGTAATTTTCCCTAACTCCTTTGATACCACCTGTTACCTCTGATACGGATTGCTTTGATTTTCAACATACATATGCTCCGGGTTTGGTCGAAGAAATTCCACTCACTGTTTTTTGCAATATTTGCGTATTACGTGCATAATTGATAATTTTAAAATTTGTTCCCCTGCAGGCGGTTCTTGTCTTTGTGTATTCGGGCCCGGTAACATAATTGCCTTAGAGTGTGTGATGGCGGTACAGAGTTTCACTCCGGGGCCCTATCTGGGTTTTCTTATATTTTGCGCTGACCGAACGGAAATATTACCCATTTGTGATTCCTTCTATAAAGGCAACTTCCGCGCAGCGAAAAGGTCTATTGTGCAAAGGGGATCTCGCGTGAAGTGAGTTCATAAAAGGGGGATCTTTTAAAGAATGAACATTTTCCCGACGGTTGTAAATGCACGGCAGGGTGTAAAACCCGAACCCCAAAAATCAATCCTTATTTTTCATTATTTGTACCGATGAAAAAACCACGTTTGCTGATATAAGAACAGAGCAAAGTCCCTGAATGTTGCAGCTTTGAAAACGACCGATTCTCTAAAAGATGTAATTTTTCAGAAATATTACGATGAAGACGGACCTCATTTACTTGACTTTGCTGACTGTTCCATTTAACGGACCCCAATACCACCCCTCATATTTATAATTATGACTAAAAAAATGACAAACATTAGCACTTATGTCACCCACTAAATATTATTATTTGTATTTGAAATGAAAATATAGTGCGGGTAAACTAGGGGTGATTTATGGAAATGCGTGATATTTAAAAATATATAGTCATTAAATGTAGCACATAATTAAATGCTACTACGAACTTCTGCGCAGCGGGATTGCCCGATCATGTGAGTGCTCAGTTTTTGTGCGTGATAACGGGAATGCAATTATCGAGAACACGTCTCAGCAATGTACTCTACTACCATGCAATATAACATGTTGCTTTACTGGCGGATTGACGGGCTCGAAGGGCAACTTTTAATGGCAATGATTCATTTTCCTATAAAAAATGATTTCAATTATCATATCAACTTCTTCGGCCAATCTCTTGGCTTCAATTTGAGTTTTATGCACAGCAATATGCATATAATGGATCTATATATTAATAGCGTAACGCAATTTTTTTGATGTTCCGTATCTCCTCTGACAACTTGAATTGCCGTTTTTCGACATACATATGCTCCGGGTTTGTCCGAAGATATTCCACCATTCGTACAAGAACGTTTTCGTCCAAGTCATACCGACTCCGACATAAGGTCAACTCAGAGACAGCACACTCATACCAAATTTCGGATTCAAAGAGATCGTATGACGGTAACATTGTACCAAGACATTCAACTATGGCTCACTATTTGACATCAGAACTAAATGCTCGCCCGTTGCACGGCTAATTCCTAGTTAGTCTTAAAAATATTAGGCCGTCGCATATGTTGAGTTCAGTGATATTTTAAACAATTTAACTGTCAGACCCATATACCGCTAAAAAACACATCGATTTTCATATTTGGCTTGTTTAACCAAAATGTAACTGCAGTGAACGGAGAGAGATTTACGATGATTTGCGTGTCTGTAACTTGACGTTGGCTTTGGAACAATATACACGATTCACAGTACACAAATGCCACACTTGTCACCTGGCCAGAGGGAACTAGGGATATGGTTTCACAATGGTTTTGATAGTTAGGTTACTACGGAATATAGAAAGCACTTACATTTGGCCCATGGACCGTAATGTTTGTCCAGCAGAGATATATTATAGGACATGAAGGTCCATATATGGGTTACCAGAATATATGATTCAATGAAAATGTTACGAAGTGGGTTGAGTTTAGGATTGCCCATTGGACTGCTCTTGGCGTACTGATCACAACAATGTCATTCACATAAAGCTTGACGTCCTGATAAACGTATATGTATACTTAAGCTCTGAAAGGGCTTTACTAGATACACCATTGTCTATTGTCGTTTCCTACTTGTTTGAATCGAATCGTATGAAATATCTATTTATTGTTTACTCATATACAGAGTAGCTTGAGATAAATTACTTTAATAACACGTCTTCTACAACGGTCTTACCTAAGCTGAAGAACCTCCTCTGTAAGGAGAGTATACCATGTACACTTGTGACAGAGGGTAGTCAGCTTAGTACTAGGGAATTTTCAGAACTTGCCTGAGTTAGGAATTTGAACATGTTAAGAGAAGCCCACCTATTCTCAGTGTGATGGTTTAGGAATATATTGCTTGATTCTTTTTTGGAGTCGCTTATCCAAAGAATCCAAAATTCCAATGAAAATCATGTTTCGTAGGCTTACATTTGTGATTCCATCAGTAAAAGAAACTCTTAATAACCTCGCGTGATACCGCCTGAACAGGTTCACAGACGTCTCAACGATGTAATAAAATAGAAAAAAGACTACGTTGACAAAGTTCTTCCCCTTGAATTCCTAACCAAACATTCCGAATGGCAGTCACAAAATGCAATGACAGGCTAGCCAGGCTTGAAGCTAAAATGACTTGGAGGTCACCTTAGGTACATGGTAATATTAAAAACATATGTAAAAAATGCATGAAAAGATGATACCATCACTCTTTTAGGAAATTGATAAAACTAGTCAAGATCGATCAACATTTGAGGTTTAAGGGCACTAGGGGAAACCATGGCTGAGAAATAGACATTTTGCTTTATATCTTGCTTAACATTTTGGCATGTTACAATATAAGGATAAATGCGCCTACAAAGTGAAAATACACAGGGCGCTGCCGGTCTTCGGAATTGATAAAATATATGATTAATACATATGCATATATTAATTATTGATGTTACGATCAGGTGAACAACATTTATTTAGGAACCTTGAACAATGGATATAATGACTTCAAGAGTGCCCATAAACATAGTCCATAATCGTTGAAAACAGGTAACAGCCACCAAATTTAAGGTAACAAAGTAGAAGTCACTAGGAATTCCCTAAATGCTAGGTTAGAAAACTCTACGTCAAACTGCTTAGACTTGTTTCCATCCGACTTATAGGGTACTCATTAATGCATCTTACAGATAATAGGTCACAATGACCATACTTTGGATCTCCAAGGGGACATTACATTGACTTGTCCCTTTACATTAAGAATGTCAGTTCTATATCCAACAGTTCAGATTTGTGTGACTTTCTTGTGATAAAAATAAGGTTTTGGCTCTCAGTGTGACAGAATATAGGTAACAGTGACCTAAATTCAGGATTCAAAAGATATCTGCTTGCGACCTCCCGGGATATTAAGCTAGAAGATTTTAAGGCTAACAGTCACAAATTGTGCTGTCGGGGTGATCAAGATCACGGTTTTGGCCAATCCTTAAGAATGTAGGTCATGATCAAGTTCCAGCTATTGGAAAGAAATGTCGCATAACCTCCCTAGATGTTGCTTTAGAAGTTTCAAAGGGCAATACAGTACTTCTACTCTTAGATTATTAAAAAAAATAAAATCATACAAGAAAAGAGTGTAAAAGGGTCTAAACAAGTATGAATAAAGTATAAATCAAATGCCATATAGGTCATTTTATACACTTTTACAGGATGCGATACTCCTAAAAAAAATTAAGGTACATATATATATATATATATATATATATATATATATATATCGCAGAAAAACATGAATGCAAATAAAATGTCAGTAGTATGAAATACGGAGAGAGCATGTCTACTTAACTCAATTGGTTAAGGTAAACAGCCTTTAATCACCAACAGAAGATTTAAGAAAAAAAAGTATGAAAAAGTATAAAAACATAGAGATTGAGCCCATTGTTATTGTTACAATACAATTTTCTAGGCCAAATTAATAAAAATTATGCCCAATCTGACTCTCTGGGAGCAAAACATCGTGTTTTTGGCCAGCAATGCATAGAATACAGGTCAACATAATCTAATTTCAGGATTTCCTACGACCTCCATTGATGCCCACCGGCGCGACTATTCTTCAAGAATTGATAAAACTATCTATGACTATTATGCGAGGAAAGGGTCATGGCAGTCAATGCTACTGAGATACTGAAGATTTTGTATTATTTTTTGTCTGGGGTGCACAAACAGGCCCATAACCGTAACAATAGTACTAACAGTGACTCTATTTCAATAATCCTAGGAAGTAGTCATTCACATCAGGGGTGTCGAGGGAGAAGATTTCTGATCCAGCGCCTACGATTTGTACCTTGATAAAGGACGATCAGACGGTCGGACGGATAGACTTGTATTCTCTCAGTTATAGATTACGTTTTAACACAACGAAAGTAATGAAAATATTGATACAAATGCACCAGTATCTGAATGACATATTCATTGATTGCAATGGTTTCTTATATACGGTTTTATCAGTTCGTGAAGACTGGCTGTGCCACATGTATTTTTTTTCTATTTTAATACCTTCATTTGAAGCAGGCCGGTCGTAAACAAGGCCCAAAGTATGATCTCCTGATGTGACACCCAGGTAGGCCTTGCACATATCTTATTGGAACCCAGAGACAAAGTCCTGGTGACCTATAATCTTCGAGCTACTGATTTTGGGCAAGCCGGCAGTGCGACAGGGCACAAATTGTATCCACTAGACCTAGAATAATCTAACAAGACATTAAGGGATGTCCTTGACAATTTGCTAAATAAACCTGATATTATATAACTGTTACCTACATTGTGTGATGTACTGACCAGAAATATGACTGTAAGCACCCGGACAGTCAGACAGGTCATAAAACTTAAATCGTGGACCAAGAACCTTAGATGAAAGCCAGTGAGGTCCTTGGCAACTCTCCTTTGAACCCTGAAATTAGGTCACGATGACCTATACTCTATGAACTACAAGGGAAAACATGATTTTACCACTGTGAAAGAAGCATAGGCTCAAATAAATACAGTTAGACCTGAATCTTTTTTACTTGAAAAAAAAAATCTCTGGGCAAATCTCCTTCAGCAACTGAGATTAGGTTATGATGACCCATATTCTGTTAGCTACGAACGGAACACCGAATTATGAGCACCCAAAAAAGTCAGAACCCTCACCAATCGTAAATGCTGGATCTCGAAACCTCTTTCTTAACCTCAAGGGAGGTTTTTGTAAAGTCTACATTGACATATAAAATAAGGTCAGTTTGACCCTGTAATAGAGAATTGCACGATTTGTTACATCTGGACCTAAAAACTTCTAATTCGTTTAAAATCCGGGAAGGTTTCTATAAAAAATCGTTGAAAACCGGAAATTATGTCACTCTGACATATTTTCTTCGCGCTATGTGAAAGTATATGATTTAAGCACTTTACTAGTCAGACTGGCACAAATGGGAGCAGATGGACCGAGAAACCTCTAAATTAACTAAGATCCAGGGGGGTCCATGTCAGGGTTGGCCAAAAGCCGGCTTTTACTCATTTTGTATAGGCCGGTGGCTATGGCCGGCTTATACTGGCTAATATACTGGCTTTTACTGGTCAATACCGTTAAATACTGCGCTGACAAATCACTCATACAATATTCTTTATTTCTCAAGCTTACAAGTAGTTGCAGTTATATACTTGTCATCTGACAAACATTTCATAATGTACACTTTTTTTTAATGGGCTTAAAAGTAGTGGCTGTTATATAAGTTAACCGGCACAAAGACTTACTTTGGACTAGTGCAGTGAACCATGTGTTGTCTTTTAGGACAAGTTTGCTTTCGTTTGCGGATTATTTCCCATTAGGCCGCATAATTTTTAATTTCAATATAAGCCTATAGTTGCCCGTATTACTTTTTTGTATGAAGGTCGTCTGCCTGAGCCCAGAGTTTTGGTGGCCCACGCAGTCCTTCGAGCCCACTGTAATCCCTGTTGATCACATTATCCATTAAAACACCTCTAAAAAAGTTTCACTCTCTCAAAATGGAAGCAATGGGTTTTAATACTAACGCTAAACAAAGAAAAAAATACTCCTCTTTCAATGCGAGGCCTTTCAGTTTGATCAACATTGGGAATCGAGACCTGATGCATGAACACGGTTTGACAATATTATTGGTATGTTGTTTTCAGTACATTAAAAAGTATATATTTTTTCACGATAACCATAGAATCGACGGTCCGGCAAATATTTACGTTATTTGAAAAAGGAAGTCTCACAACTAAAGTACAGGGGGGGGGGGGAAGGGTTCCATACATTTTTTTTCAGGATCCGCAATCTACAGTTACTTTGAAACATGAAAATATATTACTATTGAATTTTTTAAACTGATAGTGGTTCCATTACAAACTAGAATCTACAGTCGAAGTTTAAAAACTTCCACCAGAATCTCCTTTTCAGTCATATGTTCAAGTGTACACTTTGCAAGTATAAACACTGTCATGGTTCAAGGGCTGGGTTTCACCTTGCGAATGGCAAACAAAATGCATACGAACGGGCGGCTTCTTCATTGGGATAAAGGAATTCTTCTTTTGTCCTAATGGTATATTAGAAAAATATATATATATATATAATTATGCTTCTGATTATCTTCACAATTTAATGGATATTTTATACGGTTATATGCTAACCTAATGTAAAGTTTTGATAAATCCGAATATACTTTTTCGCGTTAATTTTACTTAAGACAAAGCAATGAAAGTTGAAGATATTACTTTTCCACGGACTTGAACCGAAACATGTAAACCTGCCGTTAATCAGAGAGCATCATCAATTTTCGATCAACCTGATGACAATCAACAAAGCACAGAACAAGTATTTAACACTGTAGGAGTCTATTTCGCTGAGCCTGTCTTTGGAAGCTTTTAGTTGCATTTTAGCGTGCAGGAACTTTCAACGACATATATATGTTTGTTATCATACCGATGACTTCCATCAATTGACACGTAAAAACATCCATTTTCCTTATGATAAAATTTGACGTTTCTATTTATTCAGTCGAACTGATAAACATGATTGTTTTCTTAGTAAAAATAGAATGATCAGTTCATATGGCTAATTTACTGCATGTAAATAAAACTTTCAACGTAAAGAGAATTGTAAATCAGCTGTTTTTCACTTCTGGCGAGGGTCTTTCTTAATCAGTACAATGACAGAGAAAATGTCTGCTATCGTTTGTTTTGGACTGACATACATGAAAAAGAGATGCCTATTAAATGTATCCAGAAACACTTTTATGCTAAACATTTACTTTTTAAATGCTTACTTAACTTTATGGGATTGGCATCTATTTACTTTAATTGCCATCAGGAAGCTTGATAACTATTATCCCTTTGTAAGCATTCCAAATGTTGAAAATTATTCACTTGACTTTCTTGTCTCTTCAGGGAGTTCATCTCAGTTGACCATTAGTGTACTTTCATAAATAGTGTGAAATTAATTGTCTTGCCTATTTAATGTTTAATTTGATGCCTCGGCACCGTTACTTAGCATATTGATTTATTAACTTAATTTAGAATAATTTAATCTAAAATATCAAGCAATAATAAAGCACTTCAACAAATTATAAACAATTTGTGACCAACAGTTTTGAAAATTCATCCGAATCTGTTCATTTATAGTAAAATATGTACAGATATGAAATACGACCTATGTCTCAAATATTAAATTATGGATTGACCTGATAGTTGATAAGCATGTTTAACTTGGCTATATTCTTGTTATGAATTTAACGGTTATGTTTATTACATTTTGTGTTAGTTTACTTATTATTTCTTGAGTTATAAACAGCAAAAAAAAAATCCCACAAAATCTCAGCGTTGGCTTAGCTGTCTGTATTTTGTATTTTAACACTATAAAAATTAAGCTCACATCTTCCAAGCCTTCCATATACTAATAAACAATAACATATAACTTTACAACCTTTCCCTTTTCCATTTGCTATGAATTTACAAAATTACAATCGTGGTAAAATTCAGCAGTAATCTGTGAACCAAGGGCCCATTTTGTAATAAATACACGAAGAACACATCTTTAACAGGCACATATAAACCGTACTGTATTAATTAATTTAAACAAATTCTGTAATTATCATAAGGATAGAAGCATATAAGGCGAAATAAAATATATCTATACTAAAAAAACACTTTGATATTAGCTCATGGATATGAACATGCCTGAAAATACTGGATACAAAACCAGTGGTTTTGATGTTAGGCCATCTTGAAATGTCATTATGAGTTTATATGAGGAAGGGTGTCTCCGTAATTTCATGAAAAAAATATTGACTTAGTTTAAGGTATAATAATGATTATTGTCCTGAACTAACTACATGCAAAATGGAATGTCATGTCTAAAAATACGAGTATAACAGTATTGATTAGGACTCCAATAGACGTATGGCCGGCAAGCCAACCGCAAGAACAACCGACCGGAAGGACGACAAAGAATAAACGCCATAGCTCAGATGACGTATAGTATGTTGAGCTAGAAATAAAAAAAAATGAATAATCTAAAGGGGTCTTACCTAAATATATACAAAAAATAATACTGGGCCTCAACGTGACGCGTGGGCTATCACCTACTAAAGATAACAGTTATTTTTTTTACGATGCACATAGGGTGAAGAGGCAAAATTACTTTAAATTCTCTTAGTAATATATTTATATATATATATATTTATATTTATATATATTTATAATAATTAGTCCATAGTAAATTAATTAGATACAGTCCAGGGAAGGAAAAGGCGGTATATCTGTGATGCAGATGTCAAATCAGATGCAAGAAAATCGAGGGAAGTTAGGGGAAGGGGATCACTGTCTTTTTTTTATTTTTTGCTACATTTCAGTAAGTTTCTCAAATAAATGCCTGTGTTTATATGCCTGGTGTCATAGCTATCCAGGGATACGAAATGTGTTATCCTGACGTGGGGCAAACGACAGGTGGGAGGAAACGGTTGGATAAATGTATGCAATGCACAAGATTGTTTAATAGTTGTACTTTTACTCAGTTTCTCATGAGAGTTATTACGTAAGGGCAACATAAGACTCAGTATAGGTATACATTTTTATGTCAAGTATCTAGCTATTGCAAACCAGTAAAAACGTTCTGTCCTCACACAAGGTCTCTGATGCCAATTAGATGTATGGGGAACTTTCAGAGTTGATATGTTACAATTTTCCTTTGCTTTTCCCTAATGAGTGCATGTTCATAACTTTTTAACAAGTCTATATATGTATTGATTACATTCACTCTTGACAGAGTTATAGGCTTAACTGTGTACATAAATCGGTTCAACCTAAATTCTGATTTTCCCCAACAAGCTCACTTTGACGCTTGATATGAAACTTTTGCAAGAGCAGATCCCGCATTTATTAAACATCCTAACATCCTAATATTTGAATTTGTAAGAATAACCTTGGAATTGGTAGTACTTTTAAGGACAGTTAGCTCCGTTTTTGGAGCACTTTTATCAACTTGGCTCCCGGAGTATATATGGGCCCGACCGGCACCCTCACCAACGACAAAGAGAAGAAAATTATTCGTGATCAGCAATTTGGCCTCGAGAATAGGGTATGGAGAAATATAAGGCAATCTGCGGAGAGTATTAAAGACTGCACACCAAGCCAAGCGCAAAGAGACCCAAGACGCCGTCCGAGGTTAGTTCAAAGAAGCGAAGTCGGACGAGCTGGAACAGCAGCAGAAACCACGCCAACTCCGAAGCGGAAACCTATTCACCCACTTCACCGACATAAAGCTTCACAGTTTGGCGTTGTCTTAAACCTTATAAGGCTATATAAGATAAAGAGCAAAAAAAAAAAAGAAGAATCGGGACCCTGAACAAGTGGTCGTTACTTTGAGGTGGTCGCTTAAGTGAAGTCGTAATTTCAAGATTTTCCTGTACTTTCTATCTAACATCATGTAGCTCAAGTAAATATTGCGGGTCTGCCCTGTTGATATCTTTGTTTTTAAGCTCTTGTTGTCATGTTTAAAACAAAAACACATGACAAAATAAATGTTTCTTTGTTTAAAGAGTGAGAATATTTCTGTAGATAACACTTTGTCAAGAGTATGGATACTTGAGTAATTGAAGTAGATATATGATACCTTAATGTAGACTGGTGTTGTTACTCTAGACACAAGCTTTCGGGGGTACAGCCCCCTTTTTTCAGGTGTAAATGAAGCCTGGTAGTTGTATGGGTACTTGTAAGTCTCCCATCGTCCGAGGAGTAATTGTATATAACCCAAACAAAGCAAAATGTCACGCCCTTTTATTATAGAGCAACTTTAAACCGGTGAGGTTACCGCTTCTATTTTTAAATGTTGACATACCTAGTTCTCGGCTTAAATATGTACATCTGAAGAATTCTGATTTAGTCGGGGCCTAGGAGAAAGGGCCAAGTACCAGCTGTCCTCTATCCCACGACCAAATGAGCTAGTGAACAACAATATATTAATACCGTAAATTATTTAAAGGTGAACTTACATAATTATTTTCGGTATCGGTAGCTCTCGGTAGTGCTGGGGCCTTAGTCGCCTGAGTACTATCGCTTCTTTTATTTTCGGTAGTTTCCATTTTTTTACTCAGTCCAGGACCGTCTTTTGTTTGATTGTCGCGAGTTTCTGTAGAAATAGAGCCTGCTGCAGGTTTTACTGTTGTACTCACTTCAGGACTATCCGATGTCCGATGGTCGATTGTTTCTGTGGTAATAGCGTCTTCTGCAGGTTTCACTGTTGTAATTACTGCAGCACTATCCGTTGTCTGATGGTCGATAGATTCAGTGGTAATAGCGCCTTCTGTAATTTTCACTGTTGGACTTACTGAAGTACTATCCGTTGTCTGATCGTCGTGAGTTTCCGTTGTAGTAGCGCCTTCTGTAATTTTCTCTGTTGTACTTACTGCAGTACTATCCGTTGTCTGATCGTCGTGAGTTTCCATGGTAGTAGCGTCTTCTGTAGTTTTCACTGTTGGACTTACTGAAGTACTATCCGTTGTCTGATCGTCGTGAGTTTCCGTGGTAGTAGCGTCTTCTGTAATTTTCTCTATTGTACTTACTGAAGTACTATCCGTTGTCTGATCGTCGTGAGTTTCCATGGTAGTAGCGTCTTCTGTAGTTTTCACTGTTGGACTTACTGAAGTACTATCCGTTGTCTGATCGTCGTGAGTTTCCGTGGTAGTAGTGTCTTCTGTAATTTTCTCTATTGTACTTACTGAAGTACTATCCGTTGTCTGATCGTCGTGAGTTTCCGTGGTAGTAGCGTCTTCTGTAATTTTCTCTGTTGTACGTACTGCAGTACTATGCGTTGTCTGATCGTCGTGAGTTTCCGTGGTAGTAGCGCCTTCTGTAATTTTCACTGTTGTACTTACTGCAGCACTATTCGTTGTCTGATGGTCGTTTGTTTCTGTGGTTGTAGCATCTTCTGGGCCTATGGTTGCAGCTTCGTTTGAGGAACTTGTAGAAGGCTTAATGGAGAATAAAACGACCAGATGTTATAACTTCATAATAGTATTGAAGTAATAGAACGGAATTATATTAATGTAGCAGGGGCATACGTTACCGTTGGAAAGAAAGGCTTTTGCCTGCATGACAATTCGTCGGTTTTAAAACACGTGTCACCCACGTTTTACACTGAGGGCAGCAGTTGACATTAAAGGGCCGACACCGATAAAAAGCGTCTATAAACTTAAGAAAATTACTTGAACCTATTTAAAAAAAAAGCCTTGGAAACGACGATCACACCGAAAGAAAGGCTGTTCGTTTGTTAAAAAAACTTGTGGGGTTCCGCCAAACACATTCAACAAGAATATCTAACTACAAGTCAGACGAACCACAGCTGTTTTAAAGGGCTATTTTCAACTTCAGCACATGTGCACATATGCACATAGGTAACATGATTTTATTTTCTTATTTTGACAAACATGACTGTGTTTACTAACAGCTATGAGATAAACCAGCTTATAAATACTCACAGTGGCGTTATAAGATTTTTAACAGGAATTATCTAGAGTTAATTTACATGTTACCAGGGTAAGCCAGAAATCAAATAAATTCTATGGAAGAGGTTAGTGTGTAGCTCGTTTTAAGAAATCCTACTTACTTTTGACTGTGTGATTACATTGATGGAGTTTTATAGTAAAATATAAATTCCATGATAAAGTGTAGTGTAGGTTACTTTACATGTAATGTAAACCAAAATGAACTTAATATTCAGTATAAATATATATATATATATATGTGTGTGTGTCTGTGTGTGCGTGTGTTAGCTAAAAATTCATTCTGTTAGGTTTCGAAATGTCTCAAATTTTCCCATTCATATTATAATTCTTCATTATTTGCAATACCATGCCCTTTCTTTACCCCCACCCCCATGCTATGGCGCTTATATTTTGCCAACACATGATTATGATAATATACACCCTAGCTTAGAACATAGAAAGTAAAATTTAAATTCTGGTTTACATAAAATGTAGTTATTATTTAGGGTCTATTCGATTTCTCATGTCAATTACCTAAAGGTAACTCTTTAGTTACCTTTTTATAAAAAAAAAGCCAGAAAACGCCAATCCAAAATGGTTCTTGCATTGTGTTCATACAAATTAATAACACTACACTATTTAATGATAATTGACACATGCATGAATTCTGAAAGCATTATTCTAGTAATAGTTGGAGGGGTGCAACTTTAACTATAATTATATTAATTGAGGATTGCAGCAAGCGTTGATGTTCTTGTTTAGAAACAAATCAACCTGTAATAAATTACAGGACCTGGGTTTTTGTGAACGGAGACCTATTGATTAAACTTACACGTAGGCGAAAAAAAAACGGTAAAGAAAGAGTTTTCTGCCGATCTCGTCCCACTATTCGTTCTACATTTTTGGTCTTTCTAGTCTTTTTATTTTAAACGAACGAATATAACAAAAGCCTCCAAGACAGTATATAACAAGCTTTTAATCCTTTTTACCGGCCCAAAATGGTCAATACCCGTTCACTCGTTACACTTGCTGTCATAAATCAAGTGCCCTTACCTTTACATGAAACACGTTGGGTAATGAATAAATGTATAACGCCTTGGTCACGCCAATAAGTTCTGTTCCTCCTAATTTTACACTTAGAATGATTAGAGAATAACAATGAATGATATGATACGTTACATATTGTTTTTATGAGTTTAAATTTAAACGCTAGTGCTTTAGAAAGCAGCTCTTGTAACCGAGTGGGAAAGCAATGTCATAAAACAGGCCATACACACAGCGGACTGGAAGGAACGGATCGGATTGGACAGGACTGAGAATTCCTAAGAATCCGCGACATTTTCCCCAGTCAAGCCCGGTCCAAGAGAGGTTGCATGCACGGCGGACTGGACTTATTTTCCCTGCTACTATCACATGCTCTCCACAAATTAAACAAAGGACGATTTAATCGAAACAAAGGGAGACGCCTATTAATAAATTTGTATGTAATGAAGATTATATTATCTTTTATTTGTTCGGAATTGATTAACAAAGCTGACTCAAACGGATCGGACTACTCAGCACCAAACCCAGAAATCTAAAAATAATTGATATGACCAGAAAAGCTCAGGACTGGTCCAGAGCCGTCCAGGTCTAGCAGTCCAGTCCGCTAGGTGCCGTAAACAGGGCGGACCCGACCGGATTCAACTCCGGTAAGATCTCGTCTTGTCTCGTCCGCTCTATATGCGGCCTGCTTTATTGAATATTGGTCAATATATCGTCAATATTTTGAAGGCGACAATGACAGTTTCGACATGAGTATTTTTTATCTGTTTCCTTTATAGTTAGAGAATGTCAAATTGTCAATAAGTAAACTATTATTCATCAAACAATCGGTAATGTTTGAATAGGTAATAAGAGAAAGAAATGGGAAAGAAAGGATGGTATAAAAAAGTTTAAGTTTGTTACGAATAACAGGATTTTCAGAGTAAGAACATGAGGGTATGCACTGAGTAAAACATTGTAATCAGACGAAGGAGAGCAAAGTATTTTCGATTTTCCATCTGGCTCCAACTTTTGAACATGATAACACCGTTTCTGGCACAGGGCCAAGACTATGATCAATGTGACCGGCTATCCTGCACTCGGACTTCAATCTGAGAGTTATGTGATTAAATTTAAAGCAAGGAATCGATAAATCCGACCGAGTTTATTTTGAGTCCAGCGAAAAAAGTTCAATATTAAAGAAATGTTATACACATGTGCAATCTACTAAAAGAAATTACAAAAAATAACACTTTAATATACCTAGCTCTGCATCGCGAGCTAAATGCAATATTAGCCATTATAGTAAAAGCATATTTGAACTAGCTAAAAAATTTACATGATACTGAGAAATCACCATTTTGAATTGCTTTGTAAAAATTTTTTTTTTTTTTTATTCGGATTTAAACTTTGGTTCCTAATGACTCCGATTCGAAGGACTTTGAACGACCCTCAAAAACTCGGACTTGGAGTGGCATGGACTCGAATCATTCTTACGCGCATGGTGATTACTCATTTTCATTACTGGGTAGTTCACATTAAAGATAATCTCTACCAAGAGTCCGAGTGAATCCCTTTATTCTTAAGTGATCGGCTCCAAATTTGGATAAAATCACTAACAACGTGATAATAACAAATACAACTCGGGGATTTTTTAATTAAACTTTTTACTGGGAGTGGATTTGAATTTCAACTATCCATTTTACGTAGTTACAATCAAATAAACAAAAGAGAGTGTGCCCTCTATATATCTCAAATGTTCAACACTTTAATATACATAGCTATACGTATACATTTACCTAACAAAAGAACTTACTTTATCTGTCCCTATTGTAGTCTCAACTGTCATGTCATTTTGTAATGTGCCAGGCTCAGCTCTTTTTTTTCGGATGTGAACGTCGGGGATTTTATCAGCATCTTTATCAACATCGCCAGTCCCTTCATCATACAATGTATCATAGTAATTTGCTTCATTATCCTCAGTGTTACCTGATTCGGTAGTTATTGCCTCATATGTTTCTGCAAATGAGTCCCAGGCTACTGCGCGCTTTCTCCGCGCTGTCTTTGGTTCGGCCCCGGCACTGGAAGAATCGTTAGAGCTTTTGTTGTCTGTAGAGCTGGAGAATATTTGAGATTCCAATGCTTCAGCGAAGCTACTGAGAGCCGCGTCAAGGTATTCATCCCTACTTAATTGGCTACGGCGGAATTGGTTCACATTGCAGATGGTCACAGCGGGAAAGTCAAGTTCCTCTACGTGCACCTGTAACAAAATGACATCATGTTATTAAGGAAATTATACCGAGTACCCTATGTTCATTATAGGTTGCCTTTCCAAACACTGCGCCAGTATATTATCATTGTCCCTTCAGTTCTCCAGTTCTTTATTATTTCCCTTTGCATTCTTTAGTTGATTATTATTGTCTCTTCCGTACGCCGGTCCATTATCATCATTCCTTCCATTTGCACGTGCATTTTTGCAGCATGAGACACTCAAAATTATATTGTTTTTTTGTCCACAACATAACTCAATGATTCATGGCGGAATCTCATGAAGTGTTCAGTTGATTTTTCGAATCCATTCCAAAATCTGGATTCAGGGAATATTCACAAATGTACAACCTCTTATAAACGAAAGAATCTGGGAATATGGAACAAGGACCTCCAAGGCGGAGTCTTGCATTCATTAGAATGCATATTTCTATTTTTATTGATGTTGGCAGGATTACACAAAAACTAGAAAGTCTACTTCAATAAAACTTTATGGCAGCTTGGACTAAAGCAGGTGAGACCCCTTTTTAATTGTTGGTGCCATGGCAGAGGTATTTGGTCTACTGAGGATTATTCTAATTCGGTTATGCGTTTGATTTAACAAGGCATTTTGGTCTGTTTAATCATAACATTTGTTCACTTATTAAGGGATTTATTCTTATATAAAAGGAGTCGTACTTCAATTCTTATCAAGGGTATGATTACATAGTAATAGCCTTCCTTTAAAATACTCCAATCTTTTGGCGATTGACGTGTGCCGATACATGACCCTTGCTACCAAATTCTTTCCTAACTGGAACATTGTCCTCGGAGTACTTTCGTATCACTTCCCCGTCCCTATTCTAAACAGGACATTTTTATTTCAATCGATATCTTGAAACTGCCTTGTAGCATCCATGTTGCGTATACAATTAAACCCGAATGTCACAGACCGCGTGTCGAATTTCTGAGTGTACCACTATTTTTTTATTCAGCTAAGATATAATCAGAGCAATACCTCAGTCAATATTTGAATACCAACTTTAAATTTAATAACAAATTTATGCAGACATGGTTCTGTGAACGGATTATATTATTAATTAAGCATCGAACTCAGTTTTCCTACCAATACATGCTATACGCAAATGGAGTAGAAAAAAAAACTGGAAAAAGGCATGAAACCTGGCATACCAGTTATCAAGGTTTATTCAATATTTTCAATTATGGGGCAAAACGGAATGGATGAAAGAAACCTAGCTATGTGTTATCAGATCAGGAGTTGATATATCCATGAAGAAGCGTTAAGGTTTTTCAAACATCTACAAAATGACAATAAATGTTATTATCGACTTAACATTCATGTAACCCTTTGTTAGTGCGTTTTGGGAAATATCATATAGCTGTTCTAAAAAGTATTTAAAATTAATACTTTGACTACTTACATGTTTTTGAACACCATGTCTGTTCTCATAATTTGTTAATACTACATGCATGCCTGACAGGTTTATCACATATGTAGAATCTCACATCGGTTTGCTGTATAGATTCTATGCGTCATTGAGGGGATGGTGTAGCTGTCAGACTGTATGCTGCCATGATTAAAGAATCAGACCACATTTACAGGTGCACTACATGTTGCTTTGTGCTACCTTTGTACTATGGATGTGAATGCAAGACATATTCACCACGAATGTAGTTACATTTTTCAGATTGTTAATTTGGTGATGGTGTGATGATGTAGATTTGAGACTGTATGCTCGGAGTAGAGAAACAACACATCAAGGCTTTTTTGATCTTACGCTATTTTTGTTATATGGAACCGGTTCATTACCAACGAGCTGACATCCACCTTGCATGTGTTGTCAACAACACACTTTCATCTGCTGACGTTATTCACATTAATATTCATATGGTACATGCATGTATTAGTAGAAATATTTACCACATGTATCAAACTTCAGTGCTGACATAATTCAAACTAGCTGATATTTGCTAGACGTATGCTAGAGAACGGAAGAGCAAGGCGTAATTTGAAAATTGCATTTACACCATAAGGTTGAAAATTATGACACACATTCAAGTTCAGATGACTGCGTTCGTTAGGGATAGGTGTAATCAGACGACCCGGAGAAAAAAAACAACCCCATGCAGGACACTAAAATCAACTCTCAAAGGTACACCCCGGAGAGATCTTTGGTCGCCAGTGAAGACAGCCGAGCGTTTTAGCACTCGACTTTCCTAATATATAAGGAGACGGTGTTCAAATTCTTAAAATAAATATATCTATAGAATTTCAGCAAATTATTCAACAAACGCGTGCACCGTTTTATGTTCTGGTAAAAAAGGCAACTTTAACACAATTTCGATAAAAACAAAACCAGAAATCATTCACAGGTTTATTATACAGCTTGAACCCTTATAAAATGAATTTCGTGACCCGAAAACATAGCAATGGTCCACTTAAAGTACATTCTAGGATAAATATAACTGGACGTGTTGTTATTTTATAATTCGGCGGACATCTTGGTCGTAATCTTGGATAATGACCAAGATAGTTTCAATTTCGCTAGGTGACATATCTGAAAATACTGAGTATGATCTGTACAAGTATTGAGCCAAGTTTCATTCTTCAGTCATTATTTGCACAATTCTTCTAAATATGCAACTTAACCGCTGTACTAATGGGACTATTACAAACACCCTGTTAAAGAAACAGCTAATGAATACCGGGACAGTGTAGGATCTTCAAGAATTAAATTTCTTTGGCAAAAAAAGAGTACATGCCATGCTTTCTCAGGATATAATTACTGAAGTTATTTACATTTTTTAATCTTAGATTTTAGCCAAGATCATTTATTTTCATCTTGACCCATTATTTGTAATTCATCACTAACACTTTTCCCAACTTTAATTCTTTTCATTTTTTTGCACAATTCTTGAAAATAGGCTTAATCGCTATACTAAAGATGGAATCACAGTGGAGAACCGATACCATAGACTTAATTTGGCAGTTTAAAAATTAAAGAAAAAAAAAACAGAAATGCTAATGAAAATGACCATGATCGATTGGCTAAGCAAACATCATGGCGTTTCATGCATTAATTATTGAGATGCCGGACGTTTTGTTTTGAATTATTCTGGGGTGTACATAAAGGTCCTATAGCTCGTACAATATTAGTCGCAGTGACCTAATTTGAGGTTTCAAAGGAGATATTCACTGAACTCCCTGTATCTTCAAGTAGAATTTTCTAAGCTCTGTTACGATTTGTGGCTTGCTAACGGACGGCACGAAGGCAAAACGGCCAGTCGACGGACAAAGCGCCATTGCTATACATCCGTTGAATTTAAGACATCTGAGCTAAAACAAGCGTTCAGGTATGTGTGTAAGACCTCAGAGCTTTATGTATTACCATTAATATCAAGCAATTAGTTTTCCTAACAACGTAGGTGCTTGACAACAGTTTCTGAGTACCTGCACGCGTTTTGTGCATAGTGGGCCTCTAAAAGAAAATTCAAAATTGATTAATATATGTGTATGTATACACACACATATCTATATACATATGCTTATATATATATATATATATATATATATATATATATATAATGTTTTAAATAGCAAAAATGTTATGTCCTCAATCCCCAAAAATTTACATAACTAACACAGACCAAGGTGTGCTAATCATGAATGAGCCAAAGAGCACTGGCTAGTTTAGATGACTGCATTGGCAAAGCGAAAGAGTTAACGTGCATGGCGCTCATCTGATATCTATTCTTGTGTACACAACCATGACCTAGAACTGACTGCCTCTGCAGTTCCACAGCCTTCCCCTTTCATTTTTTATAAGCTGATCTTCACAAAACAGAATTACCCTCTTTATCGAATAGAAGGTGTGGATCGTGGTGGGCAAGTAATCTCCTGCAACTATTGCAGCTAGTGACAAGTAGTGCAACTCTTGGCATACATACTGAATATAAATCGATTGCTTTATGCTTAATATTTATTAATCCATTCGTCCAAAAATTGAAATATTACTTCCCGCATCCCGGCCAAACTCCGCGGGGGCTGACTTTTTACGAAATTAATGTGATGGGGAAGGCCAAAAAAAAAGATTACCTGCGGGAACGTGCGGGCTGAAGGTTTTGATATGCGATGCGGGGGGGGGGGGGGGGGGGGTTGTCGTGAGCAAGTATTCTCCTGTAACTATTGCAGCTAGTGACAAGTAGTGCAAATCTTGGCATACATACCGAATATAAATCGATTGCTCTATGCTTAATATTTATTTTTCATTTCCACAAAGCAGCATATGCCTCGATAATATGTTTGAACTTTAATTATATTGTTAGCTAAATTATGTTGAATTTATATTTTTTTTAATATGTTAAGGAGAGAAAGGCCATATCTGAATTGTGTGTGTCAGTTGCTGACATGTCCACTAATATGGTAGTACGTAATTGTATTTTTGGTAAATGGTAATTCTTCAAAAATGCGGGGCGGGGCGGGTGCTCTAACGCACAAATACACAAAGAGGACTGATCACATAACCCCTTTCCGACTTTCTGTCCTTTTTTAGCATTTTGAACAACAATTACATTTATTTGTTTATTGTAAACATATCCTATTGAAAGTGCACTGCTCATGCTCAGTGGCCTTTCAAGGTCATTCAAGCCAGTCCGATAATTATCTCATGACATCAAGTGAACCTATCACTCCTGAAAAGTCATGCTTTATTCATATAATGCAAAATTATTTTCATATATTTGATCTGAGCAATCCTAATTATATATGACAGGTCTTTTCAAAGGAAGATAAATTCCCTACCCAACCCATTCCCCCTGGCTCCCCTCGACCCAGACAAATGAACCAGCAACACGATCAATTTCGAGCGTGATGGCGTAATGTTTAGGGCGCTGGACATTTTTTTTTTGGTGGAGGTTACCGCCCCCACTTTTTAATGCTGATTTTCTCATTCTTAACCTACGTATGTACATCTGCTGGTGTTTCCATTTCGGTTTGGGACTATAGAACAGGGCGGTACCACTCGCTTCCTATCATTTTTATTTTGTTTCCAGGCCCGGTGTCTGTTTCACCTGATGGACTTTGGTGTGTAATTATCCCCAGTGCTGGTACAGTACACCGTAGAACCCCCTAAAGACGCACTCGTATGTAAGTGATACACGGCGGTAGGGCGCAGCCTTCCCATTTAGCATACATAACGCTTACCCTGGATGGGGGCCGACCGTGAAAAAACCTCACCGCCAGAGCTGATATTCGAACCTAAGATCTCCCGGCTTTGAGTCCTGCGCTCCATCCTTGAGCCACAGAAGCCGGTTAGGGCGTTGGACTTGTGACCGCAAGCTTGTGAGTTCGCGTCAAGTTCTGACCGCCTCCCACTCTTAAACTCTAATGTCTTTACCACAAAGGAGCACCCTCTCCTTCCTCCTAAGAGCGATTTGATATTTGTCAAAGGTGGTACACAAATGAAGAACGTATAACCTCCGAGTACATATCACGGCTCGTATGCTGCCCAGTGAGCTGGGAAAGCCTAAAACAATGAAAAGGCCCCAGAAACAAGGAAAGCAAAGTGTAAAGTGAAATATATACAATGAAACCCCTCTGTAACGGACAATCACGGAACTGGATGATATGTCCGTTGCAGCAGGATGTTCGCCCCAGAGAAACATTTTTCCTGTACCAAGAAATATGAATGAAAAAAAGAGATAAAAGTAATATATATCTGACAATATAGTGCATTCAGTTAATCGAGTCTTGATAATGGTTCTATTCCTTTACTTTTAAATATATCCCAACAGCTCTTTAAAAGTTGTACGTTCCTATAAAGAGTTCCCATTACATTCCATGTTTAAGATTTATTTTGGAAACTATGTCTTCTTTTATCATTTTTGTAATATGAGGGCGTACATCCGCAGGAGGGGTGGAAGGCACTGGAAAGCCCCCCCCCCCCCCCTTTAGCTGTACATACCTTTTCTAGGAATAAACTCGGTAACAGTTTTGAAATCAAAGGAAATTCCACAAATATGAAGAAACATTGTTGTACAGGTTATTTTACAAAATGGGCAAGTGGACCATTTTTATTCTTTATTTTTCAGCAATTTGTTTAACATTTATATTACCTTTTTCTAACTGTACAAATCTTCCGTTTTCTTTTCCTCTAATTTGGATATATATATATATATATATATATATATATATATATATATATATATATATAATATTTGGGTATGTATTTGATCAAACTATCAAACATCTTCTTGATACGTTGCAAAGACAATGTCCAACTTATATTAAAAAATATAATACAATTGACTGATGAAAAAAAACTTACCCGGATATCGACAATAGCTGGTTTTTCAAGGTACCTGCGAAACAGACGTGACATCTGCCAGGAAAGTATTCCTAACGCTCCGAGAAGGCATGCTATCCACAAGAATCTTTGCCAGAATCCTTTTGATGCTGACAGACGTCCAACTCCGTGAATAGTTGTGTATTCCGTAAACTCTTTTATTTTGTCCTTAATTCTTCCCATTTTCTTCTTAGTTTCCTTTATTTATTCAAATAATTTTATTAGAATCTTTACTCTCAAACCTGATATTTTTAAAGCACCTTTCCTGTCCATACTTTGATTCGTGCCATGTAATAAAATATTACATGCTGATAAATGCTTTGAATGTCTTGCAAATATAAGATGGTTTAAATCTGAATGTATGTTCCTCAATGTGTTAAGTTTCCAAAGCAACAAAGATTTTCTCCTGAGGCTTTACGCAGCTCCGCATTTCATTCCAATCATTGTTAAAACGACATTTACTGTTGGGGAAATTTGTTTTCTTGCAAAGCGACCGGTCAAAGGTAACTTCTTCTGTACAGTTGTTAACTGTATGTATCGACGCCACTCTATTGTATTTATATTATTCTATGGCAACCTGATTTACACACCCGAGTCCCTTGTGAACCAAAGCGATTAAATATACACCCGCTTCGAATGGTGACGTAACTTATGTGTCACGTGAATGTCATTACCATTGTTGTGTCCTGACAGCCCTATCCCCCCCATCCTTGAAAAATTTATATATATTTTCTGCAAGAGATCAATATATTGCTGCCTATGGATATGACAATTTATGGGTTTGCTGCAGGCTTATGTAGCGTAATGCTATAATGTTTGTATGTTAGACATGCGATTGTAGAGTTACTCTTTTCTCATAGCATTGCTAATTCTCTTCCAAAAACCCTTTGTAATGACCCTTATTGTAAGAAACGGCAAATAGTGTAATATCGGCACATTTTGTTTTAAAAACTACCAATATTGTAATAAATTCCTATTGTAATAAGTGCCAATATTGTATAAATAATCCATATTGTAAGAATGGCCAATAATGTAATAGAAACGGCCAACAGTGTGAAAATGGCCAATAATGTAATTAAAAACGGCCCATATTTTAATAATCTTACCCCACCAATATTGTACAAAATGAGAAGTGGGAAAATGGCCAATAATGTAATAACACGTATTTTTAAGCTCAAGAAAGAACCCTAAATCTAACAAGGATATGTTGTTTGATAATAACTTCTAAAATAACAGATATTTGGGTTCCTCATTAATGTAACAGATACAGTCATAATGGAAATCCAGTGCTTATCATATTTGTGTGTTCGCGTAAACATTCGCGTCACAAGAAGACAACATTTTTTGTTGTCAAAGTTAATTTAACATGAATTTAATCATAATCTACTGAAATTAAATATTTTACAAAATTGGCCTTTTATTGCCCGTTTTAACCCCCACAATGCTGATCACAGCAAAGGCAAGGTATTACAATGTTTACGCTCTTTACACAGCGCTTTACCCATAGGCCAACTACCTATATCGTAAGCGCTGTTTGTTATGACCTTGTATCCTGAATCTCTACACCAGAGGGGAGCACTGTATTTTGGTCCAATCAGATGCGTCCCTGTACTGGAAGCAAAACGGTTTACCAGCAAAGTGAGGAATACACGAAGCCAAGGTTGTTCTTTATTTTTTGAGTGACAGCTCACCGTTTGAACAGGCCAAAAGCTCAGCAAGAATTGCCCCACACGTGGTTTCTGGGCGGAGCCTGATGTCTGTCGAGTGTTTGTTAACTTGCATTTGGTTGGCTGATAGTCACATCAGCAGTTTCTTGAGCAGAGAGGCCCATGTGCACAACCTGGTGTTTAAATGCATCATAAACGGTCAAAGCAGGCAGCATGAAAATCAGTAGCTTCTTTAGAAGCGCAAGATTTCCGCTGCCTCGGGAGCGTATACAATGTTACTCATTTATCATTAAAATATTCGTCGTTTTAACTACAAAATTGGCCGTTTATACTACAATATCGACCCATACTGTGATCACTTGCAAATATTGTAAAAACGGCCAATATTTTAATTTCAAAGTACCAATATTATGATAAAACTTGCCAATATTGTTCTTTTTATTAGTCTAAGAACAGTTATTGGGCATTTGACAATGACTGATTCTCCGAGCTACTGAACAAAGACAGATTTATGCATCTTAAGATTCTTCTTAGTAAAATGGATCAATGGCCCTTGAGATTGGTATGCTTAATTATCTTGAAGAACGGGAACTGATTCTTTTTCTTCATTTTAACACATCTCTACATTTATTTGTTTTAGAACGACATATAACTATGAAGCCCCTAAAGTGACATGCGTGTTATATTTTTTTCTGGGTAAATATCACGTTCCCTCGCGATAATTTCGCGTTCCCTCGCGATCTTTTCACGTTCCCTCGAAATCTTTTCACGTTCCCTCGCGATAATTTCGCGTTCCCTCGCGATCTTTTCGCGTTCCTTCGCAATCTTTTCCCGTTCCCTCGCAATCTTTTCTCGTTCCCTCGCGATAATTTCGCGTTCCCTCGCGATCTTTTCGCGTTCCCTCGCGATAATTTCGCGTTCCCTCGCGATCTTTTCGCGTTCCCTTGCAATCTTTTCCCGTTCCCTCGCAATCTTTTATCGTTCCCTCGCGATAATTTCGCGTTCCCTCGCGATAATATCGCGTTCCCTCGCGATCTTTTCGCATTCCCTCGCGATCATTACTAGGCTTGTTCCCTGCTCCCCTATATCTCACATACGGGCAAATAAATGGACGTGGGAACCAGTACAACAGTTTACTGTGTCTCGCCCTGTCTTTAACACCACCGCGCTCCACCTCATAGATATACGCTCACGTCACATTAACACAGAGATGCTTGTATAAGAGGAGATTCGAAATTTTGCCATGCGTCTGATAAATTACATTTAACTTTGCCTCATATATCACTAAATTATTCAGTATTCGTTAGGATTTTTGTGTATTTCCTTCTGTTTGACATCAATTTGGGTGCCTAAGGCCATATAATTATTTTAATACGTCTACAAGAGGCCTCAGGCCACATTTGTTGTTCTTCTTCTGATACTAAACACTCGCAAACAGCTATTCCATCGTCCAGAGGGTCATTTTTACCCAGGATCATTTTTATACCCACCTTGTCTCATTAATCTATTGTTGTAAATGTAGTTCGTCATTAAGAAACAGTAACTATTAACTTATCTGCCAACCCCACATCATCGAATTAAGAACAACCAGTGTACGTGCCCTAGGAGGACGAACACATTCTTCAGTTGCTTGTCGATAAGCAAATGAAGCTTAGAACTCAGCTAGCTCTGACCTTTTGAGCATGAGAACTGGTATACCCACCTTGTCTCATTAATCTATTGTTGTAAATGTAGTTCGTCATTAAGAAACAGTAACTATTAACTTATCTGCCAACCCCACATCATCGAATTAAGAACAACCAGTGTACGTGCCCTAGGAGGACGAACACATTCTTCAGTTGCTTGTCGATAAGCAAATGAAGCTTAGAACTCAGCTAGCTCTGACCTTTTGAGCATGAGAACTGGTAGTCTTAGTTACCTAAACCCAGTTAACTGACTGCGCCTCCTTTCGAGTTAAAAAAATGCAAACATTACATTTGACATTAAAATTACCTTTGATGATATTTGGTAAAGATTAATTAAAGAGCGGAGAAACCAAATCAGATCTTAATGGATCCATGTTATTCATATGTGACTTGCATTCATATTTAAGTTAGCCAAACAGGACACAAATTCTTCCCATGTATTTTTTGTATATTTTTGTAAAAAATTTTTGTCGCTTACACCATCTTCAGAGAGATATTTCTAAAATAAGATCAATTAATAATAAAGCTTTCCATTTTTTGTACATATGTTCAGAAACCTTACATATAATTTAAACTTTTTACGACATTTTACTTTATAGAGCAGTAAATACGTATTTTTAATCATTTGTTAACTTTCCCGCATTTTTAAATGAAAATAAAATAGAAAATAAAAAGTTGATAAATATACGAAAAAATGCCTGCAATTATTTGTATGTATTTTAAGATGACATTGTTAAACTCCCAGTTATAGAGGGATATAAATATTATATCGTGTTTCTGTAAAAAAAATCTTAAGACCAACAACTAAGACGTAATTTACAAATAGCAGATCTTATAAAAGACATTCTGATTATTACTATGTTTGTATTAAGTTGTTATCTTAAAAGTTAATCTTAAAACAAAATTAGATCAATTTAGTTTGACGATGCTACCACCTTAAACACCGGTTTGCACATATCTCCGGATGCCAAAGTACCCACATGAATAAAATAGCAGGTATGTGAGGCATGGGGCCTCTGTTTAGTTCTGTTGCGGACTTCACTACATGCATATTCCATATATCTTATAGAACCTCAGGGGGTCTTTGACACAAGAATTTTGTGGTAGTGTGTTTTTTTAAATTAAATTGGCGAACGATTACATGAAGGAGAAGATACCTAAAACACACACACATATATATATATATATATATATATATATATATATATATATTAAAAGTCCAACTAGTTCTGACAGTGGTAATATCAATTTTCGAAGATGAACTGAGTCAAATATTTTTTAGCCTAATACTAATTTCATGTCAGTTAAAAGAAAAAGATGGAAATATTTAAGCCATATATATATATATATATATATATATATATATATATATATATATATATAGAGAGAGAGAGAGAGAGAGAGAGAGAGAGAGAGTATAAAGCCTGTTGCAAAAGTTCTTCAAACCCTCAAAGTTCTAAAATTTTTAAAATGTATCATTAAAATTTCCATTCACTCCATAGTAATATTTTTTATTGTTGGTAGCAACGAATGCAATATTTCAACAATATTAATTATTTTCAATTTTTCATTTAAATGAAAACAAAGATATGTTATATTTAAATGCCCATTCCTGTCAGCCATACGCAGTGCTTGTCTACCCAATAGAGAAGGGATAAATAAGGATAAAATATATGTTGATATATTTATGTTAATAACATCGGCCCAATCATCAGATCTATGACAAATGTTCTACATGGGTCCCTTCATTCACTGTCGATGCTCACGTAGATATGTCCGCTATAATTACTCCTAGGACGTTGTGGAATTAATGGGAACATAGCTTATATAATTTATAATGCGCAGGTCTGGTTCTTTAGCACCAACCTAAACAATTGTATACAGGTCACACACACACACACACAGATATATGTATATAAATATATATATATATATATATATATATATATATATATATATATATATACACCGAAAAGTATTTCAATTTTACATCCTGCAAAAAATCTTCTCTGTGTCCTTGACTGTTGAGTATTCGGGTAAATCAGTTCATCATGATGAGATGGCAATTTATGAACGGCTACGTCACATTGGTGTGCCTAAGACATGCTGACATTAAGATGCATAATATGGTCTCGAATTTCTCTGCAGTTTTAACTCAACCCAACGAGACACAGTTAACTGCTGTACTGATTCCCGCGTCCATTTATTTGCCTGTATGCAAGATAAAGGGGAGCAGGGCCCCAGCCTAGTTATCATTTTGCAAGGGAACGCGAAAAAAATCGCGAGGGAACGCGAAAAGATCGCGAAGGAACGCGAAAAGGTGGCGAGGGAACGCGAAAAGATCGCGAAGGAACGAGAAAAGATCGCGAGGGAAGGCGATATTTCCCCAGAAAAAAAATATCACGTATGTCACTTTAGGGGCTCCATATAAAACAGTTCTCCTTAACTTCATTTATTAAGCCTCCCTCCCTGAGGAGGGGACGCTTCCAGGGGTTGATGAGTTAATCCTTTTTTCAATATTTAGTCTGTATATTTTTTTTAACTTTCTTAGGTCCCCAGAGTGCTAAACCATCGATCACATTTTTTTTATCTTTCTCCTGCCCTTGTGTTCTAGTGCTCCAATATGACTGTTTTTTTTTAGTCGCGGGAGACAGATTTGCACTTGATATTTATTTTTGACCTTGACCTTATTTCCAAGTTCGTACACCATATCTGATCACCCGTTATCGCTCTGTCCCAGTTTGAACCAAGTTTCCAATATGGACTATTTTATTTTGACAATTTTTGTAGACAAATTGAAAGCAACTAATAAATACTATTCTGTAATATTATTCGGATCAAAGTTCATTTTTGTCAGATGAGCAATACTTTGGCAATTGCTGGTGCAGCAAGCAAAGCGGCGGTGGGTTGCGCCTTCTACTTCAAACATTGATTGGTAATTGGTGATGGGAGGCAGGCAAAATGTAAAACGAATATCTGTTAAGAAGACTACGATCAACAATAATATGTAAAACGAATATCTGTTAAGAAGACTGCGATCAACAATAATATTAATTTCAGAGGTGAGGCAGAAGTTTTGCTCCTCCTGAAAAAAAAAATAATTTTCTTAATTGTTTTACTAGGGCTGGGCGATATTATTGATATATTGGTATATTGCGGTACGGAGATTCGAATATTGCTTATCGCGATACAGTTTATAAATATCAATATTTTTCGATATTTTGTTTAAGCTGCTTAAACCTTAAACTGATTTTCTTTATTTTGTAAAAAAAAATATATATATATTTCTGTAACAAAAAAGACACCTGAAGACATCCGAAAGGATTTTAATTAGTTACAAGTTTATAAAATACCGGTACCGTATTTTTAAAAGTTTAGCGGGAAAATGTCCAGGTATTCCTGGTATACCAAAGATCAAAGGTCAGACCCAGGAATTATGCATGTTTGCTCAATACCTTATTGTTATACATTGAATAATTCCAAAGTGCTGAACACGGTCAAATACTTTATTTTTATTAATATACCCTCATCAGATATTATTATAACTGAATTGCGATCAAGTGTCAAGTTAACAGGACGACACCCTAAGGATATGGTTATTTTCAGATGTAAGGAAAAATGAAAACTTTAATTGATATTAAAGGTTATTTTATAGTAATGTCAGCAAGAACTTAGTTCTTTACCTAGTATATAATAAGTAATAGTCATATTTCATGTTTGAAAAAAAAAACTACATAAACTTTTGTCTCATTATATTTAACATGATTAGTAATTAATTCTTATATTTATATCAGTATATATATATGTATATATATATATATATATATATATGAATAGAAAACACAGAATTCCTATATCTCATATTCATATATATTACAATACAAAATTTCTAGGCGATACCCAGCTCTATATTTAACATAGTTTTTCATCCTACATATAAGATGTTACTTAAAAAATTACCGAGCTAAGCATTTACTGTGTGTATTACGGAGTTCGGTTTTCATGATTCTGAGTATACATTGATGAAAAAGTAGATAAAAGTTCCGATGTGCATGTGCGAGCAGATGTATATGACTCAGCACATTTTTAATTTAAAACATTTGCTCCGATTTTAAATCCGCGCAATGTAATGATATAAAGCGCGTTGCAGATATCGTGGCAGAAGCTGCATGCGAATGTTTTCCCCAAAATGTTTAATTATTCATCATCTATTGATCTACACACGCAAGGATGAAATGTTTATAAGGCCCAAGGAACCTACACATGGTTTTACGGACGCTGGAGCCAAAATATGGAGCAAGCGGATTTGTATTTTTAAAACTTTGCTAGTCGAGATAAATACTAGAATTTTTTTTTTAGTTATTTCTTTATTTATTCCTGGATCTCTCTCTCTCTCTCTCTCTCTCTCTCTCTCTCTCTCTCTATATATATATATATATATATATATATATATATATATATATATAATTAGACAGACGCCATAAAATTGTTAGAACAATAGCATTCCCACAATTATTTTCAAATGTGTTTAATTTTTAAAGTTGCTTCAATTCAAAATGAATGATGAACATATTTATACATACAAATTTAACATATTTAAGCACACTGCGCCGGAAAGGAGACCAACTCAGCGGGTCCAGTTACTGGGAATGCTGCAAAAATACTTAGAATTTTGTTCGAAATGGAATAATTGTAAAGGAAAACATGTTAGGGACGGGGTTATAATCAAATATTAAAGTGATCCCATTATGATATAAATGAATTATCGATGCAATACTAACAATCTAATTGAGAGGGCTGTATGAAGCATGTATGCAAGGCAATATACATGTTCATGTTTGAGCACGCATGTTGTCGATCAAGCGTTCGGAACCATACCAAACCACCTGAGGTGTGTCTTTTGACACTACAGCGGCTTTCACTTCCATCTTTCCACCACTAAACGATATCCATTTAGGTATCCGCATCTGTAAGAGAAACGTTATTTTTTTCTACAATAAATCGGTTTCAGTCACGGTGGAAAAAATTGAGAAAAAATATAAATATATGTAAATGATATCGCCTCGTCATAATTTTAAATCAGACTGGTATGTTCTCGACGGTATAGCTTGTGTATATTTGTGTACAATGATTTTTTAGGTTAAATTCGCCCCCAGTCCAGTTAATTTCTCCGCTTACCACTAGAGGGCGGAAATAAAGCAAACCAATTGTCTATTTTTAGCTCTCGGGGCAACATCTCTGCACAAATGTTACCTGAAGACCATGCACGTCGCGATGAATCTATGCATGTTCAACGTTGAAGCTCTCAACATTACCGGCTGGTGTTATTATACCGGCCATCATATATATGTGTGTGTGTGTGTCGTGTAGAATTTAGATTACTATAAAATGTATACATTCAGTGGCTCAAACTATGGAACGTGTTTCCCTGGTATCAGCAGTAAGAGTGAAAATATTAAAGCAGGCTTGTTTAATAATTAAAACATTGGTAAAAGTGCAGTATAGGAGACTTCACCTCACGGCACTGTGAGGGAGTTGTTCGCGAATATTCCGCTCAGGGAAAGGCACGGCCGCTGCCACCGTACTGGGGCGGCGTCACTGTACTCGTGTGACGTCTGTGGGCCTCTAATAACGGTAAATATATCCTCTGTGGTTTTTTTTAGCGGAAAAAGAACTACGGCTCTCGAACTTTCCTGTCACTGCCGCCATCGCGTTGCCGGGGGAACTGCCCATAGCACCCGTGCAAAGTCTGCTCAGATTGATCGGTGAGGCCGGCTTTGTTTACAGCTGGGGACACGACAGTATTTTTTTCCCTTTTTCCCTTGTTTATCTGAGCGTGACGTCGGCCGATGGCCAGTCCGCGAAAATTATTCCACGCCCCCGTCCAACGCCCTTGACCAACTGGAGTCGCCGTCATGTGTCGTTCACGGCTGACGTCAACAACGACGGACGGTTGAACAGTTTACTTTGGAGGGGCCGGCTTATTTTTTTTTTTTCAAAACGTCCGCACCGGAGCCCACCTTTCATGTCACCCGTTTTTGCGAAAGGACGCAAGGGGCCTGGCTCCCGTCCGGGGGGGCAGAAAGGCCGGTCAGCCTCTCCAGTCACGTTTGAGGTGAGGTCTCCTATAATACCAAAACATTTATTCTGTTAACATATTAACATTTTGTTGATACAGTGTAGAAAGTTATCCGGAATACATATATACTTTGGTTGTAAAAAAAAATATTAAGCAATATGTTCAATAAAACCTATTTATTCAAATGACATATTTAATTTTTTTTATGCAGAGTAGAAATTTATCTTGATATTCATATATTCTTCTTGAGTGAGTTAAAAAAATATAAAAGCAAACTCATTCGTTTTCATTGATTATAAATCCGAAATCCATAATCAAGGAATGAAGGCAGTTCAGTTATATGAGCAGTGAACTGATCGATCGTCCTTGTATTACAGACAAACCTCAAGACTGGAGACAATCTGTGATTGCATGCATGACCGTAGTAAATAGCCATGGCGCCAGACTTCTGTTACACGGAAGAGCTTGATACTGATATACCTTGACTCCGAATGCAAATCGGCCTCCCTTTCCTGTTTGGTGTGATACCAGAAAAGGATTGGAGTAAAACCCTGGTGTATTGGGTTTAACCCTGCCGATTGCTTGCTTGAGTCTGTATCCAGGGTTTACAGCTGAACCTAGTTTTTTTGGTGCTTCTGTGTATAGATAACGTTTGAGTGGTTGAATACGTAATTTAAAGCCCTCCTCCAGAACAGTGTGGAAAACAATCTTGGTTTAAGTGATCCTAGCGAAGACGGATAGAACGAGCGTAACGTGGCTCACCGGCAGGATCGATTTACCTTCCCGATCTCTACGTTTACCTTTACCCAAAAAGGTCGACCTTTTAGTTTACCTGTGACTCTTGGTATATCGTCACGGTGGATTATAAGTCTTAAAGTCCTCACTCCTGGTAGACGGATTACGCGATCTAGGGGCGTTATACATAGAGTGAGACTTGACAGGCTGCAATCTAGCAAGCCGGTTGGTCCGCGCCCTAGCGAATTTGACTTACTACCGAAGAGAAGATTGTTAACTATTACGTGTAGAGGTCCGTAATCTCAGCCATATTGAGCGTTTGGGATAACTCCTAACCCGAGTCAAAGTCCGATCCCCCCATTGAATTTGTATTTTTAAAATACATCGTAGACTTTTCTGTTTGATTTTCCGCCAGAAACCCGCCAGAAAACCAATAAAAAATTAACCAATAATGTTTCCTTTATAGCCCACTTCCGCCACATTGCTAGTGCTGCGATGGCGGTCTGAAAATCTAAATTAAAATTGTAGTTGTTCATTAGATTTAGTTGTGATTTATTTTCATCAATTATAAATCAATGAAAGATTGGGAAATAAATAATAAATAACTACTGGCGGCCTTCTCGAACATGTGTTTTAGCATTGAAGTAGCATCTCAGACAGTTCCTCCATATGCGTACATTCCGTTAAGTAGTGCATGTATGTGGCATGGAGTGGCCAGTTCATTTGGATGCTGATGTTCCTTAAAAAATCAGACGGGCAGTGGTTAACACGAACGCTACTCAGTGACAAGCCACAAAACAAGGACTTTGATTTTATGAGCTGAAGATGTAGCTGCAAGAATAAGTTATGTTCACGATCCTTAATTTTGTAGAAATAAAGTTGTTTAAAGAATAGATGAGTAGTTGCTGTGACAACTATTGCAACACATCTCACTGACGTAGGTTTTATTTCAACTTACAAACATAAATGACCAAGATGTATCAGGGGTACCATGAACATTTACAATACATATTGTTTTAAGCTGGTAGGAACGGAATGATCAATATTGTAATCATTGGCTTTTCGCAATCTGAGCTATGGCGGTCACCCTTTGCCCGTCATCCGTCCGTTTCTCACAAATCTTAACCGTTAGACCTAGAAACTCCAGGGAGGCCCTTTGGCAAATCTCCTTGGAAGCCGACGGACCGATAACATGTGAGTCACACAGGGCACAAATTGTATCCATTATGCCTAGAATCATCTAAAATTCAGGGAGGTCCTGGGCAAATGTCCTTGGAAACATGAACTGGGTTAATTGTGGCCTATATTCTGTGACCTATAGGGAAAATGTTATATAAGCACCCTGAACGTCGGATTGGCACAAATTGTATATGTTAGGCCGAGCATCTTCTTACGCAACATCTGGGACGTCCTAGGCAAATACTTTTGGAAACCTGAAATTAGGTCACGATGAGATGATTTTGAGTATCCAGACAGTCACACAAATTAAATCCGCTAGGCCTAGGATCTTCTAATGTGAAAATTAGGGAGGTCATTGGTAATTTATGTAGACACGTGATATAAGGTCACTGTGACTTAAACCTTTGTGAGCCACTGGAAAAAGACGTAATTAAAATACCTTGAATTTCAGGTGAGCACATATGTATCCAATAGACCAATAATCTTCTGCCGCCACATCCAGAGAGATCCCAGGCAAATCTCTTTTGAAACCTGAATTTAGGTCATGAGGTATGCTATATATATGCAATATATAGGTATGCAATATGCTAAACTATGTGAGCTATGTGCCAAAAATATGAATCTGAGCACTAAGACACACAGGTGTTACGGAACCTAATATCAACAGATCACGTAGTCGTGACGACCATAAATTTTGTTATGGAGATAAAAAAAACAGTTCTTGTAACACTAGGCAGCGTGAAATGTCTAGGGGAATGATAGGAAGTGAGTGTTTTTTTTGTTAACAAAAAATATAATTTATTCTTAAAACAATCCTTACATTACAATACACTAAATCAGTATAACAACAGTACAACAGTAAATCAATACAAGTATATAAATAAAGTGCACAGTATCTGGATACCACCACTGTCATAGCGACAACAAGTATTTTAAGCATATTGGAAAACTGCAAGTTAAAGACCAATAGCATGTTTTGAGCACCTTGAACGTCAGGTGGGTACAAACTGTATGTATAAGGTCTAGGTCCCAGGCAAAACATTTTGACATGACTTTCCATGTCAAAGTACAGAAAAAATATTTTGTTTCGTCCGTTTTACAACATGGTATCATAAGCCATAGACTAATCTCACATACGATATTTAACATTAAGAAAAGACATGAACACCCAGCCAAATTAAGCTGAGCTTCATGGCCCATGGGCCATTTGCTTTAATTTGGTGAACTGACCCCTTCCTAATACTATTAGCAAAGAATGGCAAATTGTGCTGTTCAAGAAAATACAAAGAGAAATATGTTTTGGAAAAAGACGTCAGCTATATATAGGGTGTAGGAATTTTTTAGTGAGATAAATAACATGGGTGTGACATCGTCATTGCTAAAGTGATGACGATTTAATAGATATAATGATTGAATATAGAAGTCACCTTCAGTTAAAATAATTTGAAGAAGTGATATGACTATTGTAAAGCGAAAATTTATGAAAGATATTTCGTTAAAAAAATAAGCTATGATTCAGTCACAAAATTGATGTATTTAATTGTTAGTTGAGGCAAGTTAACAGACACATGTTAGGCGTTGAAGGCTCTTACACCCGAAAACGATCAGTTGTCAAAGTGAAAGGAAATATATTAAAAAAAAGGATATTCCAAATGTACTATATAAGCTTTCCTCAGCTTTGTAGATTGTCATAGAATAAACAGGTTTCACGGAAAACTGAAAACTCTCCAAGATATCTTTAATATATTTCGGTGCAAGTCTGTGGCAAAGAAACTGCTTAAGTCTTGATTCGTTGATTTGCTTTAAAGCAAATCCCTGCAGAAAGTTATGTACGATTTTTGCTGATCATTTGTACAGGGTTAGGCATACACGTGAACACATGACTGATATTATAGGGCATTTTGGTGGAGGTCTGTTCGCCCTGACTACAGATTCAGGTTTGTTATCAATTTAAAGATGCACTGGTGATATATTTTCATGCTTCACCGTCCCTACAGACAACATATCTTAACAAATATATGTGACACCCCCCCCCCCCACCCACACGATTCCACCCCTACCCAAAACCCGAATGATAATTAGGTTGTGGGGCTTCTTTTGAAAAAAAAACTCCGTAAAACATATGTCTTGGCCGAACTTTTGAAACCATGGTTATGATGGAAATTATATTTTTAAATGTATAAAAATCTAAATACCTGTAACCAATTAAAAATCTCAAACGGTGGTCACGTCACTGGACTCAGTGCCCAGTGATGACCAAACTGAAAGGCCCTCGCATTGAAAACGGGCTCATATGGTCTTTGGATTAAAAGCCTTTAGAACCTTTTGAGAGAGAAAATTCCTTTAGAGGCGTTACAATAGATATGGGGGATCAACGGGGATTATTGTGGACCCGCGTGAAACGGAAATGCCATTTGGGCAGGACATGCGCTATGGCCAAGGTCTCAACAGGCCAGTGTAAATTCCCGAGGCGCCTCCTGATAAAAGTGTCATAGACATGGGGGACCTTGCAGCACAAAAGAGATAGAAGCAAAAATTATTAATTATTCAGCTTAACAGGGCATTTTCCCGCAACATAAAACAAACTTGTACTAGAACAGTACACCCCAGATATGTCTGCCGAATTTGGAGATTCAAATCAGAACGGGAGCAGGTAAACCATGGTTTAAAATCCCAACTTAATTATATAGATATATAATCTGTTTATAATTTATACTTAAAGATAATATTAGATTATTACAACTGTAAGACTATTACAAAGCCTCCCTTTTTTTCTCAGATATGCCTAGTTAACTACCCGATTGCCCTGGTTAAAGCGATAACGCACCGTGTTAGCGTATTGTGGCCAGTCATTTATATCCGTCACTAGGTATAATTATAAAAGCACAGGGTACCAGTCTAATTATTTATACAGTGACGTTATCCTATATCCACTTTCTTTACCTGTCGAGGAAAGATCGGAGAGGTGGTAGAGGTGGTAATGATGGGAGCTAAATATAAAGCAATATCCATGGAAATATGTCCAGTCACTGTGGATATGATCACATAATGACATTGTGTATACTATACAGCAGACTAGAAATAGACATTAAATAATTAACAAACAACGTACGAATTATTGAGCACAAAGCTAACATAAAGAGCGAGACAACGCTGAACTTCCAAAAAGGTGGTAAAAATTAATCTTGGAATCTCAACAAAATTGTCCCTAACAGACTAAAAAAAACAGAAGCTTGCAACTAACACATTTACTATACTGTAGGCTGAATTTCAATACCAGTCACACCGAAATTCACCTCAAAGGCTAACCTTTGCATCTGATTTGCTAGATAATATACAAACTACAATCTGCCCGAATATATTACTGACTGTAACACTAAGATGTGTTTAATGTGAATCGGTGATTGCCAGAGTTATATAACAAACTACCCCTTTTGTTATGAGGAACATCTTATTTCTGCAAATGGACATTGTGTAAATAAGGGACGGTAAATAATAAAATATTCAGCAAGTTATTTATAAATTCCTACTTTGTGTTAAATTCCAGCTTTTTAAACTGACGTTACTGTAGCTACTCTATGTGTTCATTCAGAAACCATTTAAACATGTATAAACGTGCAGCACTGTTCACTTATATTAAGACCTACGACATCTGAAGTTTCCTGGTGGACCGATGGTATAAACTAATTAGAAAGTAGAGAGAGGCCTCACAAATACCTCTGCAACAATCCTAAACTATTATTGGAATGGGCTACATAGGAAAAAAATGTGTTTCATAGTTCATCAGTTCAAGGTTGGGTCAAAGGCTAGCAATGCTTTTCGGAACAAATGTCCCAACCAGGACACTAATACCAGGAACTGGGTCTGATCCTCTGCTTGAATGAAACAATGGTAAAGATTACTTAACTGTTTAAGGGGATCAAGATAACCTGAAAAGTTAAAAGGGTAATTCAAAACAACTTATCAAATAACTACTGATAATTGTTTATCTTTTAGCAATATTTCTAAAAAAGTGATTAACTGATTTTGATGAATTTCTCTTGATAGGTCATGATAGAAGGAATATTGATTTACTGGGGGGGGGGGGGATCCGGATCACCATCTGGTGAAGATTTTTTGAAGGAAAATTCCAGACTATTCCATATGGAGTATTGAGCTGCGAAGGTCTACACTCTCTAAGTGTGGTTTTATAGTTTTTGCTACTTTAACCCAAAGTTCCATGGCCCCCTTTTCAGCCAACTCCAACCATTTTCAAGTCATCAACTTAATTTCAAAAGATGAAACGTATGCTAACCTACCTTCATCCACTTACTGACGGGCCATATGTACCAAATTCAAACTGCAATAAATCGTGTACATTGGTCAGAGGGTGGCCTTTGATGACTCTGCGACATGCACTCCAGCCTTAGTCAGTATATCGGCAGTTGACAAATGTAGATCAAACACCGCGGCAATGATATCAGAACACGCCGTGCTTTCTTATGATGCATTTGCTCAAAATGATAAGATAAAATTTACTATAGGTCGTGAATCGTAAATATATAAATATGTTTCGGGGCAAAGTAATATGGCTGTTTTCATATTTGTCACAGTGTTGAGGGAGAGTATTTTCAGCTGCGGTTGGGTGACCGCACTATCCATCCCCGATTGTCTGAATCTAAACATCTTGATATTACATGGTTTTTAATAATTAGTTTGGTATTCAGTTGAGTGATTTAGGTGGAGAAATTCTGAATTATATTGTAAAATGAGACGTTTCGTATGTTTCATATATATGTATACAAACACTCGCTTTAGGAATATAATTGTTCCTTTATAGGTGTTACATGATTTATTGAAATAAATATAAAACTGCAATAAAAGGCAAATTAAATAATCAAAGATATTATACTTTGATTTATTCAGAACAGTCAGCTGAAAAAAACCGTAAAAATATATTCATATAAATAAAAAATGAATACAGTAAACTTCCCCTAACGACCACCACTTTTTAGCGACCACGTCAAAATAACGCCAACTTTTCACGAACCCAATTCTTATTCGCTTCTAAAACCAGTCGACCAGTTTGAAAATATATCGAGGTCTCGTAGATGGTCGGTATTTCAAGATTTTTACTGTAAATATTTCGGTGCTAGGATTAAAAAGACACACACACACACACACACACACACACACACATATATATATATATATATATATATATATATATATATATATTTAGAAAGGATACTCGTGATGAGATTTCTAATGTATACTCTAAACATGAAGGTTCCATATGGATTATTTTATTCTACAAAATATATACCGATTTTAGTGGCCTTCATTAAATAAATGGTTTAACATTACTGTGTGCAAATATAATGACATTATATTGTGTCATTTTTTAAATACAAAATAATCTACGTAACATTGCTTCATATCAACTGTGTAAGAATTAATGTTTTAACATTTAGATCAGATTCAACTCAAATTTGAATTGACTTAGTGTCATATAATATTTATAAACTAACTCACATAATGATCCACATTTACTGCCAGTAAAGTCTGGTTGAAACGTATTGATCTGATAAAAAAAACATCCTATAGCCTGAATCTATTTTTTATATCAAGATCTTGATCAACTCTTGATAACCTTAATCTTTTTATATTAATAACCTGATCGTCTAATAGTATCAAGACTGGAAACAACTTATATAACCTGATTCTCTTAAAATATCCATATCCAGTCCGATTAACTATTTCTAGTATAAACATTATTATCCGGATCAGTTTTCTTTAATTTGATACTCTGCAAATACAAGATCCGGACCTATTTCCTAAAACCTCCAGGACAATAACATACCCAAAGCCTATATACTGAACGAGTTAAACTGAAATAAAGCTGACCAGTTATAAAAATCTGGATACGTGACATTTCACATTATATCATCTCTTGTAAACACTAAATTCCAGAACATTTCCAACTAAAGTGACCTTGGGAAACAAATCCCGATCCGGAGCAATTCAGCAAAACCGTATTCCTTAATACATATCTGAATTTGAATTCAAACCTTTCAATTATATATGAATATAAAGCACGTTACATCGGAGGGTAACACTCCCTTCTAAATATATATATATATATATATATATATATATATATATATATATATATATATATATATTGTTATAGTGTTATATTGTTAAATTTAACACTATTTGTACATTTAGCCTTTTTGCCATTAGCTATTTGTCTTTTTTATATAACACGTGTGAACATGTGTAGAATATATTCCTATTGAATTGTAAATAACAAATTAAAGAGAATGAATACTCATGACATGTTTAATTGATATTTTAGACATACTTTGCAAACAAGATATATGTTTACCACAATGTGTTGAAAATAACAATAAATATAAAAGTGTTCCAGATTCATCAGTAGATGAGTACTAAATGTGGACATACTATTGTACTGAATGTGAGATGATATGCATGAAATAAACACCTCATGGTGCATGCTCTGATCCTTAATAAACAATTTCTTAGGATGTACATGTAGCACGTGACCTGTTATTTGATGAACATATGGATCTTAAGCAGTTACCTTACTCTTTATGTTTCTTTATACAGGGAGCAACCACTAAAATATATATGTAACATATCACTTGGTATTTTATGAACATCTGGATCTTAGAAATAACAATACATTTTATACCTTTATCCGGATCATCTCCCTGCTACCTTATTGACTATAAACATTTGGATCCGAGTCAACTTCGTTGTTCAATATAAACATATGGATCCGTGGATCTGAGTAAACTCACGGTTACCTTGTTCAATATGAACATCTGGATGCGAGTCAACTCCCCGTTACCATGTTCTGCAATAATCCTCTATCCGCGTGAACTCCCGGGTATTTCCTTTATGATAAACATTTGGATCCGGATCAACTGCATGTAACCTGATCCTCAATAATTATATGGATCTCTTCTTTAGACCTGCTTTCTCAATATTTTAAAGGAAATGCAACTTCATTCCATGTCATATGCTAACATCCATCGATTATTGTGAACTAGAAAGATCCTATGATAATGTGATATATGAAATGTTTATATAGTTTAAATGTACCAATAAACTATGAAATGTTAGTGATATTCAAATTTATATATGCCCTGCCAATTAGCAAACAGATGCTGGCGGTATACTTCGTTTGTATACTTTTCTACCAAGGGTGTCCTGTGAAATTTTGCAGCACTTTTATAAATTAGCAGATCAGTTCGGCTAGTTACATGCAATAAAATAAGCGTCTGAAAAAGTAGTGTATTTTTCCATGTCACCATAATCTCACGGACGGACATTGTCAACATGCACACAGAATAACAATTGTGTTGCTGATTATTTGGTTTAGTTTCATTAACATCCTGAACAATCCAAGTCACATTTTTTTATTAAGATTTTTAATTTCACCTTAGTTGAATGATTCACGAGTTATTTAATATAGATATAACAGTTAACTCTCAAATGTTCCTCAGCAGTTTATATGGATTTAATATCATGTTTCCCAAATAATTTGTTTTAAATTCACCTTTTAGAATATAAAATTCTGTAGATATAAAATATAAATCTTGTTTTTTTTTATTTTTGTCACATAACAGATGTATACTTTCATGTTTACATCAAAGTCAGCTTTTTTCAATTTTTTTCCCGGCCTATCCGGCTACATGACTATTATTTTAGGGAAAACAGAAACAGGGAGTTTTCGTTTCGTTTGATTTTGCTAGCAGTGACTGTTGTTACATCACATTTATGTAAAAAATCCCTTGAACTTAAATACATATTTAATGCTGACAGTATTTATCGAATCATTCCCCCGGTCCACAACTTTTTATTCATTATGTCGATATGTTAACTTCTCCCGGGAGAGAATGGTTGGCGTGCCTCATTGTTGATCTGGTAAACTGGGAGGTAGACCTTAAAAATTAGCAATGGCAGGTTCGGCTAATTCCCGACTTTCATCCGGGTTCTTGAAGTTAATTGGTAAGTTATCAGATAGCCTTGCTATAATGTATCGGCCAAGCCAAAGCCTAAAGAGGGCGTTGATAGTCTCCATACCTAGGGACTGGGGATGTCAGGCTTTGTCTACAGCACAGCAGGTCTCGCTGGGAATCAGAAGAGAACTTTGTCAATCTTTTGTCTGACACATAGCGATAGCTCGAACACTTGCAACACATAAGATCTGACAGGTAAACACCGAGTCGATACACATACTACCTTTTCTTATGATAAGTGTGTTTAAATGATTTATAAGGAAGGCCATGTGCATGCAAAAACATGAATAATAAGTCTATATAATTATCGAGTCTCTTTAGTAAACTCTCGGGAGTCTCATTTCATATTCCGTAGCATCAAACCCAACACCATGCTTCATGGGTAATTTACTTCTTTTATAGGCGGTTTCTTTTATGTATGGCGGTCTATCGACGGCTTCTTTTTCCGGCTTGGCAGTTTGTGTGCCAACCGAAGCCTGTTTCGTCGCGAAAATGTTGCACAATTTGAAGACGAGTTCAATTACTTCAATAAGCGTCAGAATAGACATTCCTACCCACAGACCAAGCTGACCACCTATGTCCCCGAGCAAGTTCTCCAGCTACAAAAGAAAAGAAAACGGTTTAGTAATGGCTGGAATCCCTACTCATGGACCAAGTTATCTCTCATTTTCTCCAGAAATTGTATACAGGTACAAGAAAACAAGTGGCCCCTGACGCTAAGCTGAATTAGTCATACAGGTTAGGCATGTATAAATTATTGATTTTACGAACTCGTGAATAAATATTTTGTAATGAACCTTGAACAATGGATACAATGGCTCCCACAGTTCTAAATATAACTAGAATTTGACAAGAGACAACGTGTGTCAGCCGAAATCAGAGATGTAGGGTTAAGTGAGTGATGGATTGAGTTGTATGTCACACAACTCCTGAATGAAATCCACTAAAACTCTTTGAAAAGGGCATTACTTTATTCAACGAAAACAGGAATATAGGCGACGCCACCTGTCTGGTTTACGAGAAAAGTCTGCGAAATGGATGGACATGCCAAATTTTAGACCAACACATTGAACCGCTCCTGAAATAGAGTAATTTTGACCCAAAGCAAACGTACGGAAGGACGCCAGGCGAAAACGACTGCAGTCTTGAAAACGAGATGGTGGTATCAAAGATCTTTGGACATGCACAATTCCAAGGTAATACGACAAACTACTCCTGAGAAACAAGCATTAACTTATTCAACAGACACGGGAAGGAAGGTTGCATCCCCTGTCTGGTTTAGGAGAAAACTTTCCAAGATGGATGGACATGCCATGCCAGATTGCAAATGCAAAGATGGACGCTATGCAAAAAGTATTTTAGTTGGCGCCACCAGTGTAAACAACGAGATGGAGATCCAAGATCTGAAGGCATGAAAAATTTCAGATCAATACATTGAAAACTTCTGCGATATGGGCTGTTATCTTAAAAACACCAAGATTCGTACTACACAGAAAGCATTGCAGATGGCGCTACCTTTCTTTGTTACGCACATCTACATAGGTGAGGGAAAAGTTATGCCGGGTTTCGGAAAGATCTCAGAGGAGATCTCAAGAAAATCGCGGCTACGGCGGAACCTGTTTTGACGAATACAATTAGTAGTTTCTATTCCTTAGTAAATAGGTTACAGCCACCTTATTTAGGATAAGATTTTACACGGAATTAACTAGAATTAAAATTAAAATTAGAAGTTACTGGGTCAAACTGGTAACATCTGTGACCGTCTGACTAAAAGTGTTAAATTCATGTTCCTTTACATAGCTTGCAGAATATGTCAAAGTGACCTTATTTCGGATGTCCATGTAGACATTACAATGACCTCCTACTACTTATAGAGAGACATTTATAGATCCGTTAGTTATTTGTGTCCTCTCAGACTCTCTAGGTGCTCAAGTTAGGTTTTCCATTCGTAGCTCACAGACTGTAGGTCACAGTCACCCATTTTCAAGATTAAAAGGAGACTTTCCAAGGAACTCCCTAGATGTCATATCAGAAGCCTCTAGATTCAACGGTAAAAGTTTTTTTTTAACCTGTCTGTCTGGGTGTTCAAAATCACGTTTTTGGCCAGTATCTAGCAGAATATGGATCAACATGACCAAATTACAGTTTTCAAAACACAATTGCCCAAGATGTCCCTGAATGATTTATTATGATTTATGTTACATAAGAAGATTCTAGGGCTAACGGAAACATTTTTTGCCCTGTCAAACGTTTTGGCCAGTCGCTCCTAGAATAGGTTATTGTGACCTAATATCAAGTTCGAAAGATGTTTGCCCAGAACCTCCATGGATGTTGCTTTAAAATATTCTAAGACTAACGATACAATCTTAGCCCTGTATTTCTGCATGTGTGCTTAAACTTATATTTCGGATTGTTGCTCGCACAATATAGATCACATTACGTAATTTCAAATTCCCGAGGTGTTCCAAGGTCTTCCTTGGATCTACAGTTTGAAGTTTTGGTTATGGTTTGTGACCTGTTAACGGCCAGACAGCTACAATTGAAGGTGTTAAAAATAGAGAAAAAATGTGAAATTTAGAAGAGGTGGCGCCTCAAGTCTTAAAAGTCTGGTGAAATTTTGCAAGATTTATATGCATGCCGAGAATCATGGCAATCAACGGCCAGTTATTGAGAAACTGGATTACATTTATAATTATGCTCGGGTACAAAAACAGGCCCCATAAATCAGAGATGTCCCGATAACTTGAAAATTAAGTTACGATTAGTACTATGTTAATGGACCGTCGGACGGACGGCAGGAGGGAAGACGGACAGAGAGTGATCCCTATAGCTCCGATGACTTTCAAGCAAGTTCATCAATTATTGAAAGAAAGTCGTTTAATAAGGATAGACACAAATCAACCTTCGCTTTGTCCAAGCTGACCACCGATGTCCAAAATTATGTTCTCCAGCTAGAAATAAAACAGTAGTTTAGCATGCACAGCCCTCCCGACCTACAAAATATCACATCCGTTTAGTAAAGATAGCTAATCCCTACAAAAAGATATAAAAAATGATAGACATCCCTATTGATAGAATATGTCGCTCCGCCCGGTCTCTCTGTTGTCTTATGAATCATCAGTAATTATCTGAGGAACACGTGATCTCCTACGACCAAGTTATGTTTCGAAACACAATGAGGCTGATCAGTCTTGTCAAGTTCAGAATTGGCCATGTTGTTAGATTTAGCTTATTTGTAGCAGTAGAATACGAGTATAGGGGTATAATAAAGTGAAAGTGGTATGTAATTGATTAGGAATAATAAAAGTTTTCCTCAGTATGTCGTGTGTTTACATCAGGAAATTGCAGTTTCAACATTTAAATGTAATGAAGTCCTAAAACACACACGTTTTTTTCTCATACCACAATATGATTTCAACGTGTCACAGGGGTTCTTGTATAAAGGAAGCGATATGAAAAATTCAAGGAACCAGGGGCCGGAACCGGCTAGTTGGTTTTTCTGCTTTGGTAACACCTATGTATCTACACAATTTTAAATTTGTATTTGATCTAACAATTTGGCAGGTTAAAGCAATTACGGACCAAGGATAATAAAAGAGGCGGAGTTATTATGTAAACAATCTGAGCGCAAATAACAGCAGTTATAGTATATAGTAGTTATATGAAACGCATAAAAGGAGAACTTAACAGTGACCGCAGCGCAGTTGAAGGACGAGATATGCCTGGATTAGGTAAGAGTCATTATGTTGAGATCACTGAACAGATGTTAAGCATGACCTGCAGAAGAACCATGACAAGAAACGTATTCAAATAATACTTATGTTTGTCAAAACTTATAAAATCCTCCTACCCCCCCCCCCCCCAACCCCAACACGCCGTCGCCGTCGACTGCGACCGTGTCTCACTTTTACTGTTTTGTTACTGTTGGTGAACTGGTGACCATATTTTTGCAATTCTAAAATGATGCTAAAGCCTTCTTAGCAGAGACACAGATGTATATACACTAGGGCTATCAAGGGTGAAAAAGTGACTTTTCAATACTATTTGCGTTTAGAATTCACGCAAATAACAAAGAAATTGCCATCATTCCTAGATGCTTCTTGTGCACTACATTTTAATACAAGGACCTCAAAAATATAACAATCTAATCTGGTTTATAGTTGTCAACATTCAACAGACCAATATGCTTATCCCAAAAAACTGTTGAAAAGCTTGTATTTTACTTTTAAAACAGTTTCAAGAATACATTGACATTTTCACATTTTCAGTGACACTGGTAGAAATATCATTATGAGAAAACAACGCACCTCATAAGCTGGAACTTCCGTCAGCTTTTGATATGTTAGCTCTTTGAAGTACACCTCGATCTTAAGAAAATTTTCCCTGGAAGAAAAAAAAAATCTACACGCATTGATTTCAAATAAATATCAACGAATCAATCTTCATATTAGTGAGGTTTACCTACATGATTACACTTTGAATGTCACATACTAAAGTTAAGAAATACACTGAAATGCCCAATAAATAGGTACGTATTTTATTGCTATATACTAGTATTTTTCTAGGACCAGGGCCAACGTTCGGATATCAGGACATGGTCAAGGAACGCGAGTATCACAGTATTTGACAGATACGGGGGGGGGGGGGTGCCTGTCGTAATTGAGACAGTAACCCAATGAGTAACAGAGACCTAAATTCAGGATTTCAAGGAAATTTTTTCATGGACCTCCCTGGATATCATGAAAGAAGATTTTCGGTCCAGTTGTTAGGATGTTTGCCCTGTGAACAGACAACCACATCCTTAAAGGTATCACAAATAAAGAAAATGTGTAAAATTTGGGAAAAAAAAAATCCAGGTGGCGCCACCAGTATGCAGCAACTGAGGAAACATTCCGTGATGAATAAGCATGCAAAGACTCATGTTGATCAATGCATTAGCTGTCCACATACTGCAGTTTTTGTGACATATTTTAATATTCTTGGAGGGGGGCGGCTAATCTGAGCCCCTTAGCTCGGAGGATATGAGTAACAGAGACCCAATTTCAGGATTCCAAGGCGATTTTTCATGGAAATCCCTGGACGTCAAGACAAAAGATTCTCGGTCCAGTTGTTACGATTTGTGCCTTGTTAACGGACAACCACATCTTCAGAGGTCTCCAAATAGAGAAAATGTGTAAAATTTAAAGAAAGAATTCCAGGATGCGCCCCCGGTCTACAGGAACTAAGGAAACACTCCGTGGAGAATACGCGTGCAAAGAATCATGGTGATCAATGCATTGGTTCTTAAGATTCTTTATTTTTTTTATCAAATGTTAAATCATTCTGGGAGGTGATTTCGAGCCCCATAGCTCCCAGGATATGAGAAACAGAGACCTAATTCCAGGGTTCCGTAGATTTTTTTCAGGGACCTCCCTGCATGTGAAATCTGAAGATTTTAGTTGCAATGATTACGTGTTGTGCCCAGTTAAGGGACATATGTTGCTATTAAGATCTCAAAAATAGAGAATAATTCGTAAAAATTTGGAAAATCAGGGTAGCGCTACCAGTCTTCAGGAACTGCTGAAACCCTTCATGATCAATATGCATCCAAAAATATGGTGATCAATGCATTTGTTATTCTGATACTTGAGATTTGTATCAAATTTTTTAATCATGCTAGGAGGTACTTTCGAGCCCAATAGCTCCCAGGATGTGGGTAAAAGAGACATAATTGAAGGTTTCCAAGGAAATTTTTTAGGACCGCCCTTGATGTGAAGATATAGACAACCGTTATCTTTGAAGGTCTCAAACATTAAGAAAATTTACGTAAAAATTTGAAAAAAAATGCAGGTGCGCCACCATTCACAGGAAATGATGAACACTCCATGATAAATATACATTCTGAGCCCCATAGCTCGGTGGATATGAATAACAGAGACCTAATAACAGGTTTACTGTGAGATTTTTATGGGTCCCTCGGAATGTCGAGTAAAAAGATTCTAGGTCCAGTGGTTACGAATGACAGACGGACAGACAGACAGACAGACTGACGACGGACATAGAGTGACCGCTAAAGTGAGATGCGAACGTCAAACCTATTAGCATGAACTGGTATTGCAGTACTGTTTTCACCATGACGGAGGACATGACCAAAACAGGTCCTATTGGTTTAATTAAAATACCCACGTAACAGTGTATTCACAGCTGGTTTGAAATCTTTACCTCATTCCGTAGCTGAATTTATTAGATAACAAGGACAAAGACTTTAAGGAACAACAACTGAAAGGGTGAGATTGAAAGTAAAATTTTAATAGAACGCCGCTGAAAGAATGCTATATGTATGACACCTACCTCAACGTATGTTTTTTAAAAGCTTCTCGAAGCTTTGCGTCACGACGTGAAAATTGCTTCTTGAGGACTCTCTGAAAGGAAAATTATGTGAGAAAATATCAATAGGAATCACTTAAGTAAATGCAATGTACATATAAAGAAATGCGAAGTTTTATATTTAAAACTGATAAAATACCAGATTTATTCAGAGATTCTGGTTATAGGAGATCTTGCTCTTAATGCTTATGAGTAATAACGTATCGATGACTTTTAATCTGGAAGATAGGGAGATCATTATCACCAATTTACAAGCTTGGAAGAAATACGATTTCGACAAAATTAAAATAAAATTTCTTCGGAGTCCTCATGATAAAATAATTAAGTATTAAGCACACATTCGTAAAAATATAATGATGCCATTTTACTAAAAGCCTTTTCCTATATTGGAGTTAGCTTTGAGCCTTGTAATCTAACCCTACACCAGAGAGGCAGGTTTTTCTTGTGATGTTATACTGTAGTTTCTAAATTGTTTGTCCTGATGATAAGACTGAAGTCTAGATAGTATTGGGGACATACATGTTGAAGAATATAAAATATAAACATGTTTACCTCGAATGTTTTCCCTGGCCAGTCAGAAGCGGATATTGTCGTGGTGTAGGAAGTTTCCCTTAAATAATACCAACTTTCAAGAATTAATATATTCACATATGCAACCGAGTGAAATATATTTAAAGATGTTACTGAAAATAGATAAACTGGCGAAGACGTTTTGCATAATGTCATTTTGAAATATTATGTAGTGTGTTTAACGCAAAATCATTCATTTTTAGCCATTCGCCCTGTTATCTAACGTATACTTTCTAATAGAATATGCTAGTTATGAAAAATTGTAAGCAGTCACCTCAATGAAAAAGTTACAGAATAATCTTTTCGAGGACTTTCATTCAAAATCAATAAGTAACATGGAACGGATAATTTGCCTTAACAGAAAAAGGTGAGCATCAGAGTTAGAATATGATAAAGGAATATAAAACATTAATTATTGCTTTAGCTTGCATGAGCAAGCTCCATTAAACTTCATGTAATACACTAAAACATGAAAAATACTCTTACCTGCATCTTTGAGGACAGTGGCATCTGACAGCACCGACATCTAAATATTGATCAATCTGCTTGATACAGTCAAGTTCTAAAATAATAATTTCGAGTTTTAATGGAATATGTGTACTTCCTGTTGGCATATATCTGATATGAACAGAACAGAGCAGATGTTTATGCAGGAATACGTCCTCGCCCCTTAATTTCCAAACATTCCAGTAACAATCAATACAACAATCATAAAAAAATGTTTGAAAGAAAGTCTACAATAAAAATAATAATGCATATCCTTAATATTAATCGCCGTGTGAATTTGTTAATACACCTTTTCTTATTATAGGTAAATTCAACTAATGTTATTATACTTTTTGAAAACGATAGTAATATTAAAAGTGATGATGAGAATACTACAAATGGATAATAAGAAACACAACAGAAGAAAAAGATAACAATAATAAATAAATAAAGTAACAAACGTATTCACAAACAACCATACATCAACCATCTACCATTCGTCGTCTGATACAGAATTGTGACACATGCGTCAAATGTTAGTATTTTGTTGAATATTTGGATAATAAATTCCTTTTTCTAGATACCGTGAATCTTCTCTTAAATAATTTTATCTTAAATCATTATATTACATACATGCCTGCATAACAAAACCTTCATCTTCGTCAATGTGAAAGCATATTTTGAACAACATTTGCAAATCCTTTACTGTGTAGATTATGTCACTTTTACGACCTGTTTCTATGGACCATTCATGATTTGAACATCGTTGTTTAGCAAAAAGCTGTTCAATGTATGTGCTGATATGTTTATACCTCATTTTGTTTAGCAAACTTATTATGATCTAAATTTAAGGTGGAACGACGCTAGATTAAGGAGCCATTGTATCACAATATCGAAGTTGAGCTATTCTTTAAACTATTTCAACAATGAATCGGTCAATCAATTGCATCTCCTGGTGCTATAGTAAAACAATACAATTAATTATAACTGCATTAAATAAATATATGTTATGATATAAAAATATGCACATTATGAAATAATATTGTTTCCCTCGTATTAGTCTTTAAATGTATCTTTATCACACTTACGTTCAGGGTCATTGCACACACAGGTTTTTCCGACGATTGGCAGAGAAGGATCTCCACATTTGCATACATCCATTTTGTGCCTCTGGGAACAAGTTCGCAGACATGCCTGTTTTTTTTATTAAGATAAAAAGAATAAACGGTCCATTATACGTTTAAACGAAACACATGTACTCTTGAGAAACCGATGGCCTGCTTTCAATGAGTAAATCTTTATGTATACTTATATACTATATTATGGGGAAGGAGTATGATAATATCCACAGCATAGGCTTAACCCGTCTTAAACATTAAAGACAACCACTTAGATGTTTCGGCAGATAAGATCCTATACAGCCCTAACATATTTATAAATTGTATGTGGACATACAAGGCGTCTTACTCAAAATCGTCTGGATTTATACAAAGTTTTCTAATATAGAAAGAAAGCGGCATAATTATAAATCACATCATCCGCCCTATTATCAGGAGCCTTATCAAATGTTGGTGTATGCCACATAAGCAGAGGATATAAATATAAGAAAACACATACAATTAAGCCATGGTTTATCAATATGGGTGTTATGAGTGGTTGGAAGTTTCTACATTCTTTCCTTTTGTGATTGTTGTGGTACGACTAGAACCATTTAATACAGATATTATCCAACATGACCAAAACATTGTACTAGGACAGAGAGAGTACTATTAGCGTAACCTATAAAGAAGATATTTTTACCTGTACCCCATTTTCAACAATAATATTTAAACAATGATACACTAGATATTGACATTGCCTTGTAACACACGTATGATCTTAGTTATGTTTTCCAAGGGGATATTACATATATTACTCGCTGAATCTTTTTTTGATTAGAAATTTCTAGGATCAAATGCTACAATTTGTCTCCGTCGAATAATAGGGTGTTAAAATCATGTTCTTTTACATAATACGCAGAATATAGTAACAGTGACTAGTAATCCTATTTCCAACCTCCAAGGAATTTCTTCAGGGACTTCCTTGGATCTTAATCAGATTAAATGTTTTCATATACAAATGTGATAAATTGTTCAAATCTGCCAAATAGGGTGCTCAAACCATCCTCTTTCATCTATCCTGCAGAATGTAGGTCACAGTGGCCTAATATATCGGTTGTTGTAAGAGACATAACAGTGACCTCCCTATGCATTGATTAATTAAGACGTTTCTGCAAAAAACATTAACATTTAGACCATGTCTGACATTCTAGGGCCACATAATTAGGTTTCTGCTTTCAGCTGACCAAAGGTAGGACACCATGACCTATTATCCTTGCATTTAGAAGCTTTAAGGTGCAACTATTTTGATTTCTGACCATCTGACTTTTGCTGTTCTAAATGATATGCCTTTAACATAAAGTCACAGGGATCTCATTTCAGGATTCAATGGATTGCCAAGAAATTCGCCGGATTTACAATTGAAGGTTCCTGGTCTATTAGTTTTGTGGCCTGATTGAAAATCATGTTGTTGGCCAATAACTCGCCAAATATGGGTCATTATGACCTAATTGCAAGTTCCCAAGAGGATTTTCCGAGTATTTCCTCTCTTGATATGATCATAAAAGATCCTAGGGCTAATCGAAAATCATGTTGTTTGCCAATACTTGCAGATTATAGGTCATCACGATCTATTTGTAAGTTTCCACGTAGATTTTTCAAGGACTTCCTCTCTTGATGTTATGCTAGAAGATTCTAGGAATAACTGATACATTTTGTGTACTGACTGATTCATCAACATCTTTTTTCTCGCAATTAATTTGCAGGATATGTATAGGTAAAATGACCTATCTTCAGGTTTTAAAGGAGTTTTGCCAAAGGATCGCCCTGGATGTTGCGTTATTCTAAGAATAATGTAAACATGTTGTGTCCTTCTGACATTCATGGTGCTCAAATCTTTTTCCTATAGCTCGCAGTCTATAGGTCACAGAACCTTTTTTCATGGACATTTGCCCAGAATGTATCCCTCTCTGACTAACACGACAGAAGATTCTATTCCTAAAGCTTACAATTTGCCCCGTCTGACCATCTGGATGCCTAACATCATGTTTTTGGCCCGCAGCTTACATAATATTGTTCATACTTACCAAATGTTAGGATTAAAAGGACTTTCTAAGGACTTCTCTGGATTTTACAAGTGTATCATGACTGACTGTTTGGGTGTTCAAAATCAACGAGTTGGCCAGTAACTCGCGAATATAGGTCACCATGACTTCATTTCAGGTTTCAGGGCGATTTGTCAAAAATTTCCTTTGAAGATACCTCAGAAGACTCGTAATTAAACGGATACAATGTCTAACCTGTCTGGCAAATCTCCTTGAGGAGATAACTGTGGGGTAACTGTGGGGTAACTGTGTGTTAATTATGCTTTTGAATAAGATGACTACTAATCCTGTTCTGCGATTTCTATTGCCTTAACATGGACATTTAAATGCTTGCTTTTATCAATTTATAATATTTCGAGAGACTAGATTTACAAATGGCATGTTTAGTAAATTGACAATTAACTGTATAAAATTATGAAATATGCAAACGTTGAAATCTGAAAAGGTCATTTTTCACCATTTGTTTATTTGTGTTTTGTTATCATCATATTAATGACTTCCTGCCTAAAAACTGGTTTGTGAATAGTCATAATCAAAATTTTCTTAATGTTACCTTATAAGGGCTATATCGTTCAGTAACTTTTATGAATTTGAGCCTCAGTCAGCGCTCAGAATAATCAAGTAATCAGAATAAATCTAAAATGGGTAAATTATTGATTTGACCATCATACTGAATTACTATTTCAGGCTTTTTTATAATTTCGGTCACTGTGTGAAATTTTTTTTCTGAAAAGCACACATCAAACGTAGAGTAGAATGAGCTCTGGGCAAGTTATTAAACTGTTTTTTTTTTTGTTTAACTGTTTATTTTAGCTATAAGTCATCTGAACTATAGCGATTCCTCTTTGTCCAGCGTCAGTCCGGCCGGCCATCCGCCCGTTAACACAGCATAAATCGTAACCGTCAAAGAAACTTCTAACTGTACATCTAGAGAGGCCCTTGGCAAATTATCCTTGAAAACATAAAATTGGGTCATTGGGACCTATAATCTGTGACCTATGGGTCGAAAACATGTTTGAGCACCAAGATAGACGGATCAAACATTGTATCCATTGGGCCAAGAATCTTCTAACGTTAGACTCAGGGAAGTCCTTTGCAAATGTCCATGGAAACATGAAATGAGGCCAGCGTAACATATGTTCTTCGATCCATGTTAAGATGCCATATGAGCACCCTGATGGTCAGATTGACAAAAATGATATCTGTTAGGCCTAGAATTTTCTAACGCAACATCCCGAGAGGTTCTATGCAATTCTCCTTTCAATTTTGCGGACAGGTTGAACTAAATAGTGCGACCTAAGCGTCGAAAACATGATTTTGAGCACCCAAACAGTCAGATGGAACACAAAGTTTATCCTTTAGGCCTTTTAGTTTCTAAGAACTTTCTAATGTTACATTAATGGAGGTACTGGGTAGATGTCCATGGAAACATGAGATTACGTCATGGTGACCTGTATTCTGCGAGATATTGGCTAACAACATGATTCTGAGCATTGGATACAAACCTTAACTGTTGGGTTTATAACCTTCTATTGTATAATCCAGGGAAGCCCTTGGCAACTCTGTATTGTAACTCTGTTGAAATTAGTTCACTATGACATATATTCTGTGAGCTATAGGTAAAACACATGATTTTTAAAACTGTCTGATGGGCACATATCATAATGGTTTGATCAAGAAGCTTCTAACTTTAAATTCGAGGAGGTCTTTGGCGAATATGGACAATACGCCTGATTTGAGCACTGGAAATCCTTCTATTTATCAAGTTCCTTAACAAATATTGTTCATCCGATTATAATATTCATAATTTATACATGCTTCACTTGTATGTAAAATTCAGCTGAAGCGTCATGGGCAGATTGTTTTTTTTTTTCGATATAGCGTACTCAGGGCATTCTGGTCACCATCTGAGATGGACTTAAATCACATTTCTCCTTGGCTTTATGATGTTAGGATTTAGTATCGTTGGCCAAGGTCTGAACGCGCACTTTACCTGACTTGAACAGCTAGTTTCTGTTTAAAAACGGGAAGTTTTAAAAGGCCTGTTTTTTTAAAAGTTTATAGCATTTTTTTTTAAACAGTAAGTTTATTTTTCTTTATCCTCTTGATGAATTATAATATACTCTAATCAAGATAAAATATTGGAATATCACATTTCATTCCACCTTTATTCATAACCGACATTTACCGGCCAAGTATATTAGAATGGAAAGGAACCAGTATCCACAGAGGAATGGAAACCTACCGCCACTGAGTAGTTCTTGTTATACATGATTTTTTGTCCAGTTCCATCTGTGCAGTTGCTGTTGTATGGGTAACGCAGACGATCTACAAGGGACTGGAAGAATAAACGTACTCTGTAGTAATAATTTACAATAGTTGATAAGCAATAAGTATAATACGGCTTTGTTGCCAATGCCTGTCACAAAATATGTCAGAAACCCTAGTTTACATAGAACCTTCTAAAAGATGAAGAAATTCATGGCCATCCAGCCAAAAGGTATAACATATTAGTTCCTTCTTTTATCTTAAGCATACAGTACCTTTTTATTAATAATTTATAAAACAATCAAAAACTTCAGTCCTATCTTGAAACTGACACACGGGGGAAAATATTACACCCATTTTTTCGATCATTTTGCATAATGATCGCATGTTGTATTCTGGACAACTTTGTCAACAGCTAAAAAACAATCGTTAAAGGACTAACAAAATGTAGTACATTAACAAGATTTTCTTATTGTCAATATAATCAAAGGGCGCATAACGAATTTTACAATTTTTAGACATGTTTTTATTTTCGTCTATGAATGTGACAATGACAGAACATTATCAGCATTCCGGTAAAAGAGAATATTTTAGTCAAATAACTGAATGTATGCTTTCAACTTTCAAAACACTTCCTCATGAAGTGACAGCGCAGGATTGGATCTTATAGCTGCCTATGCATTTTATCATATTTGTGGTACAAAGCACTACCACCATATAATCAAAGTCTGTCAAAAATGTCCTTGACCCTGTCACCCTCATCACTTTGTAGTGACATGACATGAATAAACTGTTTTATCAATTAATATCTTAATGATTTCGTTCGAGTTCTTTGAAAGGTAAGGTGGTGCTTTCCTTGTAAAAAATAACTGATATAACTTGTTGGCTTACTAAGATTTATTTTTTTCAAATTGAACCAATTTTTCAATAAATCACGCGAAAACTGATTGGCCACCCTTGGTGGCTTAGACCGTACCAGTCTTAAGCTAATGCTCGTCTTCTGCCCAGGGCTGACGTCAATTCCTTCTTCCTCCGGAAATGGCTGGACGTCTTGGCTGTGTATGAGGACCCTGACCCCCGCCGCCGGCGACAAAGCCTCCACGTATTCTTGTTGCTCGATATACAGGGTGACCGTGAAGCCTATAGAAATGAATTTACACCAGGTTGATTTAGGCACTTTTATGATGGGTAACATTAAAAAAATGCTCGAACACTTTTGTTAACTTAAATTTAGTTATGGTGGGTACAGAAGTCAGTTCAAGAAGAAATGCATTTTATTTTTCATTTGAAAATGGCACATTTGTATTTGAATACAGAATAAGTTCCCTTTGCCTTAGCATATCTGAGTTTGAGTCAAAAGGCCTCCTGAATTATGCAAATACAGATTATGTTTTTTTAGCTTCTTTTTTTACTTTTGCATACGTATGATAATAATACTATTCAGTAATACGTATATGGATTTCCAATTGGAAAAAGTGTTTTGAATTGTTTGCATTCATATCCAATTAGTCGCATTTGAACCCAAGCCTTGCGGGTAGAGATTTATAGATTACTTCTCAGTGCTGTTGAAATCATTGCTTAATCTGCTGTGTCCTATATTTTCTCCAAACATGACTTCCATTACAATGAAGCTTTTACATATGACTTTTGCAAATTAACATTTGAAAGACTGTGCATATCGTTAAATTGTCAGGATATTGAACAAAAAAAATTATCCTGTCAAGTAATATAATATATTTAATTTTCTTACATATGCCAAAATAATTTCGGAATGGACGTTAACGTAATTCGTTTATAAAGACCAGATCGTGTATTTATTTACTCAGCAAGTAGTCCTAGGACGACTTATTGATGATTAGAGTTATCTCTGGTTCCAAGATATCTAAATCGTGACTGAATAAAATATTTTAAAAAAAATCTATAAAAATTAAAGTTGTCATGAGTTCCCTTCGATGTGTATTTCGTGTAAACCCATCATTAAGATGTTTCGAGTCTAGTAAACTAAAGTATTTAACAAAACAGTTTATACATATGTTTAATTGCAGAAACATTGCAAACAAAGACCAATATAGTTTTATTAATTATGCCCCCAAATAAGGCTGATAATCAGTATAGGACAAAAGCAATCCTGAGTCGCTCAATAACATAGCGCTCCATCTAGGTAGAAACCTGATATTTAGAGGTGACCCTGATAAATAAACACTCAGTTTTACATTGATCTGTCAACACAGTTTTTTGGTCACCGTCACAGTAAGAAGTTAAACCTAAAGCTCACCGTACAGCGGGCCTGGTTTTGAACTCTTCAATATTGCCTGGTCGTTCACACCAGCGTTGAACGTGTAACAGTTGCCATATCTATGGTGGTTCAGACCTGTAAAGTTCCTGTGGAGTCAGAAGAATAATTTTAGAAAGTGTATTCAATATACTTTACAGGTTATCAGTGAAAATATCAGTATATGCAACTCTTTACGAAAAGGGGACATAATGCATCATTTTCTCCAAATGCTGAGCATGTATTGATACATTTATTAATGATGACTCATGAACAAGACCATTTGACTTTTTTTTTAATCTTTTCAATTTTACGGCTTTTACCAAACCTGCCCCCCCCCCCAAAAAAAAAAACATACCTTAAATATCTTAAATAATTAAAACCAATGAACGTTTTATATTACATATTTAAAAGAAAATAAACTTATGTGATAAATAATATATGTATATTATGTGTCACAAATCTTTGTTTTTTAAGTAGCTTTTTTAAAATGTGGTATGAATGTGGTAATTTATCATCATTAAAATTATACAATACATACTATGAGTGACAGAAAAAGATATCAGAGACACGTACAAAGGAGAACACGTTTTCCCATTGTAGGTACACTCCTGAATAAAGTCCCCGACTTGATGGCCATAATCCCGACGTGCTTCTAGATCCATTTGGGCAACAATGCGAGTCAGGTTCTCAGAGCTAGCCACAAGAGCGTTGTCGGAGCCGGCAGTGAACCAGTCTTTGCCCGTAAGGTTCACTTTTGGGATGTAGTAGTCATCAGCTGGACTCTGTACGGAACAGAATTGTTTTTTTTTATACTGGTGAAGCATATATATGCAGGTGGTGCAAAAAACAAAGGTACTGAAGCAATGGAACGATTGCGTGCTGGTGTTTAGCAAGAGAAAAAAAACGACAATGGTGTTGTCTATCGTGAAGCTGAATCAGCAAAAATGTACGTAAACATTTTTGAGGGAAGCTTTGCTAACTTTTGAGAAAGGCATATACATAAATAATGTATAAAGGCTCAGTTTTGGATTTCCTCCTAGCCAGATATGTGTACAAAAACGCCTGAACATTTCTTCTAAAGCAAATCATGAAAAATCATCATGGATGACAATGTGATTTGGGGTGATTCAGCAGAAATCCATAATAGAAATCTCCTTTTTTCTTTGCAGTCCATGGCCATGCTACAGAGATCAGGATTAATTGGAACTCGCGAAAGGAATCAAGGTCAGCAATGTTGCATTCAGGGTTCCCGTATTCACTGATGAATGCGTCAAATCTGACCCGCAGAAGGTCAGGGCTATCAATGTTAAACTATAGCCCAAGAATGTAACTAAACTGGAAAGATTTATGGCCATGGGAAATTTAGGTGAATTCACACCAAATCTGAGTGGTGAGACCGAGCCACTTCGTCAGCTTCCACACAAAGAGTGTGAGTTACCAAGGCTAGCATCGTAACAGACTGCATTCGATAAATTTGAGAAGCCAATATCTGGCTATCCTATACTAAGATATTACAGCGTACAAAAGCCAGTAACTTTCACAAGAGACGCATCACAGGATGTTGAAGGAGTTGCTGGTAACGGACGTTATTGTAGAGACTGATCATAAGTCGGTTGTGACTATATGTGGTTAAGTTCATCGTCAAGTAGAGACTCGGCACATAAGGAGAAAGACGATTCTGAGGTTATGTCAATGGTATTAAAGTGTAAAAGGGACTCCAGATATTAGCACAAGTCATACAAAATGAACTGCCAGAAGATAAGCGTTATGTACAATGATTTTATCTTCAAGAGAGAATGCCTTATTACCCCTAGAGCTTTACAGGCCGAATATACATATTTGTTATGTACAGAGGGTAGGCTGAGCAATTTTTCTGAATGTAAGAGTACTAGATGGGACTGAAAAGAATATGTCTAGCATTCAAAAGGTGACATAATTAACACACCAGGTTTAAATAGACTAGATGAAACCATAGCTGACACCTTTACTGCAATAGGGTTATATTAAAAATACAGTGGAAAATGCATGAAGCATAGAAAGAAGCATAGGTTTAACACCATCACTCTTTTCCGGAAATGATCAGCTAGTCATGATTAATAAACATTTGAGATTTCAGGGCACTAGATGAAGCTACAGCTAAAAAACTGACATCTTGCTGTAATTCGGAAGTCTAAAAATATAGGGGAAAATGCGTGAAAATAGAAAACAAAATACAGATTGTGGCGTCAGACTTTTCGAACTGATCAAGCTAGTCATGATAAATATACATGTATTAATCGTCGTTTTTACGATCTAGTGAAAAAATATAGTTATCAAGGAACCTTGAACAATAGGTGGAATGACTTCAAGAGTGCTCAAAATCATTGCCAATGGTCATTAGAAAACAGGTAACAGCTTCCATATTTAAGGTTTTCTGGAAGATTTAACTAAATACTCCCTAGCTGCTAAGTTAGAAGTTTTTACGTCAAACTTGTTTCCATCTGACTTAAAGGGAACTAAAATCATGCAGGTTCGTTCACATAGCTCACAGAATGTATGCCAAAATGATCATCATTTTAGTAGCCAAGGGGACATTGGAATGACCTGCCTTTAAATGTAGAAAGTCATTTAAGTCATTCAATCCAACGGTTAAGGTTTATGCATATAATTTCAACCCATCTGAACTTTCAGTATGTTTTTTCCTCTATACTCAACATACATAGGTCACAGAGACCTAGTTTCATTTCAAAAGATATTTTCTCCGAACTTCCCTGAATGTCACATGAGAAGATTCTAGGCCCAATGGATACAATATGTACCCCAGCTGGGTGCTCGAATTCCATAACCTTATTCCATTTTTTTTTCAATCTGCCTAAGACCTCCTTGGAAGAACAGTTGGAAAATACAGGACTGATAAATCAATATGCATGGAAAGAATCATGGTACTCATTTTTTGCTAGTTATTGAGCTTTTGTGTATATGCATATATTGTTTTAATGTCTTGGATACACAAACAGGCCTGATAACACGAAGAACAATGGTCACAGTAACCTAATTTCAAGAAGGAAGTTTTTTATTCACCTCCAAGGATGTCAAGTTAGAAGATTCTAGCTCCAGCGGATCCTATTTGTTCCCCATTAAAGGTGACAGGACGGCTGGAGGGATAGACGGCGGACAAAGAGTAAAAGATATTCCTCAGATGTCTGAATCTGAGCTAAAATTCTTAAAAAAGGGTTAAATAAGAAATTAGTTGTTGTTGTAAATATATCTGAAAATAGATTTTTGAAAACACTTGTGTTAAAAACCAAATTTAGGGCAACACCATTATGTACCAGCTTCCACACTTCAAGTTAAACCGACACAGCAATTACAAAACTGTGCGGCAAAGTTGTCTTGGTTTGATGTTTTCAACAGTGTTGGAACAGTTTATAACCTGAACTGGTAACCAGATTCACTTCATTTCTGTACTTTTAGGAAATAACATCACAAGATCCACAGAATATAGACGAATATTGTTGTTACACAAACAATTCGCAAGGTTTTTTGTTTTTCATAGCTTTTGTGGTTAACGTTATTGGGATAACATTCCCCTTACAGTGAAAGTATTGAACGTATTAGAAATAAATCTAACAACATACATATTCAGAGAATACATTAATTCATTTTAATATCTTATAAACCCCCAGTAAAACCATTTATGCTAGCATGTTGAGCTCAGCTGACAAAAAGCGATCACTCTTGTCCGTCGTCCGCCCAGCAGGCCGTCCGATATTTAGTTACAGGGAGCGAATCGAAACCATTGGACCTGGAATATCTGAACTTGACGTGAAGAAAGGTCCCTAAAAATCTCCAGGAGCATCTGATATGAGCTCACTGTGACCTATATTTTCTGGGCCATGGGATCAAATCTGCACCAAAGAATAATTAAAATAATTATACTAAAGCTCCAGTATCTGTATCACTAAAGCCTTGATTGCCTTGGTTATTTACTGACAATTTTATTAGGTCCTGAAGGTGGCGCCACCTATATTTTTTGTTATATATTTTTAAGCACTTTTTCTCTTTATTTATACCTTCGGTTGAATAAGGCGGGTCAGTTAACAGGGCAAAAACTGGTACCGTTAGACCTAAAATCTTCAATTGTGACATCTAGGGCAGTCTCAGAAACTGAGATTAATTCATTGGAACCTATATTCCGTGAGCTACTGGCCAAAAACATGAATAAGGGCACTCCGACAGTCCGACAGGACACAAATTAAAACCATTGGGCCTAGAATCTTCTAACGAGACATTAAGAGAGGTCTTAGGCAAATGTCTCTGCAAACCTAAAATTAGACCATTGTATGTAACCTATATTCTGTGATCTTCCTTCCAAAAGCATGACTGAGCATCCGGACAGTCAGGCAGGGCACTAAATGTTAATGATGGAACCTAACCTTCTAATATGACAGCCAGGGATGTCCTTGGCAAATCTCCTTTGAATCCTGAAATTAGGTCACTATGACGTATATTCAGTGAACTATTGGGAAAAGCATGATTTAGCACCTTGAAAGCCATATGGGAACAAAACTATATTATAGGACCTTGAACTTTCTAACTTAAAAATTCTGGCAGGTCCTGGACAAATCTGCTGCAGCCCCTGAGATTAACTTATGATGACCCATACCCTGTGAGCTACAAACAGAACACCTAAATATGAACATCCAAAAAGTCAGAAACGGCACCAATCTTAACTGTTGAGTCTATAAACGTCTTTCTCAATGTAAAAGGGATGTTAGTAAAGCCTCCATGGACATCTGAATTAAGATCATTGTGACCCATATTCTGCAAGATATGTGAATGAACATGATGTGTGCACCCTATAACAAAGATTTGCATGAGTTGTTGGACCAATAAATTCCTAATTTGTTTAAGATCCTGGAAGGTTTCTGTTAAAGTATGTTCGAAACCGGAAGTAATGGCGTTGTAACCTATATTCTTTGCGCTATGTGAAAGAAAATGATTTTATACTTATTGGTCAGATGGGCATAAATTGTAGCATTTTGACTAAGAAACTCAGATCCAGGAAAATCCTTCCTGGAACCCAAAGTACGGTCACTGTAACCTATATTATGTGAGCTGTGTGAAAGAACATGACTTGATTACACTTTCTAAGGACTATGGGCCAAGAGCATGATTTTGAGCATTGTGTTTGTCAGTCAATCATAGTTCCAGGTTCCTCAGCAAATATTTTATAAGATGATTACATCAATAATAAATGCATGCTTCAGCTGTATGTCTGTATCTCAACCTGGTCCGGTTAAAACAAAACGAATTAAAACTAAAAACATGAAATTCCTTTAGGTGTTCGTTGCAACCGGTAGCGGCTGATGTTTTTGCTACAAGTAGCATCACTGATGCATTGGATATATATCATCAAGGGTTAAAAAGGCCACTAAATGAAATGCAGCCATCAAGGATAAACCAGATACTTTTCGAAGTGGTATGCCCTGTTTACCACTCATCTAAACAAAATGAAGTCACAAAACAGGGCATTAAAAAGGAAGGCCATGAAGCTAATAACATATAGTTTTTGGGATGAATACAAAATAGTTGGGAACTGTTATAAAAAGTGTGATAGATGGGCTTAAAGTAATTACATGAATGACTTGATACTTAATGTGAAAGGTTACATAAGGAAACTGTTCTCCATCCGGGACAAATTGACTGGGACATCTATGGAAACTCCCATGCCTTAAGGTGAAGATCAAGACACCCCTAAATGAAGGGGGTCGTAATTTCGAGGGTTTCCTGTACTTTTTATTTGACACCATGTGGCTCTAGTAAAAATTACGGAACTGCCCTGTCGAGGTACTAGTTTTAAGGCTCGTGTTGTCATCTTAAAAAAAAACATGACAAATAAATTTGTTTCTTTGTTTTAGAGTGAGAATATTTTTGTTAATGAAACTTTGTCGACACTATTGATATTTGTAAGTCTGACATCGTTGGAGGAGTGAATGTATATAACACAAACAATGCAAAATGTCACAGCCTTCTATTTTTTATCAGCCTTAAACCGGTGAGGTTACCGTTTCTATCGTTAAATACTGACATACCTGGTTCTTAGCTTCAGTATGTACATCTGAATGATTCCGTTTTAGTCGGGGACTAGGAGACAGGGCTAAGTACCAGCTTTGGTGTACCCCGAGACCACATGAGCCAGTCAACCTCAGCATAATAAAATCGTAGGTTGACTCACATAATTACTTTCAGCAGGGGTAGCTCTTGGTCGTGGTTGAGCCGTAATCGCTTGAGGACTGTCGGTTGTTCCATTTTCAGTAGTTTCCGACGTTGTGCTCACTTCAGGACTATCCGTTGTTCGGTCGTTACTCTCTGTGGTAACAGCGTCTTCTGGGGCAGTAGTGGAAGCTTCATCAGGGGGGATTGTCGAAGCCTTCATAAAAAAATAAGGCTGTTTATACAGTGTGCGGATTTTATAACTTCATGGAATTATTTGTATAATACAACGGAATTCTTATAATTTTAGCAGGGGCGTACAATATAGTCAGGATATAAGGCTTTTCCCTGAGTGACCATTCGTCGGGTGTACATGTATATTTTCAAACGTGGTTTCAAATTTGAAGGTGTCTCTCATGCTTTACATTGAGAGTGGATAATCTTTTGAACCATTTAGGCCAGACAGCGCCAATCGCACCGGACAGAGGCTGTTCGTTTGATCATATCTACTTGTAAGCAGCCGGGGGGCGGGGGACCTCCAAACACACTCAACAAGGACATCTGGCGTTAAGTCGACGAACCAATATTTTTTAAAGGGCAGTATTACTGACCTCTCAACTTCAGCACTTAAGCAACCAATCATTTTAGGTAATATTATTTTTTTTTTTCTTTTATTTTTTAAATATTACTAACAGCTCGTAGATAAACTAGTTCATACACCCTCATTTCTAAACGGAAATTACCTAGAGTTCATTTATATGTACGCAAAGTTAGCCAGAAATCATATAAATTTGATTGAAAAGTTAGAGGAATCACTAGTTTTAAGAAATCTTACTGAATGTGTTACCCGATTGTTGGAGTTTTATAGTATAGTAAATTATAAACTATACATTCAGTGATATACTGTCTGAATTATCGGTTACTCTTCATGTAGTTATTATAAACAAACCAAACGAGGCAGTGTATACTTAATATTCGTTTGAAAAATATATATATATAAATATATTTAAGCTGAAAAAATCATTTAGCTAGGTTTCAATAAGTCTAAATATATCCAATTTAAATATCTAATAATCCCTCCACGCCAACAATCACCCTTGGGCGGCCGTGTTCTGTCAACACCTGATTATGATAATATACGGCCCCTGCTTTTAGAACAAATACAGTAACTTTTAAAATTCTCGGTTACACTTAAGGTAGCGTCATATTGACCCTCTGGCATTATAACCAGATTACTGGCGCCAGAGTTTCATGACATCTGCGTCTGAGGATTGCATCATTAGGCTTTATGAAGATGCAAATATTTTCGTCATATCTGATAACGCTTCATGGGCTACAGGTACACTGTAAATCAACATAAACCAGACCATTCGTTAGCATTTTTTGAGTACTTTCTAATAATACCAAATATGAGCGAGAAAAGTTCTTGTTTAACCCAGCATATTAGTAAACCCCTCGGCATATTTGTTGAATTTATGACCGCATGAACACAAGCATGGCTCGCATGGGTTACAGGACGCAGTCAACTTGCAGGCGACACAGGAAATGACCCGTGTCCATGGAGACGGTGTTTCAGTTTGGGTAGCGAGCTCACATATATACTATTGTGTTTATGAGTTTATGAGATTATGGGCCGTTTTCCACAATATGAATGCAACCAGATGCAAGACCACTACGATACATTCCTCCATATTACTGGTATCACGACTCGAGAAGGCTTACCAGCCTAATTATCCGATTGCCTACTGAGTCGGGTTGTCACGGCTACACTTAATGTAGTTCCTATTCAGATAGGTTTCAATGAGTCTAAAAAATTCCTATTTAAATATTAAATAATCATTCCAAGCCAACAACAACCCTTGGGCGCCCGTATTTTGCCAACACCTGATTATGATAATATACGCCCCTGCTTAATGAACATATATATTAACATTTAAAACTCCCGGTTACACTAAACGTAGTCCCTATCGATATCCGAGTTCTCTTAACTAAAGATGTCCCTCCGAAACTTTTGTTATGAAAAAAGGTCATAAATGGTTCCTATATGGTTTCATGTATAACTAAATATATATTACTATTCATACAAATACATGACACTGACAATGATAATTCATACATGCATGGATTTTGGAAGAATTACACAAGTAATACTAGGAGGGGTGCAGCTTTAACCATACATACTTACATTTTTGGTGGAACGAGACCAACGACGATATTTATATTTAGAAATTAATCAACCTGTCGGAAGTTAGATGATTGAGGGTTTGTAAACGAAAACCCATTGAATAAATATACACGCGGGGTTATGAAACGGTAGAGAAAGTTTTCTGCCAGTCACACACGACTGTTCACAATGCATTATTGGTCTTTCTGGCCTCTTTATTAAAACATAAAGGATGTAACCAAGGCATCAAAGATAGGGGGTAAAAAGCTGTTCATCCTACATTTGCCGGCCCACAATCAGCAATACCTATTAACTCAGGAGAGAGCAGGGCGCCCCCTCGCAATTAAGACAATAGTCAAATGTCTTGGAGCGATGTAGGGTTTGAACCCATAACCTTGCAGTCACAAATCCAGTGCGCGAACCATTGTATAAATCACGCTTGACAATGAATAAATGTATGACGCTTTGGTCATGTCATAAAAGTTTTTTTCCTCAAAGTCTAGACTTTTAATGATTTAAGAATAACATATGTTTTATATTGTTTATAAAAATATATATATTTAAATATATAAGATATGTTTATAGTGTTTTGCATTTTAAAGTAATCGCTAATTCTTTAGATAGCAGCTTTTGAAACAAAACATTGAAGCAATGTCATTCAGAAGGCCGCACACAGGGGGGGGGGGGGGGGGGAGATGAGATCGGATGAAAATGGACAAAAGAGAGGTCGATAGCAGGGGGGATTGACTCATATCCCCTGTTTCTCTTACATGGTCTCCGCAGCATATAAAAAAGGCTGTTTTAATCGAAACAAGGGGAGACGCATTATAATATTTTGGCAGGAATAGTGGTTTAAGAAACACTTATAAATAATCAAACGCCAGTCGGTGACATAATGGAGTGCTTGGAATAAGCTGTAATCAGACAAAGTAAAGCATGGTATCTCATAGAGCATCATGCCCCTTATTTTAAACATGCGATACCCGCTCTCTTTGGTCTGGTAAAAACCGTTCCTGGCACAGGGCCAAGAACCAGACAAATGTGAGCGGATGTCCAGGACTAAGACTTGGATTCGAGGGTTCTGTGTTCGGACTTGAAGGCAAGGTATCGAGAAAAAGTAGTTATTCTATTTCGAGTTCAACAGAAAAAAAACAGATGTAACATGTAATCAAGAAATGTTATACACCTTTACACAGAATATTATAAAATAATAACACTATATATACCAAGTTCTTCATCATGAGCTAAATGTAATAAGCCATTATAGTAAGAGCATAGTTGAACTAAGTTAAAATTGTACATGATAGCCTGAAATTATCATATACAAATGCTTTGGTAGAATATTTAAATGAACTTGGGCTCGGATTCGAACTTTGGGTTCCGGATGACTCCGACTCGAAGGCGGACATATGACGTGATACAAACAAATGGAACTTGGAGGTTTTTTAATACAACCGTAACAGGGAGTGAACTTGTAAAGAAATCCATTTTCACGTAGTTAAAATCAAATAAACAAAAGGGTATGTGCCCTCTATATCCCAATGTAAACCACTTTAATATACACAGCTATACGTATACATTAACTTAATATAAGAACTTACCTCATCTGGCCCTATTGTTGAATCATCAGTTGCCATGCCATTTGGACCCTCAGCTGTTATGCCGTGTAGTGGTGTAACATCCCTTTTTTTCCGAAGGTGAACCTCGAGGATTTCATCAGCATCATAATCATCATCATCAGTCCCTTCATCATACCATGTTTCAATGTGATTTTCTCCATCCTCTCCCAAGTTACTTGACCCGGCAGGAATTGCCTCATATGTTTCTTCAAATGACTTCCAGGCTACTTCGCGCTTTCTCCTCACTGTCTGCGGTGCGGTCGCACTGGACGAATCGTTAGAGCTCGAGTTGTCTCCAGAGCCAGAGTATAATTGAGATTCCAGTGCCTCAGCGAAGTTACTGATGGCCGCGTCAAGGTATTCATCCCTACTTGCTTGGCTACGGCGGAACTGATTGACATTACAGATTGTCACAGCGGGAAAGTCAAGTTCCTCTACATGTACCTGTAACGAAAATGATATAATGTTATTCACGAAAAGTACTGAATATTCAGCCAAGAGGCAGAAACGATAGGTCGAGTATCAATACCGAGTCCAGTGAAACACACTCAAATTATTACGGTATGTCAGAGGATTGACTAGCGCGTAAACAAAGATTGTTTGATATTGCTCAGAATCTAAGTATAATTTGAAGATTTTGGAGTGGTTCAAAAGCGTTTTTCCGATATAAACTTCACCGATTCGTGGCCCTTGTTACCAATCTCTTTCTTACCGGGACGTTGTCCTCGGAGTACTTTCGTACCACTTCCCCATCCCTTTAACAAACTATCACAGGTTTTTTTCTAACATTTTCTCGAAACCACTCTTGTGGCTTTCATTTTGCGTAAACACTAAAACCAGTATCGCATGTCGAAATTCTGGGTGTACCACTAGTTTTGTTAATCACCTGTCTTGCATTACCGTGCCAGATAATTGAGAATGATTTCCATAGAATATCAACTTTTTTTCACTACGATATAACTAGCGGTATACCTCAGTCAATATTTGAATACGAAATCAACATTAAGCCACATATTTTTGCGAACACGATTGCATGAATGGAACCTATATCGATCATGTACTGAACATAGTTGCTATAACAAAGCATGCCATCCGCGAAGCGAATAAAATATGTGTACTTGAAGCAATGTCAAGTCACCAGACTTGCAATTTATGTTGTCGGTCTTACAAAATCATATTTATTGTAGTCATATGTTATTAAGATTTGACTGTTTTCAGATTTAATTCCCAAAGCTCCACATTAAGTATATACTTGTTGTTTTTTTTTAAACTGATCGATATGATTCACTCTTCTTATCCCAAAGGTAACAGTGTTCTGTTTAGCAAGATTTGTTTTCTCTCCAATTGACTCATTTATTAAATCCCGGACACAATCAGGGCTTGCTAGGGGAAAAGGTCTACTTTCATTTTCAGTCCGCTTATAATGACAAACGAGGCATACGAGTAGAAAACATGTCCTGAGTCATGAATAAGCTAATACTTAGTTTAATAAACTGAGAGAAATCGCGTAAAATTAGGCGATGTCAAGTCTACGCGCTACATATTTAACTAAAGGAATGTAATTACATGAATTTCGCGATTTCCATAATGTATATATCTAGTCCTTCATGACATACTCTACATTGTGTTTTTTGCCCAAAGGAGAACCACTTGTCGTTATAATATTTTCGGCTCTCAGTAGTGTTTGTCTCTCTCTTGACACTCTTGGCGATATAATTTACTTATTTTTATTATTATTATTTACTTTTTGCCACTAGGGTAGGGGGAGGGGGGTTTGGATCGTTTATTCCTAGCTAGTAGCAAGAAAAACTAGGGACCCATGTGTAACCACGCTCAGTTGTGATTTTTCCAAAAGGTGGCCGGCCCTGTGACCTTGACCCTTGATCTTGTGACCTTAAAGTCAAAGAGTAAGGTATAAGAGCCAACTGTGAAAAATGGAAGGTTTTGGATGACAGGATGCTTATATTGTACCCTGAAGATTGTCAATGAAGAGAGTTTCATGGCCCTTGTATTTGACCTTGTGACAGCAAATTCAATTGTGTTTATGGAAGGTGTGGGATGTTAGTTTGGTATTAAATGCATTAAAAGGCCTTTCTAGTGGACCATGTGACATTGGCCTTCAACCTTGTGAACTCTAAAATTACAGATTCATCCTCAGTTAAATAGTAAGGGATTTTCAATGATGGAAGGTGTTGCATTGAAACTTTGGCCAAAGTTGTTCGATTTTATTCAAGAACTTAGATTAAACAACGTGTGTGTGAAATGAGAGGACAAAAAAATGCAGTACTTCAAACGTTGTGATTCAAAATTGAGGGCAAAATATGGCATTCTTCTCAAGTTAATAGGTTCATATGAAATTCTATGATTATGATTATTATCATAATTCAGCTGAAGATCCTCTCAAAAGTCAACATTGATAACTGATACTATAGATGGATTTGGCAGTCTAATAATTAAAGGAAAATGCTCAGAAAATATAAAAATAACAGTCTTTTTGAAATGATGAAAAAAGACACTTGATTAAACCTCAGTTGAGAAATAAATATCACTGATACATAATGGTAAAGGAAAAGTGTGTTGAAAATAAAATTAAAAAAAAAAAATAAGGTGGCGCCAGTAGTCTGCAGGAACTGATAAAACTAGTCCTGATCAGACATATATAAGGTTCCATGACACTAGATGAAACCAAAGCTAAGAAACTAATGTAATTGCTGTCAATGAAGGTCCAAACATAGAACAAAACTATCTTAAAAGTTAATAAATATATATACAGGTGGCGACAACAGTCTTAAGCACCTGATGACACTACGCATGCTCGGAAAGCTTAGGAAACATGGGATTTTATACATTAATTATTGAGATACTGAAGATTTTGAAACAAATTATTCTTGGGTGCTAGGATCAAACATTATCAAATGTAAATAAATTTATAATGACTTTTTGATTTGTTAGTCTAACCTATGATGTTGCTACATGAAATTTATTTGGGTAATTAACTTTTTTTGAGAATACACGGAATTTCAAACATCGACTGAGGGTGGAAGGACAAACTCGTAGATAAGCCATGTGTTGTCCGGATGCAGTTCCTTAATTTTCAACAATTTTCATAGTTACTACCTCTTTTCTTGATCTTAAAAGAATTATAGTTTAAATAAAACGATTTCTCGTATCTCTTTTAAGTTCTCATTCATGCCTTTGTTTACATCCACCGCAATCGCTAAGTTAGAGAAGAACAAAGATGAACAAACATATTTGTGGAATTGAAGTCCCAATTTCTGCCATTTGCTATCTTTCATACTATCGGGACCAATATGTTTCAGTTTTATGTTTCCCTGAAGATGATTCAACATGTCATTGTGGTTGTGTTAAGTTTTCCTGGTGCCTTTTAGGTTATGAAATCGGACCAAATTTAATATTATTGTTTTGGAGCTGGAGAGAAAAAAATTAGACAGACACTCAAAAACTAAGCCTTTTCAAGGTATCCATAAAAGCAATCACTGACTTTTATATTAGGGGAAGGTATCGAATAATATTAGGGGAAGGTATCGCATGAAAATAAGACAGACAGAGGGACATACAGACAGACCAATATCAATGTCCCCCGTTCAGGGAGGCGCGTTCTATCAATCATACCTTCGGCCGTGATGACCAGTTATATAATTAATACCGGCAAGGATCTTACCCACCAGGTGCGATGGTTTACACACCTCGTACGTTTATTTTTTTATTTGGCCAATTAGGCACTAATAATCATCTTTTTCTTCTCTCGCTGACGAAGCATTAATTTGAAATGAGAAGTAGCTAATAAACCAAACATAATGGAATCCTTACCTTCGATGTGTCTAGGATAAACATACATGGATCTATATGTAGGGAGGAAGATGACACCTTTCAGACTGACTCTTATTTACCATAGAGCACGTTATACTGCTTAAATGCTTACCTTTTTTAATTAACTTATCCATTTGTGGTGATACTCGTGTGTTTTCTTTTTTATTATAAATAAATTTGTTAAAACATTTATGTTGTTCTTTCACGCAAACATTTGTTAGGACTATATAATATAGGCCCTAAACATATGCAGTATTTATCCATTAATCAAGCCTGAATAATATATATTGTTGTGTTTATGTTTGATAAAACTATCAAACCTCTGCTTGATAACTTGATAAGACAATTTTCAACAAAATGTTCAATTCATTTATGAAAAAAACTTACCCGGATATCAACAATAGCTGGTTTTTCAAGGTACCTGCGAAACAAACGTGACATCTGCCAAGAAAGTATCCCTAACGCTCCGAGAAGACATGTTATCCATAGGAATCTTTGCCAGACACCTTTTGATCCTGACAGACGTCCAACCCCGTGAATGGTTGTGTATTCCGTAAACTCTTTTATTTTGTCCTTAAATCTCCCCATTTTTATCCTTCTTTGCTTTAAATAATGAGAATAGGTTTAAGAGAATCCGTCCTTTCAAACCTCAACATTTGAAAGCACCTTTCCTGTTCATTCTTCGTTCGTAAAAAAAAGACCCTCTGTTCTGGTTTTAGTATTAAAATAAGTTCATCCGCATGAACTATTACTGTTAATTGAATTAATAGTACTATTAGTACAACATGAATTATTAAATGGTCCAAATCCAAATGTACTTTTATGTGTTCTGGTTTCTACGTTATTTTTTTTTCTGAGGATTAGCGCGGCTTCTCTTTTCTTCACTCAAATCATTGTCGAAAACGTCAGAAACTGTTGGCGAAATTTGTTTTCGTGCAAAGCGACCGGTCTTTATTGACCGCATCTGTACAGTTTTTGACTATATATATGTATCAACGCCACTTCGTTGTGTTGAACATGCTTCTATAGAACCTGCTAAAAACACCAAGCCCCTTGTACACCGACGCGAATAAATTTTCACCTCTTCAAAGTCACTGAAGTTGACGTCACTGATGTGTCATGTCGATGACTTTGCCATTTATGTCTCCCGGTTGCCTTTTTCCCCAATTGGCTCCTTGAAAAATTTATTTGTTTTACTGCAAGAGATCGATCTATTGCTGACAATAGATATGACAACCAATGAGTTTGCTGAAAGCTTATGTAGCGTAATGCTGTGATGTTTGTTCGCTAGACATGCAACCGTAAAATTAGGATTTTAACGTTCCATTGCTAAGTGTCCGCACTATTGGAACTTTTACCGAGATTTTATACAACCAAGCTTCGTCTCAATCGCTTCAACTGGTTCTACATATTTAACCCTGTCAAAAATATATATAAACGGCTAAAAAATTCGCGAGATTTTGAATGATTAATATCGATAAAACCACAAAAAAACCCTTTTACTCAACAAAAAAGTCAATTTTGAAGAAACGGTATCCGATACTCATTGTTAGCAGCCCCTACAAAAAACAATAAGGTTATACTTGTCATAATTAACAAATATATACGTTATCAATGACCTATTTACAATGAAGAGTCACATATCAGAGGGCAGTTGTATGTATTATTTTTTTTTAATGTATAGTAAAAAAATTAAAGCAACAAATAAATACTATTCTGTGATATTACTACCATAAACATTTTTTTTCAAAGATGAACAATAATTGGATAATTAATGGTGCAGCAAGCCAAGCAGGCCGTCGGATTCGCCCCCTATTTCAAACATTGAATCGACACTGGTAATGGGCGGCAAGCAAAATATAAAACGAACATCTGCTAAAAAAATCAGCCCGGGATCAGCAAGAATTTAAATTACAAAGGTGTAGCGGAGGTTTTGCTCCTCCTCACAAGAGATGTGTGAGGGTTCTAGACACATTCCTGTAAAAACTGCCCTAGAAAACTCTATGAGACACTATTTTTTTTTTTCATTTTTAACATATGTTTTCCACTACATTGTCACTTATAAAATTACCAGACCAATTATTAGCTATGTGTACTACTTAGATGAGTTTTCACGGTTCTGGCGGAGTACACTTTTACTTAATGTAGATAAACTTTTGCTGTGGATGTGCATGCAGATTTATATCAAATAGAACTGTTAAAATAAAACAAAATGGTGCTCCTATATGGATTCCGCACGAAAGAATGCAATAAAATTCGGAAATCGTACACGGCAGAGGCTGCACGCGAACGTTTCCCCAAAGTGGTTATTTTTTCATCGCCCATTGATTTACAACACGCGCGGATGGTATGTGTGTTAGATCCCAGAAACCAACATTTGGTTCCACGGACGTTGATACGGAGCAGGCTGATTTTTTTATTTAGTTTTTGAAAAAAAAACTTAACTAGTCCAGATGAATACTTGATATGTTATTTATACATGTACGACGATTAAAATTCCCAGGCATTTTGTTTTCCTATTTATTTTTAAGACGACTTTTTTTCAAGATTATCAAGTTCCTTCAATTTAAAAAAAACTTTCAAAAAGGGGTTAAGAAAGATAATTAGCTCTAGGTATTCTAAATCTGAAAAACAAATCACTTGTTGTTATTATTCCACACCGCCCACAAAATAGCCAGATACCCTTAAGAAAGGGTTGAGGTGGCTGAAAAAGGGAGGTGGCCTCTTGACCCCCCCCCCCCCCGACCCGCTTCTGAAATATGTTAACAAAGGGACAGTTTCTAAACAGTGTTGCTAATATATACTGCAATCGACACGATTAACTTTTAATGACAAGTGGATTGTTTAATAAAGGATATTATTTTTCCAGCAGAAGGGTGCATTACACTTGTTCACTGATTTTACTTTGTGAATAATTCAATAAGTTTTATCTATTGATTGTGAAATATAGTTGACAGCCAGGAAGCACATGGACTCAACTTACGTGGGCATACTTGTAGACGAACTGTGAACTTGACACGGAGCAAGGAAATACTTCAAGCTACTCCTCTTTTCAAGTCCATCCCCATCCTCCACCCAGAAAAGGTTTCTCTTTAACCTTGGGAGGAAGCTCGGACTTTGTTTCGGGTTAATTGCGCGGGGTAAATACTTCAAGCTACTGCCCAGCCCCCGAGACAGAAATCAGTTTATCCCCAGGATTAGCTAAGACTTGATTTCAGGTGAACCCTTCACTTCTAAGAAAATTCCTCACTGAATTCCTCACTTAATGTTAAATTATAATGATTTAACGCATGATATATGACACGAATACAACATGTTAAAGATACAGGCTTTAAAGCTAGATTCAATGTAAAACTAGGAAAGATGTGCAATGTAAATTTTGTTCTTAATATTATGGATAATGACTCATGCTTATGAATAAAAGCGCATGACACTAATGTGTAAGTCTCAAATCGATTTAAAATTACCTGAAGGTTATTCTTAAATCAAGGTCATCCTAACCCCCCCCCCCCCCCCCATGAATATGATTGCAAGCTAGATTTACGAGTTGGGTGGGTGGTGGCTGGTAATCGGAAGCGGGGAAAATTTAAACCGTTACACTGAGTCTGCTATTATCTGCTAATCAGTGGATAAAACCCGTAGAATCTAAAAAATGGCCTATCGCAAACGTAGTTCACTAAGACGATATATACAAGTTCATGGCGTATGTCTGATTATATATATATATATATATATATATATATATATATATATAGTCACACAGACGCTTTGACATTGTTATAACTACAGCCCTCTTACTGTTATTTTCAAAAGTGTTTATTTTTTAAAGTTTGTTCGATTCAAAATGAGTGGTGACATATATTATACATACAATTAAATACACATCCGCTGGGGAGGGGACCAACTACGCAGGTCCAGTTCCTGGGAATGCTGTAATAAATGCTTTATTAATGGGTTGGGAAGAGCTTCATTGTGTAGTAAAATTTGTTTAAATAGGGTCAACCAGAAATAACGTGATCCTTAGTAATATTCTTAATGAATTATCGATGCAATACTAACAATCTAATTGAGAGGGCTGTATGATGTAGGCATGCAAGGCAATATATATGATTGAGCATCTTGTCGATCAAGTCATACTAAACGACATGAAGTGTGTCTTTTGACACAATAGCGGCTTTCACTTCCACCTGAAATCAATATCCAGTAAGATGTCGGCATATGTAACAGAAACATTTTCTTTAATAATCACTTTGGACAAAAAAAGAAAGGTTTTCGAGATATGAACATGATATCGCGAATATGAAAATGATATCTCGAATATCGCTGTCACAGCCCCATAGGACTTGACGACCAGGTTCTTTTAAATGGTAGACCAAACCGGCTGTCAATCATTCATACACAACAAAAGGTGAATAAGCAACGAGTTAAAAACCAAATCAACATATTAAAATTAAACTTACATTTCTCAGCAGAGGCATTCCACACAAAATAATATCGATGATCACAAGCGTCAAAATTAGATAACAAAATTACTTAGTCAATTATGTACACTGCACAGGAAAGTTCTCTTTGTCTACATAGTTCCTGATCACATGACTATCGCGCACACGTAGCACGGGAATCTTAAGCCGCTCGCTCAGTCATCTCGCTCTTGTTTATATACACAGGGATCCAACCATGATTATTTCTTTGCTGGAGTACACGTTCCTTCCTAGTGGCAAAGTCCACAAAGTACTGACAGATAGATGCACAGGCTATTCTATATCAATGTCTTTCACAGCTGATATCTCCTAGATTCGTCCAGCACCACACCAGGTAACTGAACATGTCTCCACAGAACGACATTTGCTACCTCTGTCTTTTCGCGTATGATTAATGCCCTTGGCCTGTTACTGGAAGTGCTCACAGCAGATACATATCGTGGAATTACCAGTCCTTTGGTATATGCGATTTCCACTCTGAAGTCCGTTACTCAAGTATCAGCATGGCCCTCCACAGACACTGACAATTTACACTTACAGACATCGTCTCTAAGCCGCCCTGACTCTGATGAACGCAGACCTGCCACCTGACTGCAGAAAATCGTCACATTACACCTAACTGGCGCGCTAAAATGGCAATTGTCGCGATTTCTCATCAAACACGGCTTATATGTGCTTGCTGACGTCACAGATCCTGACTGTCTTCTTGTCAATCATTTCCCTCTATTATGCCGACTATCATTAATTACATGAATACCAAAATGAACACGCCTCCAGAGACCATTCCCTGAGAAAATGCAGATAAGCAGGTGTTTGGCCTTGAAATTTTTAGTAAACAACCTACTGAAGTTACCTTCTAGACAGAAGACGGCTACCAGAAAATAAAACTGTACTGAAATTACCATCAAATGAGGCACCTGTGCTCTGCAACTTAAGGTCTCATGGCCACTTCAACAGTAACCACCAATCACATGTGTCCAACATGTGGGAGGTTCTTCCGTACCCGTATTGGCCTTATAAGTCATCTCCATAAACAAAAACCTAGATCACCTGCAAAACTTTGATACGCATGGTCACCTTTCACACAGCGATGGACGAACAACATCATCCTCATCATCACTCTGACGTCACTACTGTGATGTTAAATGTATGCTAATGCATTGAGGGATTGAGGACCTAGATTAGCTTCGTGGTAGAAGAAACCCCCGCAAAACGGAAGTCATTGGTTCGAGTGAACCGGCTTATCTGTATATTTATGTTCTATCTCTATACAATGGATCAACATATTCATCTCTCTCCTTCTCTTTCTCTCTCCCTCTCTCTCTCTTAATATATACAGTGGACTCCTGTATGATGACCACCCCTTTAACACGACCACCCCGCTAACACGACCACTTTTCTTGGTCCCAGAATTGTCTTATATAAATAATCATATAAAAGCTTCGGTAACACGACCACCCCGCTATCACGACCAACGACCACCTTTTTTGGTACCGACCTTCAGATTAGCCCCCGTATCACGACAATTGGCCCGTGACGACTGCGGCCCGTTGAGCAATGCCACGCAGCTGGACTTAGATAATAGCCCGTAATTAATTAACCGTATCACGACCACTGGCCCGTGACGACCGCGGCCCGTTGAGCAGGTGACAGACAGGCTTACCGCCCAGCTTGGACTTAGATAAAGCTCGTGATTAATTAGCTGGACAATCATCCGACCAGCCATGGTTAGGCTTGTTTAAAATGCCGCCCACCATATACACATCAATAGATATTGGACTCCATGGTCCGTTACCTTGTCTGTTGAGTACGGCTGTTAGATCAGCATTTAACATACTGATAAGAAAAAGGAGTTTTGCAAACATAACTGACACCACACGCATATATTCAGGTGAGTAAAGTAAAACTGTGACAAATCAGATTTCAAGGATCAAACAGGAACATATAAATAACACTTAAAACTTGACGTGATTATTCTGTTCTCACTACATGTTCGACATCAGATCATCTTCGTGTTAAGTCCAATGCTGTAAGAATGACTTTAATGCAAATGATTTGTTTCATTTGTGTGTTTTATTTCTATGTGAATAACATTTTTGAATCATATTCATGTGTGTTATTTATTTTTCTTTATATTTAAATTTTAAATTAAACAGGGACAACAACTTAACATTTACTTGAAATACCAATTTTATAACCTGCGTTAATTTTGGCAGACTAATGTACAAGCATCCCGCTAAGACGACCACCCCCATAACACGACCAGTTAGCCTGGTCCCGCAAGGGGTCGCGTTAGCGGGGTTTCACAATATATATATTTATATATATATATATATATATATTTATATTTATATTTATATATATATATACATATCTATATATCTAATATATCTAATACATCTATTACAGGGGTGGATTACAGGGGTAAAAAGAAAACGGGGTTCTAACTCAGCAGGAGTTATGACAACGCATAAAAAGGGCAACAGGTCCGGAAAAGAAGAGGATCAGTGACGCAAACATATATCCGAAACCCTTTAAAATGTTGTGGGGGCTGAAAAAAGGGCAGGGCATGTATGTGTGTATATTTGTATATATATGTATGTATATATATATATATATATATATATATATACGGATTACTCCAAAATACTTCCCAGATCTTCATTCCTTCCTCTTATATTTCCAGGGCTTGATCTGTATTCCTGACAGCTGTTTTACGATAGAGCGCAAATCCCTTTTAATTCGGATCATATAAAACACAACTTGTTTCCTTGCAACATGCACGAGATTTCCCAGGCACTAAGTTTCCAATTAATGTACAAAGTCCTACACATGAGCTACATTTTCTCCACTTGATAACTTATCGGTTAATTTGTTGATTTGTTTGTAAGCAATAAAAAAATTATATTTGTAAATTTACAGAAAAAAAAATTCGTTCAGAATATAAAGTAAAGTTATTAGTCATCTGATAATACTATTTAGGAAGGAAGGACGGCGGAAAAAGATCCATCGCTTAACGTTCGTCATTCTTGAAACAGGTGTTCTCAGCTTAAGGTGTTCTTACTTCTCGATACATCGAGTCATCACAGTGCCACCACCAGATTGTGCTGCTTCTTAGTGGTGATATGCAGTATAACCCAGGTCCACCAGTGGCATCTATGTATATCTATGCGGGGTATGTTAACTGCAGTAAGCTGTGACAACTGTTACATCTTGCATCATAATTCTTGTGTCAGTTTATGCACGGACGACTATGAAGGGATTGAATCTACATAATTGAAATGCTTTGCATGTGGATCTGCGGTCCGTGGCCCGTATATTTACCATGTTATAATGTGAATCGAATAATATTAGGGGAAGGTATCACATGGAAATAAGTACCTGACGGACGTACAGAGAAAGGGACATACAGACAGACCAATATCAATGTCCCCCGTTCAAGCAGGCGCGTTCTGTCAATCATACCTTCGGCCGTGATGACCAGTTATATAATTATTACCGGCAAGGATCTTACCCACCAGGTGCGATGGTTTACACACCTGGTACGTTTATTTTTGTTTTGTTTGGCCAATTAGTCACTAATAATCATCTTTTTCTTCTCTCGCCGACGAAGCTTTAATTTGAAATGAGAAGTAGCTAATAAACCAAACATAATGGAATCTTTACCTTCGATGTGTCTAGGATAAATATACATGAATCTATATGTAGGGAGGAAGATGACACCTTTCAGACTGACTCTTATTTACCATAGAGCACGTTATACTGCTTAAATGCTTACCTTTTTTATTTACCTAATCCACTTGTGGTGATACTCATGTGTTTTTTTTTTATTATAAATACATTTGTTAAAACATTTTAGTTTTTTCTTTCACGCAAACATTTGTTAGAACTATATAATATATGCCCTAAACATATGCAGTACTTATCCATTAATCAAGCCTGAATAATATATATTGTTGTGTTTATGTTTGATAAAACTATCAAACCTCTGCTTGATAACTTGATAAGGCAATTCATTTGTGAAAAAAACTTACCCGGATATCCACAATAGCTGGTTTTTCAAGGTACCTGCGAAACAAACGTGACATCTGCCAAGAAAGTATCCCTAACGCTGCGAGAAGACATGTTATCCACAGGAATCTTTGCCAGACACCTTTTGATGCTGACAGACGTCCAACCCCGTGAATGGTTGTGTATTCCGTAAACTCTTTTATTTTGTCCTTAAATCTCCCCATTTTTATCCTTTTTTGCTTTAAATAATGAAAATAGGTTTAAGAGAAACCGTCCTTTCAAACCTCTACATTTGAAAGCACCTTTCCTGTCCATTCTTCGGTTCGTGAAAAAAAGACCCCCTGTTTTGGTTTTAGTATTAAAATAAGTTCATCCGCATGAAGTATAACTGTTAATTGAACTTATAGTACTATTAGTACAACATGAATTATTAAATGGTCCAAATCCAAATGTACTTTTATGTGTTCTGGTTTCTCAAATAAACAACGTTATTTTTTTCTGAGGATTAGCGCGGCTTCTCTTTTCTTCACTCAAATCATTGTCGAAAACGTCAGAAACTGTTGGCAAAATTTGTTTTCGTGCAAAGCGACCGGTCTTTATTGACCGCTATCTGTACAGTTTTTGACTATATATATGTATAAACGCCACTTTGTTGTGTTGAACATGCTTCTATAGAACATGCTAAAAACACCAAGCCCCTTGTACACCGACGCGAATAAATTTTCAGCTCTTCAAAGTCACTGAAGTTTAGGTCACTGATGTGTTATGTCGATGTCTTTGCCATTGATGTCTCCCGGTTGCCTTTTCCCCCAATTGGTTCCTTGAAAAATTTATTTGTTTTACTGCAAGAGATCGATCTATTGCTGACAGTAGATATGACAACCAATGAGTTTGCTGATAGCTTATGCAGCGTAATGCTGTGATGTTTGTTCGCTAGACATGCAACCGTAAAATTGGGATTTTAACGTCCCATTGCTAAGTGTCCGCACTATTGGAACTTTTACCGGGATTTATACAACCAAGCTTCGTCTCAATCGCTTCGACTGGTTCTACATATTTAACCCTGTCAAAAATATATATAAACGGCTAAAAAATTCGCGAGATTTTGAATAATTAATATCGATAAAACCACATAAAGCCCTTTTACTTAACAAAAAAGTCAATTTTGAAGAAACGGTATCCGATACTCATTGTTAGCAGCCCCTACAAAAAACAATTAGGTTATACTTGTCAACATTAACAAATATATACGTTATCAATGATCTATTTGCAATGAAGAGTCACATATCAGAGGGCAGTTGTATGTATTATTTTTTTTAATGTATTGTAAAAAAATTAAAGCAACTAATAAATACTATTCTGTGATATTACTCCCATAAACATTTTTTTTTCAAGGTGAACAAAAATTGGATAATTAATGGTGCAGCAAGCCAAGCAGGCCGTCGGATTCGCTCCCTATTTCAAACATTGAATCGACACTGGTAATGGGCGGCAAGCAAAATATAAAACGAACATCTGCTAAAAAATCAGCCCGGGATCAGCAAGAATTTAATTTACAAAGGTGTAGCGGAGGTTTTGCTCCTCCTCACAAGAGATGTGTCAAGGTGCTAGACCCATTCCTATAAAAACTGCCCTAGAAAACTCTATGAGACACTATTTTTTTTCATTTTTAACATATGTTTTCCATTACATTGTCACTTATAAAATTACCAGACCAATTATTAGCTATGTGTACTACTTAGATGAGTTTTCACGGTTCTGGCGGAGTACACTTTTACTTAATGTAGATAAACTTTTGCTGTGGATGTGCATGCAGATTTATATCAAATAGATCGGTTAAAATAATACAAAATGGTGCTCCTATATGGATTCCGCACGAAAGAATGCAATAAAATTCGGAAATCGTACACGGCAGTGGCTGCACGCGAACGTTTCCCCAAAGTGGTTATTTTTTCATCGCCCATTGATTTACAACACGCGCGGATGGAATGTGTGTAAGATCCCAGAAACCAACATTTGGTTCCACGGACGTTGATACGGAGCAAGCTGATTTTTTTTATTTAGTTTTTGAAAAAAAAACTTAACTAGTCCAGATGAATACTTGATATGTTATTTATAAATGTACGACGATTAAAATTCCCAGGCATTTTGTTTTCCTATTTATTTTTAAGACGACTTTTTTTGAAGATTATCAAGTTCTTTCAATTAAAAAAAAACTTTGAAAAAGGGGTTAAGAAAGATAATTAGCTCTGGGTATTCTAAATCTGAAAAACAAATCACTTGTTATTATTGCACACCGCCCACAAAATACCCAGAGACCCTTAAGAAAGGGTTAAGGTCTAATCATCGTCAAAAATCATGAAAATTACATTTTTCTGAAAAACATCTGGTTTTATAGATGATTGCTACATCTATTTTTTCACAAAAACACGTTCCTGGGGTTATATTGTATCAGTTAGAAAAATAAGTATTTTATTTCAGATGTCAACCCCACGTGGGGTGCAACAGGACCAACTGTCAGATCGGCGAGAGTTAGCAGCGTGTCAGTTGCTTATTGGTTAACCATGCGGTCGTGGCGTTAGGCAAATGGTTGATTGACAGGCGTGGGGAAGCCGCGGTCAGTCAGCCGGGAAAGAGCTAATCTTTATTACCGGCACTTACGAATTGGCACTAATTAATACAAACACGTCCCCCTATACGCCTAACCCAGAAGTAAACTGTACATCGTACTCCTCCAGTCGCCGAATAATGTCTTTGTCACTGCCCTATAATATGTTAGTGTCACCCAATAATGGTCCTAGCACCAAGAATATACCCAGATATATGAATTTATCAATTGTTATTTCTGTGATATTGACCCTGCTATTCAATATAACATTTTCTCCGAGGGTCCATCATTACATCGCCAAAACAATTAGTATTTTATTTCAGATGTCAACCCCACGTGGGGTGCAACAGGACCAACTGTCAGATCGGCGAGAGTTAGCAGCGTGTCAGTTGCTTATTGGTTAACCATGCGGTCGTGGCGTTAGGCAAATGGTTGATTGACAGGCGTGGGGAAGCCGCGGTCAGTCAGCCGGGAAAGAGCTAATCTTTATTACCGGCACTTACGAATTGGCACTAATTAATACAAACACGTCCCCCTATACGCCTAACCCAGAAGTAAACTGTACATCGTACTCCTCCAGTCGCCGAATAATGTCTTTGTCACTGCCCTATAATATGTTAGTGTCACCCAATAATGGTCCTAGCACCAAGAATATACCCAGATATATGAATTTATCAATTGTTATTTCTGTGATATTGACCCTGCTATTCAATATAACATTTTCTCCGAGGGTCCATCATTACATCGCCAAAACAATTACCGAATACATCGTTCCTTCTTATATAATATACACTCTCCACAAACTGAACGTCATGGGTCGAAGAAAAAAGAATAGAATGAGCGAAGATAAAATTCGCTATTTGAACGAGAGACAGTCACATACAGCTGATCACAAGGTTCCTGTGTCCGTAACGAAACTACACAGAGATGACGATTCTGAGTCATCAAGTGACGAAAACATGGAATCAGTACAACCTGGAGTTCCAGAATCAGTCAGCTACCGTCTGTGGCAGTGCGGCCAACTTGCTATTTTGTTGGCTACCGCAGCAGTCTGTGACATATGCCGTGAAGGAAATTTATCGTTAGTGGTGGATTTCACGGAGAAACCCCTCGTGCACCAAAGCAACTTATTTGTCGTACATGCGGCAAACCAAAACGGGGTCATCTAAGAGGACCTTGCACGCAGTAATAGTGCTTTCCTATATGAATGAACACGATATAGACGTTTTCATACGTGAATGTAAATACTGAATGTATAATGTATACTGAAGTGAATGTACATACTGAGTACAGGCTGTGTATAAATCTTTAAAGGTGAATATTTATGTATACAAATATATATTATATTTATTTATGTATACGCAAAAAAATGTATTCATATATTTGTCTGGTACTGTGTTCATTATTGCAATTGGGTGTGTGCATTTGTGTGTGGTATATATGAATGGTGTATATAAATCTAATGAGAGAGAGAGAGATATGTGTTGCTGCTAGCTATGTAGTGTCTCGTATATAATTGTGAGCGGGAGAGACAAGTTGTTAATTGGATTAGGGCATATGGTAGTTTGAATGAGAGCGCAGAGGAAACAGAGTGATCGTTCTTATCAGTCACTTCACACCTGACGCGTGCCCCGGCCCGGTAACCCATGACCTGAATACCGATGACCGGCCCCTCGGACTAGTAAGCTCCGCCTACTTTAGTTTGACAGTTCTCCAGTTGTCATGATGCCTAACAAAATCCCTTTTTTAACATTGATAAACCATTAAATTTTATAATTTATATTTTGAAACCGATTCTCATCGGAACATTTAGTGAAAAAATACAACTGTCACTTGCGCTTATATCCCTGTTTTCCACTCAAAACGAAATTTCTTTTCCCAAACAGTTTTTGGCCGTTTTCTCAAAACAGTATTTCAGGAGACTGTACGGTCTTTAAAGCGATATTTCTCAAAAACCGTCAAATATAGAGTCTTCAAATTTTGAATATAGGTAAATCAACAAGTATTTTAAAATGCAATTTTTTCTTTTTCCTATATCTTTTTAGTATTGTAGAAATACGTTATTTAAACAAAATAAGTATTGTAAACATCACACATTTTTTTTAAATTTAAATTTCATTATGAAAAAAGACTTTAAATATATAACCAGAAAAACGCCTGGAGATATTTGTATGTAGTTTCAAATGATACTATGTCCACACACATACCCTATGCCAATTTTGAGATATATCCAATTAAAAAAAATTTATTTAAATCATTTCAAGTTTTAAATTTTCAAAGTGGACACTGTTACACCTTTTAAATATACCTCATCTGATAGAGAATTTTCCGAGGATTCTAAATATATATACATCACTGTGTCCAAAATTATTATTAATATGAATTCTAAAGCTAAATTAACCCAAGGTTGTTTGACGATGATTAGACCTTAAGGTGGATGAAAAAGGGAGGTGGCCTCTTGACCCCCCCCCCCCCCGCCCCCGACCCGCTACTGAAATATGTAAACAAATGGCCAGTTTCTAAACAGTGTTGCTAATATATACTGCAATCGACACGATTAACTTTTAATGACAAGTGGATTGTTTAATAAAGGATATTATTTTTTCCAGCAGAAGGGTGCATTACACTTGTTCACTGATTTTACTTTGTGAATAATTCAATAAGTTTTATCTACTAATAGTGAAATATAGTTGACAGCCAGAAAGCACATGGACTCAACTTACTTGGGCATACTTGTAGACGAACTGTGAACTTGACACGGAGCAAGGAAATACTTCAAGCTACTCCTCTTTTCAAGTCCATCCCCATCCTCCACCCAGAAAAGGTTTCTCTTTAACCTTGGGAGGAAGCTCGGACTTTGTTTCGGGTTAATTGCGCGGGGTAAATACTTCAAGCTACTGCCCAGCCCCCGAGACAGAAATCAGTTTATCCCCAGGATTAGCTAAGACTTGATTTCAGGTGAACCCTTCACTACTAAGAAAATTCCTCACTGAATTCCTCACTTAATGTTAAATTATAGTGATTTAACGCATGATATATGATACGAATACAACATGTTAAAGATACAGGCTTTAAAGCTAGATTCAATGTAAAACTAGGAAAGATGTGCAAAGTAATTTTTGTTCTTAATATTATGGATAATGACTCATGCTTATGAATAAAAGCGCATGACACTAATGTGTAAGAGTCTCAAATCGATTTAAAATTACCTGAAGGTTATTCTCAAATCAAGGTCATCCTAACCCCCCCCCCCCCCCATGAATATGATTGCAAGCTAGATTTACGAGTTGGGTGGGTGGTGGCTGGTAATTGGAAGCGGGGAAAATTTAAACCGTTACACTGAGTCTGCTATTGTCTGCTAATAAGTGGATAAAACCTGTAGAATCTAAAAATGGCCTATCGGTAACGTAGTTCACTAAGACGATATATACAAGTTCATGGCGTATGTCTGATTATATATATATATATATATATATATATATATAGTCACACAGACGCTATGACATTGTTATAACTATAGCCCTCTTACTGTTATTTTCAAAAGTGTTTAATTTTTAAAGTTTGTTCGATTCAAAATGAGTGGTGAACATATATTATACATACAATTAAATACACATCCGCTGGGGAGGGGACCAACTACGCAGGTCCAGTTCCTGGGAATGCTGTTATAAATGCTTTATTAATGGGTTGGAAAGAGCTTCATTGTGTAGTAAAATTTGTTTGAAAAGGGTCAACCAGAAATAACGTGATCCTTAGTAATATTCTTAATGAATTATCGATGCAATACTAACAATCTAATTGAGAGGGGTGTATCATGTAGGCATGCAAGGCAATATATATGATTGAGCATCTTGTCGATCAAGTCATACTAAACGACATGAAGTGTGTCTTTTGACACAATAGCGGCTTTCACTTCCACCTGAAATCAATATCCAGTAAGATGTCGGCATCTGTAACAGAAACTTTTTCTTTAATAATCATTTTGGACAAAAAAAAGAGAATGGTTTTCGAGATATGAACATGATATCGCGAATATGAAAATGATATATCGAATATCGCTGTCACAGCCCCATAGGACTTGACGACCAGGTTCTTTTAAATGGTAGACCAAACCGGCTGTCAGTCATTCATACACAACAGAAGGTGGATAAGCAACGAGTTAAAAAACAAATCAATATATTAAAATTAAACTTACATTTCTCAGCAGAGGCATTCCACACATAATAATATCTATGATCACAAGCGTCAAAATTAGATAACAAAATTACTTAGTCAATTATGTACACTGCACAGGAAAGTTCTCTTTGTCTACATGGTTCCTGATCACATGACTATCGCGCACACTTAGCACGGGAATCTTAAGCCGCTCGCTCAGTCATATCGCTCTTGTTTATATACACAGGGATCCAACCATGAACATTTCTTTGCTGGAGTACACGTTCCCCCCTAGTGGGAAAGTCCACAAAGCACTGACAGATAGATGCACAGGCTATTATATATCAATGTCCTTCACAGCTGATATCTCCTAGATTCGTCCAGCACCTCACCAGGTAACTGAACATGTCTCCACAGAACGACATTTACTACCTCTATCTTTTCGCGTATGATTAATGCCCTTGGCCTGTTACTGGAAGTGCTCACAGCAGATACATATCGTGGAATTACCAGTCCTTTGGTATATGCGATTTCCAATCTGAAGTCCCTTACTCAAGTATCAGCATGGCCCTCCACAGACACTGACAATTTACACTTACAGACATCGTCTCTAAGCTGCCCTGACTCTGATGAACGCAGACCTGCCACCTGACTGCAGAAAATCGTCACATTACACCTAACTGGCGCGCTAAACTGGCAACTGTCGCGATTTCTCATCAAACACGGCTTATATGTGCTTGCTGACGTCACAGATCCTCACTGTCTTCTTGCCAATCATTTCCCTCTATTATGCCGACTATCATTAATTACATGAATACCAAAATGAACACGCATTCTGAGATCATTCCCTGAGAAAACGCAGATAAGCAGGTGTTTGGCCTTGAAATTTTTAGTAAACAACCTACTGAAGTTACCTTCTAGACAGAAGACGGCTCCCAGGGAATAAAACTGTACTGAAATTACCATCAAATGAGGCACCTGTGCTCTGCAACTTAAGGTCTCATGGCTACTTCAACAGTAACCACCAATCACATGTGTCCAACAATATCGGAGGTTCTTCCGTACCAGTATTGGCCTTATAAGTCATCTCCATAAACAAAAAGCTAGATCACCTGCAAAACTTTGATACTCATGGTCACCTTTCACACAGTGATGGACGAACAACATCCTCCTCATCATCACTCTGACGTCACTACTGTGATGTTAAATGTGTGCTAATGCATTGAGGGATTGAGGACCTCGATTAGCTTCGTGGTAGAAGAAACCCCCGCAAAACGGAAGTCATTGGTTCGAGTGAACCGGCTTTTCTGTATATTTATGTTCTATCTCTATACAATGGATCAACATATTCATCTCTCTCCTTCTCTTTCTTTCTCCCTCTCTCTCTCTCTTAATATATACAATGAACTCCTGTATGATGACCACCCCTTTAACACAACCACCCCGCTAACACGACCACTTTTCTTGGTCCCAGAATTGTCTTATATAAATTATCATATAAAAAACTTCGGTAACACGACCACCCCGTTATCACGACCAACGACCACCTTTTTTGGTACCGACCTTCAGATTAGCCCCCGTATCACGACCATTGGCCCATGACGACTGCGGCCCGTTGAGCAATGACACGCTCACCGCCCAGTTGGACTTAGATAATAGCCCGTAATTAATTAACCGTATCACGACCACTGGCCCGTGACGACCACGGCCCGTTGAGCAGGTGACAGACAGGCTCACCGCCCAGCTTGGACTTAGATAAAGCTCGTGATTAATTAGCTGGACAATCATCTGACCAGCCACAGTTAGGCTTGTTTAAAATGCCGCCCAACCTATACACATCAATAGATATTGGACTCGATGGTCCGTTACCTTGTCTGTTGAATACGGCTGTTAGATCAGCATTTAACATACTGATAAGAAAAAGGAGTTTTGCAAACATAACTGACACCACACGCATATATTCAGGTGAGTAAAGTAAAACTGTGACAAATCACATTTCAAGGATCAAACAGGAACATATAAATAACACAAAACTTGATGTGATTATTCTGTTCTCACTACATGTTCGACATCAGATCATCTTCGTGTTAAGTCCAATGCTGTAAGAATGACTTTAATGCAAATGATTTCTTTCATTTGTGTGTTTTATTTCTATGTGAATAACATTTTTGAATCATATTCATGTGTGTTATTTATTTTTCTTTATATTTAAATTTTAAATTAAACAGGGACAACAACTTAACATTGACTTGAAGTACCAATGTTATCACCTGCGTTAATTTTGGCAGACTAATGTACAAGCATCCCGCTAAGACGACCACCCCCATAACACGACCACTTAGCCTGGTCCCGCAAGGGGTCGCGTTAGCGGGGATTTACTATATATATATATATATATATATATATATATATATATATATATATATATTTATATATATATATATATATACATATCTATATATCTAATACATCTATTAAAGGGGAGGATTACAGGGGTAAAAAGAAAACGGGGTTCTAACTCAGCAGGAGTTATGACAACGCATAAAAAGGGCAACAGGTCCGGAAAAGAGAAGGATCAGGGACGCAAACATATATCCGAAACCCTTTAAAATGTTGCGGGGGCTGAAAAAAGGCCAGGGCATGTATGTGTGTATGTTTGTATATATATATATATATATATATATATATATATATATATGTACGCATTACTCCAAAATACTTCCCAGATCTTCATTCCTTCCTCTTATATTTCCAAGGCTTGATCTGTACTCCTGACAGCTGTTTTACGATAGAGCGCAAATCCCTTTTAATTTGGATCATATAAACACAACTTGTTTCCTTGCAACATGCAGGAGATTTCTCATGCACTAAGTTTCCACTTAATGTACAAAGTCCTACACATGAGCCGTTCATTTTTTAAAAGCCCTCCGGTCAGAGGTATTATGCTTTTTTTTCCACTCGATAACTTATTTGTTAATTGGTTGATTTGTTTGTTAGCAATAAAAAAAATATATTTGTAAATTTACAGAAAAAAAAATTCGTTCAGAATATAAAGTAAAGTTATTAGTCATCTGATAATACTATTAAGGAAGGAAGGAAGGCGGAAAAAGATCCATCGCTTAACGTTCGTTATTCTTGAAACAGGTGTTCTCAGCTTAAGTAGTTCTTACTTCTCAATACATCGAGTCATCACAGTGCCACCACCAGATTGTGCTGCTTCTTAGTGGTGATATGCAGTATAACCCAGGTCCACCAGTGACATCTATGTATATCTATGCGGGGTATGTTAACTGCAGTAAGCTGTGACAACTGTTACATCTTGCATCATAATTCTTGTGTCAGTTTATGCACGGAGGACTATAAAGGCATTGAATCTACATCATTGAAATGCTTTGCATGTGGATCTGCGGTCTGTGGCCCGTATATTTACCATGTTATAATGTGAATGCGAGCAATAGCGTCCACCTTATTGCGGGTATGCCGGGAGAAGAACCCGTTTTTATCAGAAGTATATACTCACCTACCACTGACTTTAAGCCTAGAGTAGTCCAAAAACAGACCAAGTATGTTTCGGCTCATGTTTGTCAGATGACGAAACCTATTCTTCGTTTTTAATTTCTTTTAAATTTGGTATTAAGAATCGGAGTTGCCTTAGGATTGCAGTTGTAAAGAGGGAGAAGAGCGGAGTTGGCCACAAATAGCAATAACACAAGGCCGGATGTTATTTTAATAAGTGAAACCAAGATTGATAGTTCTGTTTATTCTTCAGATTTCTTCTCACTGAATTATACAGCTTTACAGGGACAGCCAGCTGCACAAAGGGATGGTGTACTGATTGCTGCACGAAACAACCTTGAAGTTGATAAAATAGCATTGCGAAAGATTCACGCTGAATTTATTAGCGTTTGGATTTTACTTTTCAAAACTCATATCAGTTGTACATATGTACATTTCATCCTCCACCATATGATCACTTCATTATTAAAACAAATAATAATAGTAAAGCCACGGTTATGATTGGCGGTGGGGGGGGGGGGGGGGGGGCTTCAGTGTCGAATACTTGGAACGCTTAAATAATTAAAGAAGATTCGAGGAAGAAACAGGCGAACAAATGAATTATAGATATTTTGAACAACGTCAGCTTAACACAATTGCAACGGGAAACGACACGGAAAGGATCTGTTATGGACATCAAAGCCCTCTCTTTTGCAGTCAATACAGACAATTATATTTATATCAGATCATGATGGTATTATAATTGCTGATTTTTTCAAAGAGCGCACTTAAAATCTTAAAAATACTCCCTACATGTCGCATGCTTATTGGGGTAGTATGAAACTCGAATTTTGCTGCGGACATTTCGCATGACTACCAATCAAATGGCGTTGACCAAAACTGGGTTCGTTTTATGAAAAAAATGAAAGACTTGATGCCCAAACTCCTGTCCAACAAATCCACTGGTTCAGGACAACATTAAGTACGGATGAACCAAGAATCGAAACGCATGTGAAAGAAAATAGGCAGCTTCTACACTAAAGTAAAAGAAATATGTATTCTCAAGCTTCCTAATAACCTAAATCGGAATAGGCCTCAGGCCAACATGGAAGCCCTACACAATGCCTTCTGAAAGGGCTTGTGCCTCAGATATCCTCAGTTGTATAACTCTGTGATCCTCATCATTATCCACCAGAATGCTACCAAAAGCAAAGATAGATGAATGGATAACGCCAGCTTAAAAGAAGGGTGTCCGGAGTAACCTAACAAACTACATACCAGAGTCTAATAGAACGTGTTATATACTCACAAGTATCTCGTACTGACCTCGCTAAACCATGGATTCAGATCAAGTAACTTATGCAAAACACAACTTCTTTGAACTACTTGCGATTTACTAAAATCACGTGATACAGGCCAACAAATAGTGATTGGAATACTTGGTTTTAGTAAAGTTTTCCACACAGCACCACATAAGCGTCTCTTAAATAGACGTTATGGTCTGGGAGGTGATATATTACAATGGATCTGGTCGTTCCGCACCAAATGGCGTCAGCTTGTGATCTGTGACGGAGTCCACTCTGAATACACAAATGTTACGTCAGCTCAGCTAAGTCCACCAAAAAGTTCTAGGTCCTCTTCTTTTTTGTTACAAATTAATGATCTGCCCTAAGTAGAAGATCCAGGAACAACTGTAAGACTGTTAACTGATGAATCTGTTACGCATAGGCTTATATCAAACTTTGAGGACCAATTTACACTTCAGCAAGACCTCGCTAGATGGAGAAATGGCTACAACTTGGGGTGTGGTATTTGACGCATCTAAGCTGCTACATGATGCATATTTCACGTTCGCCACCTTGGTGTACGTACATCTAAATCAGGACTTAAAAAGATCTACACATGGACCATGTGTCTGATACAGCAGGGTGTAAATTTGGTTTGATCAAGCATATTTTAAGGGAGGCCCGAAAAGAGTGTAAAAAAAAAAAAATGGCATATATTTCTGCATCAGCAATTTTGGCTCCTCACAAGAAGGTGGTTTCTGATAAACTACACTGAATACAGCGACAGGCCGCAAGGGGGATAACAGCTGCTTAGTCATTTAAGGATAGTGTGATCTCTGTGTTTAAGGCTAAAAAGTTGGACTCGTTGCAGAAGAAAAGGCGAAACAAAAGACTGTTACAAATGTATACGATAATTTAAAAACGGTTACGATGCAGGCAGCTATTGATATTGTATTTTTCAAATAAATAATCAATTTCAAGTCATAAGAGCCACTTCAGATGAATATAAATATTAATAAGTTCTCAAACAATTCACGATTTGAATGCTCTGCCACAGGCCATAGTGTCAGCCGCGTTGTAAAATACAATCTTAAAGCCGGCCAGTACACATACCTCTAAACGTACATTGGTGTGATGCCCCAAGATGGGTTCCTGTCGAATATCATCCAGATCCTGACAGGCAAAGGTAAAGGTCAAGGTTGGTCTGTGCATGTTTTTTGCAGGGGTTAAAAATACAATAGTCGTTGAAAGTGTAGATTGGCAAAGAGAAAGAAAAGAGGTTTTTCAAGGTCTCAACCCCAGATACCTCAAAGGTACCTTACCCGCAGGTTCTCTCATCTAATTCCATGCAGACTAGAGACATGATATATATATATATATATATATATATATATATATATATATATATATATATATTGTTACAGGTGCTCTTTTTATTGTGTGACACGGGCGTAACTCGTGTTGTTGTTGCACTCTATGTTTAATCCGTACCGGTTAAACTTTTGTTGTCATGCTAGCTAGGGGCTTTCTCGCCTAGCCGTGAGTCACGTGTGGACCCTGGAATGTAGATGTTCCAGGCGATGTTCTTCTAGATGATTCCTGTAAGGCGTGTTTGCTGTGTTGTGTGTTAAAATATGACCTCATGCATATACAACAATCTTATGTTTGTGTATCTTTAACAATGGGTCACTGACCCAGTACTGTATGGGCAGTCTGTGCTACACCATCCGACTGGACAGTCGTGTATACAAGTGCTTATATGTGTCCTATGTCAGACATAATAACTGTCTGTATATGTGTCCTATGCCAGACATAATAAATACAGACATATACACCATCTGGATTATTTATTCATTGAAACATAACATATAATGGTGTCAGAAGTGCTACCCACCAGAAAACATGTGGTCCAGCACAGAAAATTAATCCTATGGACTTAGGAATAAGAGAATATTCAGTGGACTGGAAGACAAAGGATTACATACATTGTGGCTGGTAACCAGTTGTCAAGACTAAGAGACAACAGCAATTTGTATGTATGTTCCAAAATACTTTCTACAGTCACATGTATGCCAAACATACAATCTGTAAACTTTTCAAGTAAAATAATCCAGGCTGGTCAATTTTTTATCAGGCAACATGCACTGTGACAAAGCACAGCCAATAGTAGACATTCCTGAAATTACTTACCAGTCAGTGACACCAGCCTCCCATAACCCTGTTCCAGACACAGCTAAGCTGACCTGAAGGTCAAACTCCCCGCTCCACTTTTTGGACAAACAGAGACAAGAGCTAGCAACTAACAACAAGTGTGACAGGTCAAGAACTTTGACCCATCCACAACAACAATAACACAAGATCAAGAACATTAGACAAGCATGTGAGACAAGCACCTGTTTCACTGAATAAAGGAACAACGAAATATACAGCTATTGTGAATACATTCATGGACCAATCTTCTATGGAATACCTATCTACAGTTGCTGTGAACTATAATCATAGAACTTTGTGCTTTGGATTACCAGAGATAAGGGACTATATAACTTAACATTTTTGTTTTTAATCACAGGAAATTGTATCTTGCATGTTACTGTTAGTACTTGAAACATTTACTTGTGTCACAATGGCTGAGCGTACAGGTGTACCCATACCATCATTAGACTGGAAATCACTTAACCTTGCAGTAGCATTCAGAAAGTTTAAACAAACATGTGAATTTATATTCAATGGACCACTTGCAGAGAATTCAGAACTTGTTCAAGTACAGTATCTAATGTTATGGGTTGGCGAGGAAAGCCGAGACATCAGAAATAGCTGAAAACTTACAGATTCACATCAAAAGAAACTAGACGTGCACTGGAAACGATTTTGGGACTATGTAAAACCAAAATCAAATTTTAGAGTTGCCAGGTTTCAGTTACGTGCCTCAAAACAAGAGGCTGGTGAGACAGTTGATGCTTTCATGACGAAAGCTAGAATTCACGCTGATGACTGCCTTTACACAGACAATGAAGAGCAACTTTTAGACGCTCTAATAGCTGGGGTCAGCAATGACGATGTACAAAGAAAATTAATTTCTAAAGATGAATCGCTTTCACTTGACAGTGCATTAGGTATAGTCAGATCATATGAGGCTAGACAAACACAAATGAATTATGCTCAAGACACAAAAAAGGTACATTTGATTCGAAGCAGACGGGACAACAGACAAACCACAAGATATTCTCAAGACAAACCAGCACCACACAGGACAGGACAGTGCTGGAATTGTGGACAAGGACATCCACGTTGGGCTAGATGCCCAGCAGCAAGATCTACATGTGAAGAGTGTGGTAAAATAGGTCACTGGGGCAAAATGTGTTTATCAAAAAATATTAGCAAACCCAATTATAGAATGAGGTATCAAACCGACAGACAGGGGTCACAATCTAGACCTAGACAGTATGGACAGACATAAAGACGGCCACGTTCTTCTGACAGAATGGTGTATGAAATTGCCAATGAAGACCGCGACATTGAACAGATTGATGAAGACTTTAAGGAATCTGTTTTTGACACTACTGATGTTGAGCACATTGGGATGAGTGAATCATGTTCTAGCTCACTGACATTGCCAGGTATTACAATACAGACCATGTTCAAAGAGGGGCCTCGTGATCAGGCATTTGCAAATATCGACATTAACACAGAAAAAGGAACCTATGCTGTGAGATGTAAACTCGATACTGGGGCACAGTCAAACATCATGCCAGCAATACTGTATAAAGTGCTATTTCCAAACCAACTGACAAACAACGGGCAAGCTGCTGGGCTACGAACACCAAAGGTCAAGCTTCTCGCCTATGGTGGGTCAAAGATTAAACAACATGGACAATGTGAACTTCAGTGCTCACACCAAGACAAGACACTCGCCCTTGATTTTCATGTAACTGAGGCTGAAGGTCCAGCAATCTTAGGCCTAAGATCATGCATAGACCTCGGACTAATCTGAGCTGAACTGTGAAGACAAACGAGACATGCCACGAACAAGGCCAAATATGTGTGGTACACAATGACAGCCCAGACGACTCAAACAACAACCTTGGCAGTATTAGTGGTGATCCAAAAAAAGAATTTATGGACAAATCAACTGAGTGTTTTAAAGGGGTTGGATTTTTCCCAGGCGAATACAAGATAAAGCTAAGACCACACGCCGAACCAGTAATCCAACCACCCACACTTGTGCCTGAGGCACTGAAAGAGCCTTTAAGGAAAGAACTACAAAGAATGACAGACTTGGACATAATTGAAAAAGTTGATGGCCCAACTGACTTGGTCAACAGCTTAGTTTATGTCACAAAGCCGAATGGCGATCTCAGGATATGCTTAGATCCCCGTGATCTGCACAAGTGGGTCAGACGAGAACACCACTACACACCAACCCTTGACGACGTGTTGCCAAAACTCACAGGTGCAAAAATATTCAGCATACTAGATGCTAGATCCGAATACTAGAATATTAAAGTCGGTGAATTCTCTAAATTGCTGACGACATTCAATACTCCATTCGGACCGTACTGCTTCAAAAACTTCCCTTTGGCCTAGTTTCAGCTCAGGACATTTTCCAAAAGACAATCGATCAGACATTCGACAATCTGCCTGGAATTATCGGAATTGCTGACGACATAGTTGTGTATGGAAAGACTGAAAAACACCATGACAGAAAATGTGTTACAGCGTACACAACAGGTCGGACTCAGACTTAACCAGGAGAAATGTATAGTAAAGCAGAAAAAGATAAAATTCTTTGGGCACTACATTTCTCACAAAGGTGTAGAGGCATATCCTATGAAAGTTGACGCTATCGAAAGAATGAAACCACTCCAAAACATAAGTGAGGTACAATCACTTCTTGGAATGGCGAATTATCTCGGTCGATTCATCCTAAACTTGTCTCTGCTAACAGTACCCCTTAGAGACCTGACAAAGAAAGATGTAGACTTTACATGGGCACCTGAACACCAAAAAGCCTTTGATAAACTGAAAGAAGCCCTTGGTTCCACACAAGTGTTGGCATACTTCGACCCAAAGAAGCCACTTGCTTTACAAACTGACGCCAGCAAGAAAGGTGTTGGGGCAGCCCTACTACAAGATGGAAGGCCTGTCGCGTATGCAAGCAAAAGTCTAACAAACACAGAGTCAAATTACTGCAACATTGAGAGGGCGATGCTTGGGATTGTGTTTGGCCTAGAGAGATTCCATCACTATGTGTATGGCCGACATGTATTAATAGAATCCGACCACAGACCACTTGAAAGCATTGCAAATAAAAACCTCACAAGCGCACCACCAAGACCAATGAGAATACTACTGAGAATTCAGAGGTATGATTTTGAGGTAAAATATGTTCCAGGTAGAAAGATACAAATCGTTGACGCACTGTCTAGACTGACAATGGGAGACGAACCAAAGGAAATGCAAGACATGGACGTAACTGTACATAGTGTAACAAATGTAACTCAACACCGACTGGACCAAATCAAGGACATGACAGCAAAGGATGAAACCTTGATCACACTCATGAAAACAGTCATGAATGGGTGGCCCAATTCACAGAAGAGACTGCCCACAAACGTCAAGAAATACTGGAATTTCAGGGATGAAATAAGTGTATACTATGGGATTTTAGTGAAAGGAAATCGGGTGATAACCCGAGAGGAAATGAAAGTTGAAGCTCTCATGCTCATCCATGCAGAACACCAAGGAATAGAGAAATGCAGGCTGAGGGCCAGAGCATCAGTGTTTTGGTGTGGTATCGATATAGATATTGAAAGATTAGTCAAAACATGTGACACTTGTCAGCGCCACCAACTCGCACAACAGAAAGAACCAGCGATTCACATTGAGACAGAAAGGCCATGGGAAATAGTTGGTTCTGACTTATTTCACTGGCATAATGAAAACTACCTGCTTCTAATAGATTATTACAGCTCATATCCCATCATAAGAAAACACAACAAAACAACAACAACTGCTGTAATCAATGCAATGAAAGCTGTTTTCTCTGAATTTGGAATTCCAGAAAAACTATTTAGTGATAATGGACCGAAATACACATCCTATGATTTCAAACGCTTTGCTGAAATGTTTGATTTTGTGCATAAAACAAGCAGTCCACTTTTTCCCTGAGGCTAATGGCAAAAGTGAAAGGTATGTAGCTGTCATGAAAGGAACACTACAAGAAGCATTAGGAACAAAGGAAGATCCTGCAATGGCATTGCTATGTTTGAGAGCTACACCAATTGCTTCTGGAGTGCCATCTCCAGCAGAACTAATGTTCAACAGGAAATTAAGATCAAAATTGCCCTTCGTTAGCACTCAAGAAAAAGATATAAAAAAATGTCACAAAAACTGAAAGATCGCAGACGGCAACAAGATATGCAGTATAATTCACGAAGCAGAGACCTGCCAAAAATGGCAAAAGGACAATCAGTAAATAGGAACCGGCAAATATTACCCAGTCCAGTGCCGAACCAAGATCATACATAGTGGCAAAATCAGGAGTAAAATACCGAAGGAACAGAAGACACATAAGAGAAACTGGAGAAAACTTCAAACAAAACACATTGGATGATACAGACTCAGAAAGTGAGGACACCACACAGAATACACAAGGCAGTAATAAAACCTATAACAGTGCACGATATGTTACAAAGTCTGGCAGAATGGTGAAGCCACCACAGAGACTTTATTTCTAATGTTAATAATGTCCTTGTTTTCAAACATTACTAAGGAAGAGTAGTTCCGTGTACTATCAGATCACCTGAAATATGCCGACCAATAAGGCTGCAATCTTCACTTCTACTCAGCAAAGACTGATATTTTATTATATTTTATGAAACGGTAGTTGCTGTAAATATGTCCTATTCATAATAATATTAGTATTTGATAGACTGTATATTTGTTTGAAAGTCAATTAGAAATTAGCATTCATTAAGTTAAATCATAGTTACATATTACAAGATCAAGATGAGATAGATATGGTTAAGCCTATTTGATACGGACTCACTGAAACAACAGGATCTTTGTTTTTATTAGTTCTAGCAGCACATATATATATCTAGACTATTCCGTGAAAATCCCAAACCAGATGACGCACTTTTTATTCTTTTTTTTCAAAGAAGGGAGAGGTTCTAATATGACCTCATGCATATACAACAACCTCATGCATGTGTATCTGTTACAATGAATCACTGACCCAGTACTGTATGGGCAGTCTGTGCCACACCATCCGACTGGACAGTCATGTTTACAAGTGCTTATGTGTATCCTATGTCAGATATAATAAATACAGACATATACACCATCTGGATTTCTTATCCATTGGAACATAACATAACAAACATAACATTGTGTAAGATCTTTTAGACTGTTCGAGAAGTGGAAAATTCTCGGCTTGGGGCGAAGAGTATATAAAGGGGCTGTGTTTTAGAGCCGAGAGAGCAGCAGAGAGGATTCCAGTGGACGCAGAAGCGTCTGTGTCAGTTTCTGGGACCTTATCCGACGAGTGCGGCAATTATAGATTTTCTTCAGACCCTTGTTTGGACTTCGGTTTTCTTTCTGGGTTGTTGCAGGAGCTTTGTACTGGACTGTCATTCTCCGAGAGTGTACATTTAAAGATCTTATCGTTGTGACGCTAGTGGTATCCAGGTACTGTGCACTTTGTGTATTTTTCTGTGTGATTGTATTGATTTGTTGTTATACCGCTGTTTTACTGTATAATTGTATTGATTTAGTGTATTGTAATGTTAGGGTTGTTTAAAGAATAAATTATGGTTTTTGTTAACAAAAAACGACTGACATCTTTATTCATTCCCCTAGACATTTCACGCTGCCTAGTGTTACAGAATCTGATTTTTTTTATCCCCATTACAAAATTTGTGTTCGTCAAGCATACGTGATCTGTTTATATTAGGTTCCGTAACAATATATATGAGTTTTTTAACGAAAGTACAATTGTACTGCGTTCCAACAATGTATTCCATCTATGTTTTGACGATATTTCTTTCAAAATATATTTTATTTGGCACAACAAATTAGCTTTTATCAAAGGCGGTAATGTGGCGATATATGATGATTTAAATAAGTATGTAATAAAAATGTTTACTTTTCAACGCCGGGACAGTGATGACCTCTCTAGAAATAGGTGCAAAAATGATGGCATCAGTTCAAGTGGCCATACCTGTTTATCCATGTGATGATGGAGGGACGTAACTTATAGTTATTCCACTGTGACGCGACGTCATCCATGCGAATTGTCAAGTGGAAGTAGTCTTAATTCGTCATTGGTCGTCACTGATATGTCGCAGGACCGTTCATCTGTTCAGTCATATTTTTTTCTACATTAATTATATGGAATCAATGCACGGTAGAATATTACGTTGCTGGTAGATAGTCGCAATATATGTCTGATTTGCTTCGAGGTAAATAAAGGTAAGCTATAGTGCATTGTACAAATATCACGAAAAATCAGGTGGACAAGGTTGGTTGAAGGGAGTATAATCCGTGCGTTTTATCAGTGACAAAGTCTTGGTGGCAATACGTCAAGATTGATAACACAGCAGATGAAAGGGGTCCTGAATGTGTCACGATACCAGGTATATCTGCAAAGAATAGAACAAAATAAACTTATGACTTATGTCAATTTAGTCTTCGAAAGTCAGTTATTACCTTTTACACTACAGATAATATATGCAGGTGCAGATAAGCTTGCTTAAAAGCTTCATTTATGAAAACATAACCAACTATGAGAGAAAGATATCCGCATTTTTCTTAGTTGAAACTCTTCCTGAGAAAAAGATATTAATTTCATTGTTGTATATAGGCCTATGGCTACTGGTACGTGACGATTTAAAGGTCTTTATGATACTTGCATATTCAGGCTACAATTAAAGTAGGCTCTGGAAACCTTTTTGAGAAATTAATTTGATGCTGAACATATTTGTTGTATTGGTGGTCCGGTTAACACAGGCATGGTACTGGAAGTAAGCCCAGGATCACTGATTTTCCGTAGTGCTTGGTCCACATTGGAACTACCATACAGACTGCTCCCGAGTAGTTGTTTCCCAGCGTCCGGTAGTTGCTCTCACCAAATGATTAGGTACATGAGCTGGCCTTATTATTGTTAGACACATTCTGAGGTGGCTGAAATAGCAGTTCAAAGTTAAGGTTCCAACCTGCAACATATATATATATATCCAGACTCTAAATTATGGTGGTAGTTTATGGTCTGCAGAGCACATCTTCATGCTACGAGGGTGTCCTGCCAATTACCGTTCTCCTCCAAAGAAGTCACAAGAGCCAGTTTGGGATATAATGGCAGCACTATCTGTGTTTAGATCTTTCACAGTTATAAGATTAAGACACATCACTGTGAATTCTTGTTCCAAGAATCGTTCAGTTTTCTCGCGGGAGAGATGCTGTTTGATAATTTTATAAATTTCAAACCGTAGTATATTGTATTGAAAACACATGAGAAATGTAAATCCATCATCCTGAGTAGTTTTACCTAGTCACTTTTTCTCCGGACACAAAATTCTCAAAAACTGCTCAATCCAATTTTTTTTCATTGATCAGAAACTCTTAATACTTATTTTGATATTTACCGCGAGGGAACACTACCAGCGATTTGTGACATGATACCGTACCGTCCGATTTAAACGTCGAGGCAGCCATTTAGACATAGAGCACTGCGCAGACAGCTGAGTGCAGGTGTAAGTTAAAAATTAATTATCTCTATTTGCTGTATTTGGAATATCATATAGGTAGAACCAGATAGTATTCTGGGCGTTCATTTAGTAAGATTCAGAGATTCAGCAGGTAGTGGCAGCCTGTTTGGCTCCCGGAATTACGTGTACTGTCAAAATGTGTACACTACGACCGCCTTGGAGTGAATATGTATTCATAACCGTGTTCAGCTGCTGCAGCCAGCAGCTCACTGCCAACTTGGTCACATACTTCAGCTGGCAAGTTTGTGTATATATAAATATATATATATATATATATATATATGTGTGTGTGTGTGTGTGTGAGGGTATGAGTATGGCTGGTATTTATGTATGCATGTATATATGTATTTCTATATATACACTTGGACATTTTAATATAGTGAGTACATGATCAATATCTGTGAATTGCTGTCTTTACCATTAACATTTAAAATTGTGGCTGTTTACAGATTCGGCCATTATGCGTTGGTTGATGTTGACCTACGATGTGCTGCAAACACCAACAACAAGGCTGGTGCTGAACAGAAGAGTTGGCACAGATTTATGGGATAACTGAAGAAACATGTCGCTTTTCTCAACGAGTGCTATATTTAACTATGCATGTTTCGACCTGCACAAATATATTATATTTTCCATCCTA